>CM029369.1:8453632-8573632 GCA_017165825.1 Hepsetus odoe
AGAAAGAGGAGGAGGAGGAGGAGGAGGAGGAGGAGGAGGTGGAGGAGGAGTTCTTCACCTGGTGCCGGCTCAGATTCATGTGAATGGGCATAGCAACATAGACAGAGAGACAGACATCCTGGATGATGAGCTGCCAAACAGCCAGGAAGGCAACAGTGTGGACAGTCTGGGGACACTGTCCTCTTCATTCGAAGGGCGGGCCACTCCAGCTGACCTCTACTACCAGCCTGAGACTATCATAAATGGTCAGGACTACCTGGAGAAGGGCATAATGGAAAAAACCCCGGAACCGGTCACATTCTTCCCTACATCCACCTCAAACCAGGATGGAGTTGCTGACTCTGGACACCCATCCAGTAACTATGTTAGCCAGAATGGAAGCATCTACCGGTCACAATCATTTGGTGCTACGCCCAGCACAGACTTTGGGCAGAAAACCATGCCCAAAGCCCCTGCCCGTACCACCAGCAGTAGAGATGCTGTCCAGAGAGGTCTGAATGTGTGGCAACAGTTTGGTGTACCAGAAGAACCAGTAACAGATGGAATTAATTTCAGCCCAGCACTGCAGTCACATAGCCTGCCGGAGTTTCCCCAGGCTGCTTCACAGCAAGAAATCGAGCAGTCCATTGAGACTCTAAACCTGCTGATGATGGACCTGGATCCAGCTCTGAGTAATAACACCCAGATGCCCAAGTCTTACAGTGCCCCATCTGGTGATGGGGTGGTGGTCACCACCCAACCATCCTTTACTCAGACACAAGCTCGACCTTCTTTTCAGGCTGATGCTGCCATACATGCCCATGTGGGAGCCATTCCAGCTGGATACAACCAGGTCCAGCAAAAGAATGTCCCAGATCAGCAAACTCCATCTCCAACACAATCCCAAATCACAGAAACCCCAAAGCAGGTGGTCAGCCTTCAGACGTCAGATGTGTACCCTTTCTTGGCTGCAGAACAGGATGGTCCAGTCCACCCCTCTGGCCCCTCCATTACGGTTGGTGGTTTAAAACTTAAGCCCCTCAACACTTATCCTAACAGCACAATCTCTCACTCTCTGGATCCAGTAGAGTCTGACGCACACACTGTTCCATGCCAGAGCTACTCTGCTTCATCCTCCCCTCTTCCCAGAGAAGCTGAACCAGAGGACACCAACTACAACTTGGAGGGGTTTGTGGCTCACCGTGTAGCAGGTACATGCTAGAGTTATTACTGTTTGTTTGTTATATAACTTAAATACAGTCACATTGCATAATTCACTACATAAATAAAGAATGAATGACTCTCAGATTTGAATTATTTTCTATATTAACAGGTCAAATGTTAAAATTTGCACTGGATGGCACAGAGTAACCTCTGGCCAAAGCAGCATGTGCATTCTTTCTGCATAAAAAGTTACATCATTCTTACTGGTTTTAAACTTGCTGCTTTTATGAAAGTAATACATATTATCTGTAAATGCTTTCAGCCTTGTGCAGTAATGTTCAATTTCTTCTTTGTGATGAATTTCATGAATATCTGGTTTATGCTCCAGTTAGTTTAAATTTTTTCTGAATTAACAGATGTAAGACTATCATTTTTCATGATTGACAAATGTAGGACCTGTTAGATGTTAATACTGAGGACATCAAGACTTTTATTGGAAATACGAACATTGGATTCCCTGTAAAATACCATTTAAGGCTGAGTTTGGGTAATGGTTAAAGTGGTACAGTATGCCAATGTTGTACTTAATAAAAAAAAAACAAAAAAACATAATACTAGTACTTGCTAGATCTTGCAAAATATCACATAGAAGGTCATAGCATAGTGTGTGAGACATTTGGATACCTCTAATTCTTCACAAATTAAAAAACTGATGCTGTAGTTTCAACTGAACCTTCACAATTTTTTTGGAGAGCTACCATACCTATTATAGTATTCATCTCACCAACAACAACTGCAGCCTCAGAAGGAGACTCACACTCACTTCACTCTTAAACACTTAACTCCATGAATGAGTTTCTCAAATATGAAACCAGACTGTGAAGATCAAGGTAAAATCAAAGGCAAATGCTTCTATTCTTTTTGTAGCTTCCCAGCTTTTTTAGGGAGCATGCATAGATTGGATAACTGGACTTCAGAGACAAACAGAGACGTGTCTTTCTTCTAGGTTTGTGCGTTGGTGCTGACATGAGCTGAGTGAGATCACAAAGAGAGCATTGTGTGAAGTGTCGCTGGCTCCAGCTCCCCTATCAGGCCTTGTTCCTGCACTGTGGCTGCATACACACTCACTCTGTCAGAACACAGCACTTGTACAATGCATCTGGAAAAGTGCTTAAAAATCTGGTTCTAAAATTATTCGTGCGCCCCCAAAGCTATCCGGCATATAGATCAGCTTAAGGTGGTACAGAGAGATCTTGCGTTTGGGAAATGCAGCCCAGACAGGTTAAAGCAATAGCCTGAAAAAAGAAATCTCTAGATGCAGTCAACCATGGTTTTTGAAAGTGAAAGTGACTATTTGTCACTGTGAAACAGCACAGCACCCAGTGAAACACAATCTCTGCAGTCTCTGTTTTTAACCCATATCTTGCACATGCAGTGGGGTCAGCTATATCCAGTGCCTGGGGAGCAGTGATGGGGACACAAGAGTACCTCAGAGCAACCTACTGGTCTGGAATTCAAACCCACAACTTTCAGATCCTGGGGCCTAGTCCCTAACCACTAGGTCGCCACTGCCTCAATCAAAAAACATCAATCACTTGCATCATTCCATATCCATCATTCCATATATATATATATATATATGTGTGTGTGTGTGTGTGTGTGTGCTTTTAAATGCCATTTAACACACTATTATGTGTAGATTTTGCCCTTCAAGTTATTTTCATTTTTCAGGCTTATTCCAGATGTAAATCTTAAGTGTTATCACATTTGTTCAATACTTATCTAACTATGTAACTGGGAAAAGTTAAGAAAAAAGTAGAACTCTCAGTTCCAAAGTCTATGTGCCTAAAGTACCTACATTATAGCTATACATTTGTACAAACTCTGCTTGCTGAGTGACAAGAATGAATAATTAATTGTGGGTGCAGGTAGAAACATAGTTACTCTCTGGTGGTGTCAACTGCAACGAAAAGAAACCAGACTTTATCTTCATTAAATATGTGGTGTAAATATTGACTCTGGCCATTAGCCAAGTTGAAACCTTTGGTGAGGGGCATCGTGGAGGTTAATGAGGTCACTTTCAGATTAGCAGAGCAGTTCTTCCCCCTGTTGTAAGCTCTGTTGGTCTGAAGAAGTTCTCTTCACGTGCTCTGTCTCAGTCAACACCAGACCAGAGTTTTCTCAGCTACACTAAGCCTCCACTCTTAGAGAAGGAGCACTATAGATAAGACATACATGGTGATATCCAGAGGTCTGCCTCATTTGTCTTTGGTTAGCATGCCTTGGCCTGTGTCAAGATAAGTGCTTTTAAAAAGAAAGTGGCTGTAGAAGAGATCATTCTTTTGGGCTTCCTTTTAGCACCTTTCTTGAGTTCAGTCTTCAGTACCTCAGGGCAACCTGCTGGTCTGGAATTTTAACCCACAACCTTCTGATCCTGGGGCCTAGTCCCTGACCACTAGGTCACCACTGCTCCAATTGGTTTTGTAGTGGAAATGAGGGGCTAATGTAAAAGGGAATCGGCACTTATGCTCAGTTAGTATTTCAGGGTTTATCAGATTGTTCTCTATTGGGGATTATGGGAGCACTGCTTACATTCATCATTCGAGGCAGCCTCACACAGATAGAACTTTTAAAGCAAAGCAGCGCAAGCACATACCAGCGATCATTTTTCATGTATGCCACTATTACTGTAGTACTTTACATCGACCAAAAGAGAGGTTTGAGCTTCACACTCTTCAGATGTAAAGCACCAAAGACAAAAATAAGACATGAAATTATTGTTTCTGTTTTTGCTTTTGGGGACATTCTTAGATCACATGAGTCCTTGCTTATTTAGGATGGCGATTATTCTTGGTTTGGAACTGGTTGAGGTAACTTTGCAGGTCTTTGTCAAACAATATAACATTACAACATACTAAACATCATTTCTAAAAATTGATTTATATTTTTTCTCTTTGTTCTGGAATTAATTCATCCTCTGCGGATTGCTCAACTTATCATCATCTCCTCTCCATCCTCCTCTCCACCTTCCTTTGTCTCCTCCTGCTGCCCTCCATCATCCCTGCCCTCCATCATCCCTGCCCTCCATCATCCTTTCCCTCCTGGTGTAGAGTACACTGCCCGCATTCGCCAACTCACTGACCCAACTGACCGAACTCCTGAGCCTGACCACCGCCGCCGCTCTCTCTCCTTCTCTGGTTGGTCTCTCTCTAACTCTGTCTTTCTGTTTCTTTCGTTTCTCTTCTTTACATGTCTCTCTCTCCCTTTCTTTCTCTCTCTGTTTTATCTCTATTTTTTTATCGGTTTGGTTCCCCTTTCTCTCTTTTTCCATCTCTCCCTTACTCTCTACATCACTCTATATCTGACTTCCTTACCATCTCTTCATCTATCATGTATTTGTATTCCTTCTATTCTCTCTCTCTTCCTCCTTTGTTTCTCCTTCCTCTCTTTCTTTGAATGTCGTTCTTTCAGTGTTGTTCCACCACTCCCTCCTTTTCCTATTTTCACCTTCTTTTGTTTCTAAATTTGTCCCTCCACCTCTCAGTACCTCTCTTCTCCATCTCTTTTTTTTTTTTCCATTTTTACTTTCTGTGTGCATTTATGCATAACATTTCCTTAGTGTGTTTTCAGGGTGTTTCTCTCACTCTCTCTCTCTCTTTGAATTCAATACATTTCATCTTCCACTGTAAGGCATTAACTGGCACTGAATATTCCTGCCTTATATTAGTCTGAGTGTGAAACGTTTGCACTCGTTTGGACTCTCGCTTGGCTGATGACCCCAGCAAACAAATTGCATTGTATCGTATTTTGCATCGTATTTTGCATAATTGCATCGTATTATTGGCTGAGTGATGGTTTCACAAGGGGGAGACTTTCACAGACAAAGGCAGCTCTGTCTGCATCTCCTGAGTGCATGTCACAAGATACAGTTTGCCAAACTGAGGGGAACAATATGGAGGCACAGGGACACAGCCTTCTTTCAAGGCTGCTCCTTCACGTCTGCTGTAGCATTTAGGAGTGGGACAAAGTGTAATAAATCCTCCTCAATCCCTGAAGCCCTGCACAGTCCTTATCTGCCATTAGGGAGTAAATGTCTAGGACGTGGACTGTACTTTGTCCTCACTGTATAGTAGCCAGATGCCAGCTTCCGCTCTGCTCTTCCGACTCACATGAACTTCAGCAGGGGCTCCACAATAGTCTAGAACTAGGCTAGAGACCTCTCAGACCTTGCCACAGATAAAACATATCTGCAGTAGGAAAATGCAAGCTCTTTCATGCTTCAAGAAGTGAATGGAAGGAAATATATATAAAAAAAAACACAATGTCTTTTCCTCTCCTGTGACTCCTGTGTAGATTGGTTGAGGATGAGAGGAAAAAAGGCCTTGGGATTTCTCCACCATTCCAGCTGGAATCCATTAGGCCTGCATGGTTGCCGAGGAAACGGTTACAGTGTTTGACATGCACAGCTGTGGAGGAGTGCTGTGTCACTCCGTCTGTTTTGCATGTTTCTGGCCCTGGCTAGAAGAGGGATGACTCTTCCAGGACACACTGATGGGCCAGGCCCCAGTTCCGTCCCAACATCAGCCTTTCCTCCCAGATCAGTAAATCCAGGGCCTTTGTGTTTGAAAATTTCCCTTGGATACAGGCTCTGGAGTGGGAATACACTCCAGATGGATGAGGCTGTATGTACAACTTTGTTTAGACGGCAAGGAGTTCCTCCCTTTGTAACACCATGAGGCAGACTTGGTTCTAATCCATCCTTATTATAACCAGCAATAATTTAAGTACCAGCAGGCTTAATGTCACAGTTTGGACTATCAAATTTGAAAAGTTTTCAGTCTTAGCTCAACTATTGACAAGCCACTAACACATGCTGGCTGTCTTTTTGAAGGCTACCTACATAAGGACTTCATAACACTTGCCTCATTAGCTAAAGTACAGAATAGTACTTTTATGGAAGTAAATGTGCATATTCCTAAATAGTGTTGTCATTTCTGAATGTCAGCAGTCCTAAGATGCAGATAAGCGTTTTTATGAAGTATGACATGAGAAGAAAGGACATAAGAGGCCTTAAATGAAAGTTTAGAAAACTGTTGAAGCATCATCCTCGGTCATGGAACTAAGGTATGTATCAGTACTCGATTTTAATGTCCATAGTTTGACCATTTTTATATGTTTTCTCATATAATTTTAGTTTGAGGACATTTTGTAGAACTAATAAAAGGCATTAATGAGACTTTTATTTGTAAAGTTCCATTACTTGGAATGATGCTGCTTTAAAAAACTGATAGTCCCAGTACTCTGATTAACTGATCCAGTACTGTTTCACTGATCCAGTACTGCATTGTTATGCTATCAACATGGAGAACTGAGTGATCTGATATACATACATTAATGCTAGTGAACAGTGACTAGTATATCACTTGAACGTCCTACAAGTTTCAAGTGTATGTGTTTTTTAAAGATCTATTCTAAACATTATTAAGCCCAAGGTTTGAATTACTCCTTATAGAGCAACGCAGGGTATACATTTTTATTTCTGGCTTCTAAAAGTAAAACATGTGCTGTTAGCCAGAATGGAATTATGTAGTGTGGAAAAGTAGTTTTGCCCCAGATGGCCTTTCATTAAACATATACTTTGTTTCAGTTTTTAGGCCTACAAAATATAATGCACTTCATTTGGAGCATTGAACAATTTGAGATTTAGACCTTGTGTATGTAAAAGGGTGTCGTGTGGTGCTAGGTTTTTTGATTTTCCATTAATTTTATGACAAATTGTTAAATAGTTCAGTGGTAAAGTGCTGTATACTAATTATATATGTTAACATATATCACATGAATGTACTTCTAATATAGGTAATGGAGCTCGAGAACAAAATTATCCCAGATAACTTCACTAATGAACTGTCAGTTTAGTTTAAGGCCCCTTATGCCAATGCAATATCATTTCCTTCATTAATCTCATGTCATATTGTCGCCACTACCATACATTCTTTACTGGTTTTGCTTTTCCAATATGTTATTCAGTGCTTATGGATTATTGGTCTTATGAAGACCTATTGGTGTTATTAGATATGTGGAGAAAGAGTGTGAGCAATCTTGGGTTTTCTTGCTGTGGTTTGGAGTTCTGGACATACTATGAGGCTCACTTGCTCCATGATTGGGGGAGTGAGCTGGTAAATATTTTGCTTAGGCTGTTGCCTGGTTTCCGAACCACTCTGTTGTCTCACTCCAGGGTGTGTTTCTGTACGCCCCCGTCTGGGGTGGACTGCAAGGGGATGGGAATTGGGCTGTGTATGACTAGGATGCTTTGGAGACTGACTGCTGGGGTGGACTGATGACCTGTCCCATGTGAATGTTAAAGAGATCTGCTTTAGGATTAGCTAATCTCTCTTTATGTAATGGAATTCTTTGGAGTATGAAATACTGAACTTAGAAGTGCCGTCATGCATAATAATGAAAACAAAATTAATCTGTGTTTAACGATTATTAAGACTTAATAAAAAAAAAATAGCCATATCATTTATTAATTGGAAAAGTAATTATTGTATTCGGTTCTTTCCTTGTGCCCTTGATATTTCAGTATGAAAGAATTTGGAGGTTAATACACATATATATTTACAAGACTGCTACTAGAAGAATCAGTTTTTCTTCTACTTCTCCCACAATTAGCATAAGGTGCTTCCAGGTAAATCCTGTTTGCTTTACCATGGCTGAGCTTGGTATCAAACACAAATTGAGGGGAGCTTACAGCCCTTTCAGGTCGATCCAGGGTGTTAGCGTCAAAGCACATTTCCCAGATGTGAGGAATTAATTCCTGAAAATCAGCACTATTTCAAGGAGTGCATTGCTTTGGCAAACACTTACAAACAAGCTTTAATCACAGCAGCCAGATTTAAAAGTTCTTTGCAACTTAAATATCAAAACAGCAATCTTTAGAGGCCATTTGCTGTTTCACTTAGGTTTATATTGAGTGCTTTGTGGTTATTTTGAGGCAATACTGCAAGAGCAATACTGCAAACTGAAGATCTAGCTCTAACAGTCATAGTTGGCCACTGTGATAGTTCATTATCTGGAAATATGGATAACGACCTGTCTTTTGAGGTCTGATTTCTCTTCTGTTATAATCTCGAGAGCTGAACTGACCAGACATCACTGTGTGGTTGTTGGGGTTGTGCAGGTGTTCAGGCTCGAGAGACGTCACCAGATGAAGGCTCAGCGCCAGGAAGACGGCGGACCACAAGTGAAGGACAGTCCCAGGATGAGAACCCCACCCATGTCCGTTCCCCCATTCGCTGCATTTCACCAGAATTGGCCAATACCATTGCTCTGAACCCAGGGGGCCGGCCTAGAGAGGTAGACTTTGGGGCAACATGCTTCATTTTGAATTTTGATATACCTTGATATATCTTGAGTTTTCTTGTCTTCTGTTTCTCTAGGGACACATGCACAGTTACAGGGAAGCCTTTGAGGAGGTGGATGGGGGTCCCATAAGCCCCCCACCAGTTGTGGGCGGTGAGGTCTTCCCCCAAACCCCTGCCTTCCCCATCTCGCCACAAACCCCTTACGTCAACCTGTGTAAGTTCCCCACTGGAGGAGGAGGGCGCCGTAGAGCTCAGGAAATATCCTCTATTAGCTTATCTCATGAGAGAATAGATTGAGGAAGGATAATTAATTGCTGGGTATGAATATGTAGGACAACAAACACAGTGTGAAAATAATTGTGAAGTATGAAAAGTATTAAGCAACATGATCCACCTGTCAAGCTCTAGAAAATGTTAAATAAAGTCAAATAGGCTGTGCATATAGGTCTTTATTATGCAATGAGCATGATATGAAATGCTATTTCTTTTTAAATTGTTGACAGTTTACATGTTCTTAGGTCATGTTCATATCAGATGACCTACATTTTTTATTAAATACACATTAGTATTAAACCTAAGTATGTCTTAAATTGTAGGTTATACCTATTTTAACATTTTTGGTGGCTATGTTATATCAGTGTGGTGGTGGCACTCTGTACTTTAAGAATAACCTCTTTATTCCTTTTTCTCCACAAGAATTTTTAAGGGTGAACCCGTATTAACACAGTGTCTATAAGCCAACACTAGGCTGTCTAAATTGCAGTGCTGCAGCCTGGAGCATTACGTTAGGTTCAAAATATTACTCACAGATGAGTTTAAGTTGTGGATGTTAGAATGTATACTCTGTTCACTTGTAGCCTGATGATCTCCTACAGTGGTTGCTCTCCACGTTGCAGAGTAGCATACACTTTGTTGGCTCATAGATATGCCTAAAGGCTTGGATAAGAAAGACTCCTTGCTCTCTCCTGTTCCCCTACAATCCTTATGCCTGCACAAAGCACTGCCATCAGCAAATTTCGGATACTAGTGTGAGTTGTTGCCACCATAAAACTCTCATATACTCCTGGACTCCTTAGCTTTTCAAAACAATATTATAAGTGTAAATCGTGTTATGACCTTGGGAACAATGCCAAAGCACATTTTTCCCATTGTTGTGATGTCAGCGTTCATCAGCACTCAAATTTTAAACCACCTTTGAGGCAAAAGAGTGTTCCATATGTGCATGTCACAAAAGTTTGTAAAGAAAGCTGTGAAAATTTCCATTTAGAAATCTTGCTTCAGGGACATGAAGCTGCAGAATATAAAATATTATACAATGTTAATGGTAAAATGATCTTTGCAGGTGATTTCTGGTCTTTCGTAACTAAAGAGTAACCGTGTAAATCAAATATTAATCACATAATTGAAAAAGAAGGCTAAGCGTCCTCTTTCCAAGTATATACGGGATAAATAGCAGTCACACAGTTTATGTGAAATTTCTTTCATCGATTTCAGAGGTCAGTTTTAATCACCTCTTACCTCATCCTACTACCTACTACCCCACCACTAGGGCTTTACAGCTCCCTCATAAAAGCCTTATTACAAGGTCGCAAGGCCTAGGCCCCCTCAAAAAGCCAGCGGCCGACCCGCATTCTCAGCCCGCTCTGTTTTCTTTGGCCTTCTTCTGCATTTCTTCTCACCAGACATGCCGTCTGAAATCCATCCAAGCCCTGCTGCTTTGGTTGAAATTTTACCCCGAAGCTGCTTTACGCACAAATCCGATCGTTCTCTAGAGCGCGGCTGTCACAAGCACCTAAATGAAGCTTGACAAGACTTATTGTAATATCAGTCTAAGAAAATAGAAAAATATGATTCTTCAGGCCTTCTCCTTTTATGAGGCACTGGCTAGGGATATTTGGTGTCCATTTTACCTTTCAGCACTTCATAAAGCGCTTTGCGGTGTTTTTTGGTGGAATCGTGCTAATGGCTAAAGCATTCTCGGGGCACACGTGGACTCATAGGGGCTTTTAGAGTCAGGAAGGGGGTATCTTTCTTGCCCCTCTTTGTGGATTTGTGGGGAGCAGGAGATGGTGTGGGTTGTTCTTTCTGGTTAGAGCAAAGAAGCCCACTTTAAAGCAGCAGCATCACTGCGGCCCCCTTTTCCTGCAGTGAACCGGAGGACCACTGAGTCTTCCATTAAACCCTCACCCCCCAAACCCCCAACTCCCAACCAACCCCTCTCGTGTTGGGGTCATTTATGCTTTCACACAAAGAATTGTATTGGATTCTTTGGTAAGTGGAGGATGCACGCAATGTCCTAGCCCCCACAGTGTCCCAGTGTCAAACTCCGGCCTCATGGTGTTTCAGCAGGCATGCATGTAGAGAGTAGCACTTATGATCTCAGAGTTACTAGTGATGGAACACAAGTCTGAAACCCAATGATAATCATATTAATTTACATTTTTTAGAGTTCTAAGATCTGTATATTCTGAGCTGAGACATTTGATAGCTTATTTAAAACTATTAATTGGCATTATTAAGAACATGATTTAAAAAAAACTTTGTGTGAAATAATTTGTCTGTTTTTTTCAGTATATTTTAGCAATACTTGCAGTAATGCTAAACAATCCTTAGCATTCTAGTCAATAATGTCATTTTAGGAAACTTTACATACTCATACAAATCATCACATCATTAACATGGGCAGGAACTTAGTCCAGCCTAGTGATGTTTTTGTTTATGAGTGCTGCTCTCTGCTCTGCTCCACTTATCTTCTGGACCTCCCTGCTTGTCTCCTTTTTCCATGTTCACAGTTTTTTGTTTGTTTGTTTGTTTCGCTGAGCACCACTCTTCATCATTTATCATGTCTGAGTCACTCAGTCTGTCTATAAAACGACACCTCAGGTCTATTTGTTTTTCGTGTTGTGTAACATGTTTTGTTAAGGTGTGGTTGCCTGCATGACATGACATGCTGTGTTATCATTCTGTCAGTGAACTACCCGACAGTGAGTGTTGAACTCCGCATGGTCACACTCGGAACTGGGCACCCGCATGGCTAGCCAGCGAGCATGAGGCATTTACACTTTTCCCAGATGGGTCACTGTACACTAGAGATTTGTACGCCAGACTCTTGTCTTAACAGCTTCGGATCTGCGTTTCCATCATTTCTACAAAGACTGTTAATTTAATTGAACAGCAGTCTTTGAATTTCTAAAATTCATTCTACCTCACATTTTGTGGCCCCCTAGAGACAGATCTATCTATCTATCTATCTATCTATCTATCTATCTATCTATCTATCTATCTATCTATCTGTCTATCTATCAGATCTACAGGTCTGCAGATCTGTGCTGTTAAGACAGCTGGCCTATCCAGTCTTGAGCTGTTTGCTAAACTCTCCATGTTCTCTCTCTCTCTTGCAGGCCGCTCTCCTCCAGGATTGGCTAAAACACCTTTGTCGTTCCTGGGTCTGAAGCCCCACAACCCAGCCGAGATCCTTCTGAACCAGACCGGTTCAGGTGAGCAGATTTACGTACACACACACAAACATGCCTCTTAACAGAGAGCACCTCAGCATAGTTCTAATCCCTTTGGATAGTCTAGAATTTGCCAATAAATTCATTGCAGTCTATGAAACTGACCTTTTTTTCTCTTTTACGACCCTCTTTCCCACTCATGTTCTCTGTCTTGAGCAGTGAGCTCATAAGTGCCTGTAAATGAAACAGCTTTAACATGTCAAACGTGGTTACATTGGCTTGATCTTAGCCTGAATGTATGCACTCGTGTGCTGGAATATGAGTGTACATGTACATGTTGGATCCATCCCAAGAAGACTTGAGGCTCATTGCTGAATACTGAAAAAAACACAAAAAACCTTCAAACATTGTAAAAAAAATCTGTATGCACTGTGAATGTGAAAGGGTAAAAAATGAGGGTGGTGGGGAACTTTATTATTCTCCTTCATTGGAAAAGGCACAAGAACAGTCTTCAAAGGCTTAGCAACTTATTGAACCTGAAATGAACACAGCCAAAATCAGCCACATAGGAACATGAGGAGATCCCCCAAATAAGAGCTGATGAATGTGCTTTCAGAGTGTAGAGTTCTTTTCTGATGGTGCTTCGCTGGTGTGGCTAAAACAGGAGTGTGTGAGGAGCAGGAGCAGAGAGAGAAAGAGTTGTTTGATTTGGCAAGCTGGAGAAACTGTACCTTCAGCCTCTAATAGTCTCACGCTGTGCTGGTTGTAACACTGTCCCTAAGCAAGATAAGGCTAATTTAAGCCTAATGCATGTTTAAGTGTAACACTCTTTACTGCACTCACTAAAATGAAGGTTGTCTGCAAAGATTTTTTTTTTTACATGATCCAATAGGAGAACATTTCTCATTCTTTAAACCTTTTAAAGGATCTCAAAATTAAACTTTTAGAACCCTTAGAACCCTGTTTTTTGAGGATTTCTTAAATCGGTAGAACATTATGTTAATATTTGTGTCTTTAAATGGTTAATTTACAAAGATGGACATTTTCAAGGTGGCTATTTAAGGAACTAATATGTTTCTTCAATTGAAACACTAAAAATATGCTGTTACTGTTTTCTGCTCCCTTTTATTATCTTATTCCTGTCCAATATTTAGTAAATATTTATTGAATTTTGGCTATATTCTCACTTTCTGTCTCAATATATTCTGCTTCCTCCAAACCCCGCTCTGTATCTTTCCTGTCTGCCTTTCTTATGGCTTCCCTTCTGTTGCTTGGTACAGAGAGTGAGTCAGAGGAAGGTAAGGGCTTAATGGTGAAGAATACTGTCATCCCGCCACTGTCCATCCACTGTTCATCCCTATCCAGTTCATGCCTTCATCTTTTCTATAACCCAAATGAGTCTTCATGGTTGATTACATACATTCTGCACAATACTCACATGCCACATTCTCAGCAGAAAGGCTAGAATGAGTGTAAGGGTTCGAGACCATTTTGCTGCATTAACAATGTGTCTCTTTAACAGAGACCTTTTGTGTCACTTTGAGAGTCAACAGATTGGCTGATGGGTGTTCTCAGTAGACCAACCTGAAGATCCAGTGTAGATGATGTTTCTCATCATGAACAAATTCCATTAGCTTTAATAGATTTTTATGGGTTATACAGAGGAAAACCCATAACCCTTTACACCACAGAGAGAGAGACCCAGCCATGATCTGTAGTCCTTCTCAAGTTCATCACATAAATTTCTCATCTTTCAAAAGTGCTTGGTCTATATCCATCAACAAGTTGCTGCAGCAAGACTGATTTAATATGAAAATAAAAAAGAACTATATAGATATAAAGGAAGTAAAAATGAATAGTTTTCAAGCTAAAGAAACTGACAGGATTACATTACATTTACGGCATTTAGCAGACGCCCTTATCCAGAGCAACTTCCATGTCCTGATTACAGGGACAGTCCTCCTGGAGCAACTCAGGTTTAAGGGTCTTTCTCAGGAGCCCAGTGGAGGTAGTGCTAGAGGTGGGATTCGAATCTGTGACCACTTGGTCTGTAAGCATGTATCCTACCATTAGACCACCTCCAGGATTAGGTATTTTGTGTGTATGTTTGCATTGCACAGCATCATCTGCCATGTTGTTTAAGCAAAAGAGTAAAGTACCCTGTCAGATCGCCAGCAAATGACGAAATGTGTGCATGTGTGTTTGTAGAGCCTCGGAGCTACGTTGAGTCTGTTGCACGGTCAGCAGCAGTGGCTGGAGGGCAGCCATCCTCACCCGTGTCTCCCACATTTGACAACAGCAGCTTGGCCAGAGGAGCTACCCCCTCTAATTCCTTCAACACCCCGCTGTCCTCCAGCAGTCCCGTACAAAGCCCAGACCTGTGAGTTTTCTCTTCTCTCTTTTTTATCTCCAGCACTAATAGTGGACAACCATTTTATGTTTTCTCTAATACATCGGATTTGAATGGCAAAGGGCTGATATATTTTTCTGTTTTCAATGACAAAAATACATACAGAAAAAAAAAAAACTTTCACACATCTGCTTAGAATGATGATGATATTTAAAATGCAACAAATCTTAGTTTAGAAATAGTCCTGCATGGCTTTGCAACTGACAACATGTAAATAAATAATGTCCTAATACAAAATCTGGTCCTTTTCAAGGGAGCACCCAGTGGCTGAGAGTGGAGAAGGCCTGAGCAGCCCGTCCCATGGGGCACTGGATTCCGGTTTTCGTTCTCTGCCCTCACAGAGTATGCCCTCCTACTCCTCCTACTCCACCCCAGGCAGCCTGACAAGCAGCTACATTGGCCCTGATCTCAGCCCTTCCCCTCCAGAGCCCATCCAGGTCAATTCCATAGGTGTCCAACCTGCCTTGGGAAACCCCACTGCAAGGCACCACATAATATCCCCCAACACCTCATCCAGCCATGCTCTCCAGAACAGACTGACCAATCAGGATGGTCCCATCCTCGACCGGCAGCCATCTCCACCCAATGGCTATCAACACGGAGTGTCCAGCAGCCCTGTACTCAGTAGACATGGTATGGTTTCTCAGGCAACACAGAGCAGCCCGATGCTGAGCAGACAGATGCCCATTAGCCAGGGGACACAGAGTAGCCCCAACATAGGTAGGCAAGCCTTTCAAAGCAGCCCACCAATGGGGTATCAGCCATCCCTTATCCAGTCTGTGGCCCAGCCCAACCAAAGCAGCCCTGTACTAAGCAGACAACCATCCACCTCCCTGCCTGCACAGAGCAGCCCTGTCCTGAGCAGACAGGCCTCTCTCACTCACACAGGGCAGGGCAGCCCCATCCTAGGACGCCACCCCTCTATGTCCCAGGTGAGTCATGGCAGCCCCAGTCTGGATCGGCACCCCATGTATAGTGGCTACACCACCCCAGATGAGCGACACGGGACACTGTCTCGTCAGAGCAGCAGCTCAGGGTATCACCCACCCTCCACACCATCCTTCCCTGTGTCCTCTTTGGGATATCCTGACAGCTTGGCCTTCAGGCAGGGCAGCCCCAGTTTCCAACCACAGCTGCCCGAGAAGAGGCGCATGTCCAGCGGGGAGAGACCCAATGGCAGCTTGTCCTATAGCACTGTCAATGGGAAAGTGTCCTCTCCCATGTCCAGTGGTGGAAGCACTCCAAGTGTCCACTTCTTCCACACTCTTCCTGATTTCTCCAAACTTAATATGTGCGGTAAGTTGGGGGTGAAACTTCCCTGAATGTATCTGTTCAGTTGCATTGATTTTGTAATGTTAGAATTGTTTTTGATCATTTGGTTATAATTTGATTGTTCAATAATGGGTACGTTTATTTGTAGACAGAATTTTATTTTTAGATCATTTTATACAAATGCAGTAATCCAAAAAGGTTTGATTGAATAACAGTTAGATATCAGTCACATTTGTCTTTTTTAAAACAATGCTTAATAGACTGAAATACTAATAAAAAAACCAAGGCATTGCTGTACAAGGGTTGAAATATCAGAGGGGCCAGTGGTAGCATTAATTCTGTCAGTTGTCTGTCTAGCTGAGTTGGCTGTTCTAGACACGAGCATATAATAAACACTGTCTGCTATATTTTTGGCTGGCTGATAGTGATTCTGTAGTTAAATCTGGACCTGCTTCCAAAATACTAAAATGCTGCCTGCCTTATTTGGAGAGCAGTGTGCATGTGGTTAATATTGTGTCTTGTATTTATATGTTTATTTCAGTGCACATTATAAACTCATGTTTTCTTCTTAGATGGAAATCCAGAGACCAGACTGAATGTAAAGTTTGTCCAAGACACGTCCAAGTTCTGGTATAAACCAGACATCTCCAGAGAACAAGGTACGGTTTTGGTGTGTGTGTGTGCGTGTGATGGAAGGATTGGGATCTGATTTATCTACATTTATCTACATTTTGTTTGAGTGATGAGTCATATTGCTCTTATAAACAATCCTACTGTGTCTTGACTGGCCACTGTTTGTGTATTCATCCAGTGGCTGTTGGCCTTAACATCTGGTTTTCCTGTGAGAAGCACTCTTATTGGATTAGACAATCTGCACTGGAGATAGCACTAAACACAAGCACATGCACTGTGCCATATGCATTTAGTTAAGCTTGGTGAACATCTGCATCTTCTGTATTTCTAATACATGCCATAAGGAGCTCAATGAACCTATGTTATAGCCTGTGTTCTCTCATTCTGCATGTTTAAACACAGTGGCACACGTTGGAGATTTACTTGATGCATTACAAAGTATAGCCTGAATCTCAATATAACACATGTGGTTGTAATATTGGAAATGTGTAATGCTTGGAATAAACTCTAGAGAGTTGAACAGCCCGATTGATCATGAGCGCTTGTCAAAACACTTTACACACCTTTTTGGCTTCAATTATATTTTTACTTCTGACGATAACATGCCATAAATTAAATTATATATTGCCATTTTGAGCACAAATTGTTTTACTCAGAGACTGTGGGAAATTATTTGAATGTTGAAGATTCATCCAGCCATCATCTTAACTGCTTATCCTAAACCAGGGTCACAGTGGTTGCTGAAGCCTGTCCCGTTGCTCATTGGGCCAAAGGCAGAATAACAATTGGGATAGAATACCATTTCATCACAAACCAAACACACTCACATCTAGATTTAGTATCACATTCAATTAAATTCACCTTACATGCATGGCTTTGGACTGTGAGAAGAAACCAGAGCACCTGAAGATAAGAACAACATGCAGACTAAGGACAGACATTGTAGATAACAACAGAACAGGAGGGATCAGACTCATCAAGTATTGTTATACTGTAGTTTTACAAACTGAGCTTTTCTTAATCTGATATGTTTTGAGTTTCACAAGAACCATTTTATCTCACCAAGAGGGCAAACACTCTATAATGTCAAACAACACTCATCATGCACATCAGCAGTTTATTAACAGATGTTGACCTTCACTTATAAGTGGAATTATAAGTCCTTTGTTATCTCTGTCAGCAATCAACATCCTGAAGGAGAGAGAGCCGGGAGCCTTCATCATTCGGGACAGTCACTCATTCAGGGGTGCCTACGGCCTGGCCATGAAGGTGGCCTCTCCTCCGCCCACCGTGCAGCAGACCAAGAAAGGTATTTGACACTGTGCCCTTAGGCCATGCACTCCACTTACAGAGACTTGTCCTCTATCGGCACACTCCAGAGAAGCCCTTTTAACATAACAGTAATGGACATCTCAACACATTGCTTGCCAGGAGCTCACTGGAATCTTCTCCACTAACCCACAGCCTGCCCTCGTTGTCCTAAATGAATCAAACAGGCAGTCGGATTCTGCCATAACCCATAATTCATCTTTCAGCATCTGATCAACAGCTTATATCCACACATACTTAAAGGTAATGCAAGTGTTTTGAAAAGCCCTGAGTGAAACTGTATCATTAAGGAATGGAGACGACGACGACAACTTTCAGCACAGCTGCTCCTGGATCTGATGCCTGATGTTCAGAATGTATTACCCACACAGCCTGAAGGTTATTCCTGATACCCAGGCTAGCGTTTCTCATTTTTTAGCAGCAGAAGAATCTGATGCTTAAAGAGAATGATATTACTGGACAATAAAATCCTAGAACATCCCAAATTTGTTTATTTGCTTTTGTAATGCATATTATTTTTTTAAATGATTGTTTGTTTGTTTTTTATTCAAAGATCAAATTAGTTTTTTCTCATGTTGTTTTTCCATGTTGCAGGTGATGTCACCAGTGAGCTGGTGCGCCACTTCCTCATCGAGACAAGTCCAAAGGGAGTAAAGCTGAAGGGTTGTCCGAACGAGCCCTACTTCGGTCAGTTCCTTCACATCTCATTTTTGAGTTGTAGTGATCCGTAGGCCAGAATTACTGAGCTGCAGCAATACTAAACGAAATATATTCCTATCAGAAGAAAGCCAGGGAATGATGAGTCAGTGGAGAAATCGCACTGTAGTCCCAGTTAAAGTCTGATGCATCCCAAAACCTCTTATGATGACCACTGCATGAGTGCATATTTATTGTGATAAATTAAGAGAAAGAAGCTGGATATGTGAGAGAAAGTGGGTGTGGGTAAAGGCTGCCAGAGTTGTCAGGAGAAGCATCCAATATGAAGCTCTTTGCTCTCCTCTCATCCACTCTCTTTGGGGTGAGGCTCTGCCAAGCCTCACACAGGGGAAGATATGTCCAGTTCCCAAATGTTAGAAAGGAGGCCCACGCCCACGCCCACGTGTAGCTTATTTCTTTTTTATTTATTTGACAGTTATTTTAAAGATTGTAAGAAATCCAGCTAATATAGAGTGTTTTGTAGGACTAAAATATAGAAACTCCAAAATATTTTGAAGCTGGAAATAAAATTGCTGATTATAGAGGAGCAAAATAAATGTTGTAGCTCCCCCTAGAGTTGCATGAGCCACAAAACAAGTCTGGTAATGCTAGTAAAGCCTTGACATTTTCAAAATCTACTCATGTGCTAATCCTAGACTGTTTATGAGAAGGATATGCATGCTGGTGTTATCATGAGACTCTTTCTGCTTTCAACAAGGTTGGACTGATACTGGCCAAATAATGAATTTTGCACAGCAGGGCTTCAAAGCATGACCTTATTAGGTAGTTATCATGTAAGCCATGCCCTTCATAAATCTAACTCACTGTCTTCTCTCTCTCTCTCTCTCTCTCTCTCTTTCTCTCTCTCTCTCTCTCTCTCTCTCTCTCTCTGCCATCTCTTATAGGTTGCCTTTCTGCATTAGTGTACCAGCACTCCATTACTCCACTTGCTCTGCCATGCAAATTAGTCATACCCACAAAAGGTAAGACAAATATGCTCATGTGTTATGAGCATGTGTGTGTGTGTGTGTTTGTGTTTGTGGGTGTGTGTGGAAGCCCTTTAAACATGACCCCACTTTAGCTGATCTTTGAGTCATAGTGATATATGACTTCTTTACTGGTGTGAATAGTTTCTGAAGTGCACACAGAGTCTGTGCAGCTGGTAGTCTTCCTCAGCCAGCTGTTAAGTGCCATGCAGGTGTGAGAGGAGCATGGGAGCGCAGGTTTGTTGCTTCTCTCTCGAACAGTGTGGGACAGGGTGTGAGACAGGAATGCAGAGCCCAACAGGGTGAGAATTCCCTTCAGAGGAGTGTGAGCTAATAGATTTTGTTGGACAGCTAGCAGTGTCTGAAGAGGGAGCCTTTTCTAGCTTGCCTTTCGCTGATGGATGACGCTGACACTTTTAGCAACATGCAGTGATTTTTTAATTTATTTAATGTAATAAAATATGAAATTGTACAAATCTGTAAAATGTACTATTTGGGCAAAATTCTATATTGAAAGCAAAATGGCAGTACAAATTCTAGACCTCCCTCGAGGTTAAAAAATCAAACATGGTGCCATGACACTATGCCCTGAACATGGGGCTTGTCAGCCTTACCCCTTGGGATCACTGCAGAGAATTAAAGGTTTATGAAACATAGGTGGAGTCTGCTTGAGAGAAAAGCAGGTTTACCATTCTCTGGCACAGAGAAAGATATCTTTGCTATTTGAAGAAAAGGTTTTTGGGTTTTGTAATTGTACCACACAGTGTCTTTAGCAACTGTTAATCACATTATGTGCTTGCAGACCCCCATGAAGAGATACCAGAGGTTGCTACACCAGTCAACCCTGCTACAGAACTGCTCAAACAGGGGGCAGGTAAGCAGACTCTTCTTTTTTTTTTTTTTAACCGATTCTTAGAGGATCTGAACAGTGTTTTCCACATATTCTACTTGTTTGTGAAGCTTATTTATTCAGTTTCTCAAGGCAAGTAACTTCATTGGTCAGAATATCAGTTTAATCAGAAGAAGTAGATGATTCTAACTGATTCTAGCTGATCCTGTGTCCTAAAGAAGAGAGTGCTGTTAGAGTGCAGCTGATTCATTTGTTTCCTAGCTGAGCCTCATAAACAAAATTATACTGTCAGCTTTTAAAATAGCCCACAACTTACGTGAGAGGGAAAGTGTTATTTAAGGCCAGTTGGCTGCTTGTGTTCTGATATCATTTCTGAAGAGATGTTCTCCTTCATTCTGCGGTCACCTCTGTGTGACTCTAGGCCAGAAGAGTCCTGTTGATTCTCATGGTAAAGCCAGTGCTACTTTTTGTACTCTCTGTTTTGTCCCATTAATAATTGACTCTGATTGATGCATCCCAGACAGACAAACTCTCCTGTGTCTCAAGACTATGCATGTGGGAGTGTAAAAGAATGCCAGAAGTGTATCTGTATTTATCTGTCGCTCCACTAAAACGCTACATGATTGGCCTTTAATCTACCAGCAGCTCATAGGGCTGTTTTCTTTAAATCCTCAGACTGATGCAAGATAGCATGTTTTGAGATGAATGATGTTGAAATGCATTGCATGAATTTTTCAAAAATACATATATTAGAAGAAAAAACTGTAATCTCAAGATACTAACAATGTGTGTTATGTGTAACTGAAGATTTAACAGTGGTAAAATGGTAAAAAAATAGTTCAAAATATTGCAAATGAATTTGTATGCAAAAGTTTGAAAACCCCAAATCAAATGAAATGCTTTGTTCATTTTAGTAAATAACATTCTCCACTGGGAACACTTAAATATGACATATTCCTGTAAAATGTAGTGCACAAATGTATTTATCTGCCGATTTTGAGTTAATTAAGTATAATATATCAGTAAAATAATTGTGCTTTTTCAATGTAGTATATGGGCAAATTTATGTGGATACTCCTTTTAATTTTTTGAGTGCAGCCACACCTATAGCTAACAGGTATTTAAAAGGAAACACATAAACAGTGTCTGTAGAATATGAGCTCAGTGACTTTAAATGTGGCACAGCCACCTTTGCCACATTGTTACATTTCTCTACTGTTAGCTCAGCCCCAGTCAAAAGTGCTTTTTTGGAAAATGGAAGCATCTTAGTGAAAGTGACAACCCTTGTCATTGCAAGGTCACAGCACAGCAGACAGTGAACCACAACGAAATTGGACCTCTGCATTTAACCCATGCACACTCAACACCGTGCAGCAGTGGGCAGCTATTGAAAGTGCCCGGGGAGCAGTGACGGGGACGGTACCTTGCTCAAGGGTACCTCAGGGCAACCTATTGGGAGGGGGTTCGAACCTCCGATCCTGTGGCCAACGCCCTAACCACTAGGCCACCACTGCCCAACAATAGTACAACAATAGCTCAGTCGCAAAGTGGTAGAATTGCTATTGGACTCTAGAGTGATGGTACTATGGAACTCTCTGGCATGAAGAACCATGCTTCAATATCCAGTCTGATGGATGAACCTGGATTTTGTAGATGTCAGAAGAACACAACCCTACTATAACACCTAGTTCCAACAGTAAAGTTTGGTGGAGGAGGGACAAATGATCTGGGACTGTTTTTCAGGATTCTGGTAGGCCCATTTATTCCAGTGAAGGGTAAAGTTAATGCTACAGCAGATAAAGACTTCTTACATTACTATACATATATGTTTGCATACCTGCCAATTGTTTGGGACAAGCCTTTTCCTTTTTCCAAAGGCCCTGTGTTGTTTTGAAGAGGAGTTGTTCCAGTGGTCTTGGATCTCTGGGATGGTTTAAAATATTGATCAGCACCAACATCAGCACCAGTGGCAAACTTTTGCATACAACTGTATCCAGCTGTATCCAACATATGCAGCTTTACTTAGTAAATATTATCTTATTTAGTAAAGGAGTACCTTTATGTCTCCAGTGTTATTCGTGCAATTTTTGACCCATTTTTTGTTTTTTAATCCTCAGCTTGCAATGTGCTGTACATAAACTCGGTGGACATGGAATCCTTGACTGGACCGCAGGCCATAGCCAAGGCCATTTCTGAAACCATCGTGGCCAGTCCTGCACCCACTGCTACTATCGTTCACTTTAAGGTGTCATCACAGGGGATCACCTTAACGGACAACCAGAGGAAGTGGGTTCATTCCTATAATCACATTAAAGCACTTGTTTATATTTAATGCTGTTTAATAATTATTTTGTAAAGCATACATGTCTAATATTGCGTCCTGCTAATCACCAGGCTTTTCTTCCGTCGTCACTACCCAATCAACACAGTCACGTTCTGTGATATTGACCCGCAGGAGAGGAAGTATGTATTCCCCAGAACTTTTATAGATCTCTCATAAACTACATTCAAATAGCATGTCATGTTTATCAGGTTTTGCTGATATTATGATCTTGCACAATTTATTCCATTAGAACTTATTGTGCTATAGCAGCCACTATAGCACGTAACGATGCATTAAAGAGACTGTAGCATGACTGTTTGTTTCAATGTCTTTATAGGTGGAGTAAACCAGAAGGTGGCACTGCAAAGTAAGTACCTGTGGATATTTATAATGATTACTACTGGCATCCTTTATTATCTGCACTGAGCACTTAGGGGCATTTAAAGGATGTAAAAGCTTCTCAGATCATAAATTCACTCATTAAAATCACTGGAGAGTGTGGAGAGTGTCTGCACTAGATCTCTCCTACTTTACCATGGACTTGGACGTAATCATCTCTTATTTCACCAAATTGACTCTAATCACATCCACACACACACACACACACACAAACATCCTCACACCCATACACACATACACCCACTTTATGTCGTCTGTAGCTCACAGCCTTAAATTTGGTCACAGTCAGAGTGCTGGAGCATGTGAGCCCTTTCATGGCTCCTCTGGGCTGTGTATTAAAGAGATGAGCCTTTTAAAGACCACTCATAAAAGTGCTGCAGCACTGATATACTGGGCAGATAGCTGAGGCGGGGAAAAAAACAGATTAATAGACTAGGCGAAAGATGAAAGCACATGATGTTGGGGTCAAAGCCAGTTTTGCTGGGGTGTAGTGCCACATTGGTTAGAGGCAAAGGGAGAAAGTCAAGTGCGATGAAGTATTTTGAAGCTGTACAAATTAAAGGACTGGTTTCAATATTTATATTTTGTCATTTCATCCGTTTGGATTAATTCTTATGTTCTACATTGGCTTAGTATTGAGGCCAATGCCAGCTACAGCACTGTATATGCAAGCCATTTTTGAAACCAACCCTGTGAGGCCACAGGACTGGACAGTTGGCTTTCCCATGTCTTCAAATCTTAATGAGCTGAAGGGTTACTTCAGGTAAACCTTTTCAGATTTCAGATGGTGGGTCATTCCTTTATAAGGTTTCACCCAAACTGAGCAGTCACTGGAGTGCTTCGTGTTAAAAGCAGCTGTAACTGTACTGTTGGGTTCAGTAAAATGAATGATTACACCCTTAAAGGAATAGTTTGGTGGGAAAAAATGTATTTAATGAAATTTTCCCACATATAGCACATGGAGTTGATTGTGTTTCATTAGATCTATAGCACTATAGTAAAAAACACTATAGCTGAAAGCTAAACATTGCTAACAAACAATACAAGTCAGTGTTCACCCAGATCCATAAATGCATTTCCAAATTTCCCTCATCTTGAGCAAATCAAACCCTTGGCCTTGTAAATATCTGCTCTGGGTTTGTCTGAATTAGCTGCCTGTAGCCATGCAGTTTTATTTTATTATTGACAGAAAGTCATAATGCATCTCAACAAATGTCTGCATCAACTTAATGAAGATCTGGCTATAGTCTGAGCTGGTTAAGAGCATTGTTGGTAATGCGTTTTAAAAGAGACAGGTTGATTATTAACATAAATATAACTGTTAAAGGAAAGGAGAAAAACGTTAAAATTCAAGTATGTCTGGGGTGATCAGCTACATCTAGGATTAGTGGAAAATTGTGTAAATTAGATTTTTTGCCAAGCTGTTCTTTTAAGCACCAGTTTTTCTGCTCTTTTAACTGCTCAAGTGCCGAGTGCTGTTGGAAGAAGTAATGAAATTACCTGCATCTATGCACACAAGTGCTGCTCTCCATGTCTCTTTAACTGACTTTTCCAAATTTGACTGTGATCCAGTATGTTTGCTACTGTCCAACTCTCAGTGAGGCACTTATAATGCTTTAGATTTGTTTCTGATTTGCTGAGAATTAAATGAGGATCATCTTGGGTTAACTGAAAGCTAGACATATACTTGATGTTGAGTAGTGTCTGTTAGACCCCAGAAAATGAGAATGAGAAAAAGTGAGATGTTTGCAGGGCCCACTACTGTACACTGAAGATAAAGTCGGAGAAGACTGAGTGAGTGAGTGTGTGAGTGAGCTCAGAGCTTCTTTTTCTCCTTATTATTCTTCTTCTTTCCACTGCTCCCGTTTAGGGGTCACCACAGTGGATCATCTGTTTTCATTCCTTCCTGTCCTCTGCATCTTCCTCCGTCAAACCGACCACCTGCATGACCTCTCTCACCACCTCCAAAAACCTCCTCTTTGGTCTTCCTCTTTTCCTCTTTCCTGCCAGCACCGTCTTCAACATCCTCCTCCCAATTTAATCCCCGTCTCTCCTCTGAGCTCAGAGCATGTAGTGTTATTGAAAGGTCTTCTTCTCATATAGATCCAAGTGGTGTTGTTTGGAAAAAGATGATCCTAAGCTGTTTTCTCTTCTTCTGTTTCAGGTTCTTTGGTTTTGTGGCCAGAAAACAGGGAAGCACAACGGATAACGTCAGCCATCTATTCGCAGAGTTGGACCCTGACCAACCCGCCACTGCCATCGTCAATTTCATCTCCAAAGTGATGATCGGCTCCCAGAAGCGATGAGCAACTCCAGAAAACTGCAGATCCCCCAGCCCCCCCCCCTCCCCCCTCCCCCAATGGACTGCTTTCCCTTCATTTCTGTGCTGATGCATTCTGTGTTCTTTTTCTTGTGTGTGTCAAAGCCAAGTGTTGGAGTATTCAGACGGTTGCTCATGTGTGTCGGAATGTGTGTTCAGTTGGCCTAAGGACTTGAGCTCAGATGGGGACAGAGGAAGTGCAGTGAAGAGGAGGAGTGGTGCAGTGAGGAAGAGAAGAGAGGTGATTTTCATCTCTGTGCTGGGTTAGATAAGAGGGACTGACGTCAATGAGTGTTGTTTTTTTTAATAAAATAAATGGAAATTGAAAAAGTTAAAAAAAATGGGAAGTGATGATGAGGATGGTGAGACTGGTATCAGGCTTATGGATTGATATACCAAAGAACAGACATTTGTCAGAACACATTATTTGAAGGGTCTATTTGTTTTGTTTTGTTTTTTAAATAAGACTGCTTTTTGGAGAATGTTAAAAAAATTCTCTCTACATGAATATCGAAACTGTATTTTGTTTTCTTTGGAAATGGCATCTATGTTTTCTTGCTAAAAGTACTTAAGAACATTTTGCATGTCGTCCTCTGTGTCGAGGCAATTGCTAGGCGGCACGAAGCCTGTTTCACTTTAACAGTTCACATACACAGACCTTTTACTAGCAAAAACATAGGTGGGCCAGATTATGCTTTCCTTTTTTCTGTCTTTCTGATGTTTATGAAACCTGGGAGATTCAGTGCCACATCGCCAGACTGAAGCCAGTTTAACCAACACAGTAAATGGTGTTTATTTCACAAAATTGTGTCAGTAAACCACAGGACTGTCCAATAGAATCCTCACACTAAATACCTTTAATTTACTTGGTTTACGTATGTGCACAATTTCTACAAAAACAAAGCGAATTGCAAAAACGAATTACCAAACTGAAAGACAAAAATGGTGTATATGTTACA
The DNA here is from genome assembly GCA_017165825.1 of Hepsetus odoe. NCBI lineage: Eukaryota > Metazoa > Chordata > Actinopteri > Characiformes > Hepsetidae > Hepsetus > Hepsetus odoe. The sequence continues at coordinate 8,479,772 of CM029369.1, forward strand.
AATACACAATCTGTGGTAGACACAGTGCATCGCTGCTTCTCCTCCAGACAGGGCTAACCTTAAATTTGAGTTTTATGACCAACTGACAAATCCTGCCTTTTTGTGAAACAAACCCTGCATCATATCCTGTCCATGCTCTAGTTAAGTTGCAATCCTCTGAAAAGTATCAGTATATGTGTTGCCCTCCCAATAACCCACTCAAAGGAAGGGGACATTTCAATTTAGCATTGTCCACCCTCCCTCGTTGCTTATTCCAGTGGCTGTTCAGCCTCTGACCTCTGTCCTCCTCTTACTGCCTATGTCCCCTGCCTGTGTACTACTTTAAGGGCTGGCCATTTTTCACTGATTTCTCTTTTTACATCCGGTGAGAAAAGTCTGTGTCGTGCACTAGGTGCAGAGATTTGGGTTTTTCTGTGCATACTGTATCAGCAGGCCTTATTCCACACACACACACACACACACACACACTCACAAACTCTTACATACATACCCCAAAGTAAGCTAAATATATATATATATATATATATATATATATATATATATATATATATAAACTTCAGAAACTGACTTTACTGAATATTTATTATTTTGCTACATTGCTCTATGTTATCTCATATACTTATGCATATGTTGTATAGTCTACATAAAGATTATAAAAGCATTGAAAAAAAACCAAAAACCTATTTTGGCTAAGATTTCAAAATCGAGAGGTTTTGAGAAGCATTTAGTTATATATAATGTAAAGTGTGTGTATTTGAAAGACTTTCATTGTGTTTATGTTGTTTTTTGTTTTTCCCCAATGCCTTGATTTTCATGACTGTATTGCTGTGGACTTTAGGATTGCAGCGAACACTGCTTTGGTAGAGGGGAGAATGATCCCAAGCTTTTAGCCTTGCTTCACAATGAGGATGAGCATGACAGGGATGTTCAGCGAATAGCAAGGTGACTCGCTTCACTAACAATTCAAACACATCAGAATAAAATACCGTTCATCGTAACACTCCAGTAATTGGGCAACTCCTTTACTCCAGAAGTGAAAATCCATAGTGCCATCATGTGGCAAAGTCAGGCGTTGCATGTTCCCTCGTTTCCCTGTGGATCAGGTCCACTGAAGCTCTCCTGATGATTAGGTCAGTTACTGCAGTGTTTTAACTGTAATTTGAGAAAAAATTTCCTCCGCTAGATTGTATCCAAACAGGTGTGCTTTTCACATATTGCCCATAATGTCACACCTCCAATCAAATTCCAAAACTCATATGTCCTGGCCTTACCACAGGGTGTTTTAATGTATTAAAAGCAAAAAAAAAACACAAAAAAAACCTTTTTGTTGTGTGTAAATACTTTATTTTTTGCCAAAGATTTAAGATTTTATTTGACATTTGTAAGCCTTGATTAGATCATTCTGTAGTCTATCGGTGTGCCGAAGGATGGCTCATTGCCTTTGGTGAGGAGTGCACAGACTGGGAATGGTGTGAAAGTGCATAGGGCTGCTCTTTTCCAATATAGCCTTAAAAATGACTTTTATCAGGTTTTGAAGCACTTAACCTTCAGAATAGCAAAAGTAAAAAAAAAAAAACAATAGATGTCCCGCCTTGTCTTTCTTCAGTATTCAAGACAGCGAGAGTAGTGATGTGCACATTAGAAATCCTTCTGCTCAGTCATATGCATTGCTCGCCTCATTAGACATTTCACCTGCTTGTACACTTAGATCAGTTCACCTCTTATTTATTATATAACTTGCCAGCAAGAATATTACACTCTTTCAATAAGTAAAGCCTTTTTTTTTTAACATTTTACCCTTGAAAGAAAGAGTCCCTCAACCCTAACAAACTCACGTTGCTGTGTGTATGTTGACAGTGTTGTGCACACTAATCGACAGTAGCTCTTGGCCTAGAATGTGTAAATGTGCTACTATTGCTGTACAGATCCATGTGTTATTTGCCTTATATTGTATGGCTTAATTTTTTTGAAAGACATATTGAAGAGCAATCCAAATAAGATACATTAAAGTACACTGTTCCTTGAAAGCCTTTGTGTGTTGTGTACATTTACTGTTTTTTCTTTTGCATGTGACCTTATTAGTGAAAGCTGTCACACTTGTCATTATAAAACAGACCAGTGGTAGCCAGCGGTGTTCTAGTGGTTAGGGAGTTGGCCCCATGATGAGAAGGTTGTGGGTTCAAATCCCAGATCAGTAGGTTGCTCTGAGGTACCTTTGAGCAAGGTACCGTTCCCATTCACTGCTCCCCGAGCACTTTCAATAGCTGCCCCCTGCTGGACGCGTGTAAGGGTGAAATGCAGAGGTTGAATGTCGTTCTGGTTCACAATGAAAAAATGGTCACTTTCATACACTTTCAGAAGAGCACAATTAACTGCGACCACTGCTTTTCACACATCCTAACCAAGTGGCAGCTGTTTAAAGCACCTGGGCAGCAGTTATGGGGATGGTACCGTGCTCAAGGACACCTCAGGACAACCTACTGGTCTGGGAATCGAACCCACAACCTTCCGATCCTGGGGCCTGCTCCCTAACTACTATGCCACTACGTAGTCAATATGTGTGAAGTGCAGAACTGGGAATGTGCCTTGCAGTCCACATTGCTCATATACAGTCACAGACTAGATGTATAGTTTCTATTACTCATCTTCTAGCACTGTCTGATAACTGAGCCACTTAGTTTTTGGCTGGATTTGGGTTGCACTTTTTTGCACTTCCCATGTAACAGTTCATATGTCCTCACTTTCAAATTTCAAAATATTATTATATAATATATTAATTATTACAAAATATTATTATTATTATATAATACAAATATGAAGCAAAAAATTAATCAGAAAGGAAGGTAAGATACAAAAAGAAAAAAAAAGGTGATTATTTGACAGTAGCAGCCAACCGGGGTGTCGAACGTCCGGCACATTTTGGTGATTTCCCTCCTTAAACACACCTGGTTCACGCTTAGTGGCGGTGGTAGTGAGTGTGTTTGAGGAGGGAAATCACCAAAATTTGCTGGACTCCAGTCCTCCAGGACTAGAGTTCGACACCCCTGCAAAAGTAGATGTAAAGAAAGGAGAATGGATAATGGAAAATATAATAAGATGATTTAAGGGAAACTTTATTTTAAACCTATTTTAAGAAAAGGCCCTGTAAAGGCCTTATATTTAGAGATGCAGCTTAAGGAGCAGCATGCATTTTTTAAACAGTGAAGACCAGCAAAATAAAAGTCAAATATTACCATTTATTGTTTCTTTCTTTGTTACGTTTTTTTCTATGGACATTTTAGAAATTCAGTTTTTTGTGGCTGCTGAACACAAATGTGATTAACTGCTGTGGCTGGGTTGGGTGTGGCCAAAGGAAAGAGCTGTGGAATCACCTGATTCTTCTCACCTGTCTGTGATTTTTGCATTGTTTGAAGATCTCGCTGCAAAGGCAGCTCTGATCTGCTATAGAAAGCTAAAATATAACATTAAAGTGCAGGAAAGCACTTTATTTACAATATGGAGTGTGTCCTTCAGCCACAATCTAGACTTTACATGCAACAAACAAAAATGTTATTGGGTCTTGCTCCTCAAAATCAGCTTAAACAGGGCAGCTACAAAAATACAGCATTTCAGAGCAGAAAAACTAGACTGATGATGTACTGAGCACCACACCATGTTAAAGGAATCCTGCTACCATAGATTAGTTATGTAGGTAGTTAGCTACTAACTCTTGTATGCACTTTTTTCCCAACCAAGTTAATGTGTTAATTAAAACACTTCTGAGTGAAGCTCCCATCAATCTAGATATACCTTTGTTAATTTATTCAGGTCATCCCGCATAGTTCTTATTCCAGCTTGTTAGGCATAGCCAAGAGAATGAAAATAAGACCTTTCACATGATCCATATGAGAGTTTCCAGTTGTGATCAGTGGATGCAATGAAGATTTGACTGGAATTGAATATAAAGGCCTTGGTTGGTGAGTTTTCTATATTTTATGGTTTTTTTTTTGTTGTTTTTTTTAATGCTTTGGAGCCCATCAGAAAAATTAATTAATTACGTCTCTTCTCCACAGGTACCTTCTTTGCTGTGTGAGAGTGGGAGGGTTATTTCACTTATTCAAACATAGCTAATCCCTGCACTGGTGCACATTATGTTGGACTCTGTTCAGTTTAGTATGCAGATTGTTATGGCTGGAATGTGAATGAGCAAACCTAGTGAGCCAAACTCAACAGTGTGTAGAGTGGGATGTACAGAAGATGGCCACTTGGTGTCAGTGTTCATCTTTCATACAAGAACGCTAACTGCGCGTTAGGGTGCCTAGGAAGACGGAGGCCAAGCGGAGGTCTGCCGTTTACAGCAAAAACCTTGTTTTATTGATGCTGGTTGTGAGATGGATAAGGCCTCAGAAGAATTTCAGATGCTCTCTGTTGATATAAGTCCCTCTTTGCTCAGAGCACTGATGTGTGACTTAAAGAACTGTCCACCCCAAACACCCAAATGGTGGAGCCAGTCTAGTCCCACAGTTTACAATCACTGTATCGCTCCAGGAAAACATCCGTTTGATGTCATGGACAATGGAAAAGTACAACACAGCTAGTGATACCGAGTGGGTGTGTAGGCACCCTGCCCTCCCCTAAATATCATTGTGACTCTGGAAAATGGCAATTTACTCTCAGCAGGGGTCCAAATGACAAGATGGACAGCATTAGGCGGTCCATTTGAGGCCAAGGAGGGGATAACCATTTAATCTGAGCAGGCTTTGTGCACCAGGGAAGAAAATCTGAAAATCAATATTTTGTCTGGTTTCTGAGCAGAGTAATCTTTCACAGGAACAGGTGTCCCTTCACTCAGCAAAACCTCTTGTCCTTTGTGCCACACACCCAGTTATAGCAGCTTTTGGAAGGAAATACTTGCATGCTGGGGCTGTGAGGCGATTGCTGCGAAGTGTAGTCCTTTTAAATACTTTGGCTTTTGACTGATAGTGGGTCAATAATGGGTGCCTTTTCATATGGGCTTAGACAGATGTATGTAGCTTGATAATGACCAGAAAATGGAAATGCATGGTGAGAGATGCATCAAATTCATTAAATCCATGTTGAACTGTGCACTAATGTTATTTGGTGACAGTGGCATGAATGTTGTTCGAATGGCCTTTTTTTTGGGCTCCCAATTTAGTTCCCTTCAATGGCATAAACTCCTCCGAGTCAGTGACGTCTTTGACGTCTCTAAACGCACGCTACAGGATGTTGTTGCAATGTTTTGCATGCGTGACTAAATTTTATTTTAAGTCTTTTAGTATGTCATTTATTTCCTCCTTCTGTTCCTTCCACAAACAAGAGTGGCAGCCTTTTGCAGAAAAACACTGTGACGTTGGCCTTGAGTGAAATCCCCAAAATTGATGTCAGTTTCCTGGTAAAAGACTGCACTGCGCTGTGTTTATGGCTTCATGTCAGCAAGATGTGTCCAGGGATCTGCATTTGGCTTACTCTTTGGTAGAGCATGCCCAGTTCAGAGAAAGACTGCAGTAGCTTTCAGGCTTTCATTGTGATTCATTGTGAATGAGCACCATACACTTCAACGCTTCCTTTTAAAGGCTTGGCCTTTGAATAGGCACTTGCCCCAGTCCTGTAACTATCCCAGGTGCCCTTATTAACAATGATCAGAGCACAGGGGGTTCTCCTTCTGCCTCTTTTGGGGAAGGGCTTATCTCCCCTTCCCTGATTCTTGCTTTTCTCTTCAGCAGGCAGGTCAATTACGTCCTTGTATAAATAGCCTGCAAAACAAGGGTCAGAGGTCAGGGCCAAGCTGTGCCATAGGGGGATTGAGTATAGAAACCCAAGAGAGATCAGGTGTCTCCTCCTTATGGGAACAGGAGGGGCACTGAGAACACCTGAGTGATTCACAAGGGGGTGGGAATGGTCTGGATGGAGAAAACGCACTGCTTCTATAGGGAATTTGCTAAGAGGGGGCAACCATCCAGCTCCGTTTTCCCTCAAACAGGTCAGGTGCTTCCAGTTTCATTTTATGCTGCTGAGACTGTTAGCAGAGGCCATGCTCAGCAGCTGTGCATCCCCATACAAATCACTTAACCTACTGCGCATGGCTTCAACTGAGCAAGGCTTTCAGGAGGTAGTACTCTCTCCAGGGTTCCAGTGCTTTGTTGCTTTGGGAGAAGAGAAGCCTCTTGTGTTAAGCACTAATTGCCTTTGGGCACCCAGCATGCCCTAACAGATGGCTGAATGGTCAGCTAAGGTCAGGAAAGGTCAGAGCTGTTTGTGGTTGTTGTGACATGGTTGATGCTGTGCAGCATGCAGGTGGATGGCTAGATAGTGAACTATGACCTCTTCTCACCTGCTTTCCACAAGAATCCAGAAGGTTTCCCCATATCTGAAATTCAAGGCTTACTAGGCCTGCATCTGTAGTATTTCATCAGCATATACTATATATATATATATTTTATATACTATATATTCTGTTACTCAAAGGTGCTGTGCTCATTGTAAGTGCTAAAGTACACAGTTTAAGAGAAAGTTAAAATGCCATGCATACTATGCAAAGATGTAGAAAGGACAGATCCTGCAGACCACTCAGCCTGTAACAGGACTCCAGAACGCATGTGGACGAAGGTCTGAATCCCCTACCCCAAGGCTGACAGCATAAACATCCCACCCTAGTACAGTAAACAAGGCCACGTGTTCATGAAATTGCTCATGAAACCACATGAGACTCTTGTCAGTCATAGCTTGGAGCGGTTTCACAGGTGTTAGGTGTCCCTTTGGCTGGTGAACAGGACAAAGTTCCTCTTCATAAATCATCATAATGGGTGGCAGGATCAGCTGTCTGTCTTGGTTGATGATGGATTTGTGACATAGGGTTAATGGATGTTAGATGAAATATTTTGACCTGGAGTTGAATTCATAAAGAACTACACAGCAGTGCTGTTCTTGGATTAGTTTTGCTCTTTGGAATGTGCAACTTATTACTGTTCCTTTGGGGAAATGTCTGATCCTGGTTCAGTGGTTTCTTTTGTGTGAACCTTCAAATACGTTCCCTGGCAGATTGTTTCTGCATGTGACTGTAACCTATTCCAATATGAAGGTGGTACTTAAGATGTGTAAGTGCTCAAAGTGATATTGTCGTGTTAAAAAAACTGCAGCGTTTGCATTTGGCCAGCACTAGCAGTGCTCTAAAGTTGCATTGGGGCGTAATGTCAGAACACAGTGTTCTCTATGGGAGCCTCTCCATGGCCATGTTTAGCAGCTGTTAATGCCCATTCCTAGATTACACATATCTGAAAGATATCCTGGAGTTGGATATCTGTGCTGGGATCTGATTTCTCTTTCTTTCATTGCAATCTTCGTCAATGTACAGATCCTAGTTCATCACCCCTACTCCAAGACGCTATGTGAACCCAGGCTGAACAGAACAGTCTGTGCTTACAGGGTGCACGTAGGATCCAAATCAGCCCCCTATCTCCACCTTTCTGTTCACAGTTTCCACCCCATGGGCTCCTCCATGCCTGTCTCAGGGGCTCCCTCTCTCGCCCCCACCCCTGCAGTGCCATTCATTCTGCATGCACCTATCACAACTTTCATCACTGCATTCTTTCCAGTGTCTGCGATGCCTGGAATGGAACGGGCCACTGACTCTTTTTCACGGTACAGGTTCTTAGGCAGGAACTCCCTGACACCAGAACCAGCCTTGCAAGCAGAGGCATTACTTGGATTAGATTTATTCACCACCTTAGAGGAGGAAAAATGCTGATCTTGGATCAGTTCTTGTTTTGCACCCTCTTTTTGAAATTATGTGTATGCTGCAGTTGATTCAATTACAAAATAATTAAGGTAATGATGGAAAATGTCATATTTTAAACAGCTTTTTCATATTTATCCTGGCTAATGCCTTTAAAAAGGCATCTTAGGGTTAGTCAGAGTGAAATGTATGACTTGACCTTTTCACCAGTGGTACTCTCAAAAGAGAAAATTATTCTGCTGAGGCTCATGGATCATCCGATGTGGAAATGGAAAGTGGAAGTCAATAGCAACTTAATTCTTTTGAACTGGAAACAGACCTCCCTTTGAGCCGCTTTATAAATATGGGCTTGAACTTCTTTAAACCAGCTGTTGTCCAGCCCAAAGTACTGCAGATGAGAGATCGTCTCAAGAAGGCCATCGTTGTTGTTGTTGTTTTCTAGACTGCTTTCTACTTTTTGTTTCGACACAATGAATCAGAGGGTTTGAGTATTTCTAATCAATATCAGAACCACTAAAAGATGAAGTGAATAACATTGATTGCCTCTTTATTGGCCCCAGACAAGGACTGTGATATATTAGACAACAAGTGAACAGTCTGTTCTTGAAATCAATGTGTTGGAAGCAGTAAAATGGAGCAAGTGTAAGGATCTGAGTGACACAAGCCAAATTTTAATTGCTAGATTACTGGCTCAGGGCATCTCCAAAACAGCAGGTCTTGTGGGGTGTTCCTAGTATGCATTGGATGGCACATACCAAAGACTGTCCTAGAAAGTTTTGAATGAGGCTGCATAGCAGCAGACCAGGCTGATTGCCCATGCTGAGCTCTAGCTACCACAGGTTTATACAATGGGCTTGTGACAATCAGAACTACACCATAAAAAAAAAAAGACCAGATACCATAGGACACCTTGAGTCATGAGGAGTCCATAAATGAATTGGTCAAAACTCTTTTGTTGGCACAAGTGAAATCCACACAATTATGACCAGATGGTTTTAATGTTATGGCTGATCATTGTTGCCATTGACATGGCTTATTATTTCTGCTCATGCTGATCTAGGCTGTGTGTGCGTGTGTGTTTACCCTGTATGTGTGTAAATCTGAATGTCACTGATATCTCTGGGAAAGCATGCTGCCCCTGATCGGTTCTCTACTCACAGATGCAAGTGCCTCATGGGACGTCAGGATGGAGGGGATTCACTGTAATTGTAGCGATTATTGTAAACAGGCACACTGGTATTGAGTTCTTCTTCCTCCAAGCCCACTTCCTTCCCCATCCGGGTGAGTTGCACGTCAGTCTTCCCCGCTGGCTCAGCTGGAAGTGCCAGTGTGTTTGTGCATCTAGCTATCGGCTTCGCTTCACAAGTGTCACTTCACCCTCTGTGCATTTGGCAGCTTTTCAGGGGATTATGACCAATGCTAATGGGTCATAAATGGTCAATTAGTGTGCTGATTGGTAGAGTGTCCCCTTGCAATTAAAGAGTAAAATAAGAAGTCTGTTAATTGGCAAGCTCATTAAGTCCTTATTCATGATGTGCTGTTTGCTGAACACTAGCAAATATATCTAGATCAGTTTCATCATGGAAAAATTGCTTCAGTAATTTGATACTTTTTATAGTGCTTCTCATAAATAGCAAAAAAGAAAATAAGAAAATAATACACTTCCCATCTGTTGATGATTCAAGAGTTATTCTTCACATTTGTCTTCCAAAAATAATCAGTCAACATTATTTGTAGTAGTACTAGTTGTAATAGAATACAACTACTATAGTAAAATTATATATTTTGAAATGTTTTGCCACAAAAAATCAGCTAACATAGATGTTGTTAATGTTTTTCTGTGTATGAGCACTGCACAAAAATATTGAGCCACCTGACATTTCTTCAACATTCGGAACAAAATAGAAGAATAGTTCTCCAGACTTCTTGAGGGCCATATTTTTTATATCTCATTTTCAGTCCAGTCCCTGTACCTGACCAGTTTTACAGCATTGTTTTTGTTAAGCCACACAGTGGCCTACATACAAATCCTTTAAGAAGAGCAAAGCCGTCTAACAGAAGACATGAAACGATGAGGAAACAGGTGCAGATGATTCCAGATGATCAAGCTGGTGATTAGTGTACTGGTGAACTGGTATTTAGGCACCTTGTATCTTTTGGCACTTTGCTGCCTGTCACAGTAAACGTTTGTCTTCTACTCAATGTTACTCAGTGTAACTAATCTAGACTCTCTGGGATGTGCTGAAGAAACTAGTCGGATCCATGGATGCCTAACACCTGCAGAGGTCTTGCCATGCCCTTTTAGGTCAGAGCTTATTTGGTAGAGAGAGAGAGAGAGAGAGAGAGAGAGAGAGAGAGAGAGAAAATGGTGACTACTATGAAAAGACGAAGAGCAGGTAATCTGAAGTTGGTTCAAGTAGTTATCTGTTTTTTATTTCAGCTGCTCCCATTAGGGTCACCACAGCAGAACAACAGTCTCCATTTCTTCCTGTCTTCTGCATCTCCTTCCTTCAAACCAAATGCTTCCATGTCCTCTCTCACCACATTTATAAGCATCCTCTTTGGTCTTCCTCTTTTCCTCTTTCCTTAGCATCTTTAACTCTGCCAGCTCCAACTCTGCTGCCTGTCTTTTCATCAGGGCCACTGTCTCCAACCTGTATAGCACAGTCTCACTGTCATCCTGTAAACATTTCCTTTCACTCTTGCTGGCACCCGTCTGTCACAGATCACTCTAGACGACCCATCCTGACCAATCCACTTTCCTCCCTTCCATTCACACTCATGTATTGTCTTTGTCATGCTCACTTTCATTCCTCTTCCCTCTAGAGCATATCTGCACTTCTCCAAATTCTCCTTAAGATGCTCTCTACTCTCCCTACAGATCACAATATCAATAGCATCACAGTCCATGGTCAGCCTGTCAGCCTGTCTGTTACTGTGGCAGATAAGAATACTTTTAATGTAAACATTACTCCTGCTGCAGACCTCACTATTGTCACAATGCCCTCATACATATCCTGTACTATTCTGACATACGACGCTGCTAATCCTGGCTTCCACACCCTCAGAGCAAACATTGCATTGGTTTTGGTCTTTCTAGGCATAAAGCCATACTGCTGCTCACTAATCATCACCTCTTTTCTTAACCTAGCTTCCACTACTCTTTCCTATAACTTCATGCTGTGGCTGATCAACTGTATCCCTCTATAGTCACGACAGCTCTGCGCATCATCCAAATCGGTACCAGTACATTTCTCCACTCGTCAGAATTTCTTTCACTTTCCAATATTGTGTTAAAAAATCTGGTTTGAAACTGCACTGCATTCTCTCCTAAACTCCTCCATGCTTCCACAGGTATGTCATTTGGACCAACAACCTTTTCATTCTTCAGCTTCATCACCACCCTTACTTCTATTTTGCTAATCCGCTGCACTTCCTGGTTCACTATCCTCACATCATCCAGTTTTCTTTTATCTTATTGTCTTCAGTCATCAGCCCCTCAAAGTACTCTTTCCATCTTCTCAACATACTCATATTCATTTGTGAGTATGTTTCCATTTCTATCCTTTATCGACCTAACCTGCACATGTTTTCTTCCTTGCAGTCTTCCTTTTTCAGGTTCTACCATTTGATCCTTGACCCTGCCCTCACCTTCATCTTCTTGATCTCCAAAGTCATCCTACAGACCACCATCCCATGCTGTTTAGCTAAGCTCTTCCAGTCACTACTTTGAAGTCTCCAATCTCCTTCAGACCAGCCTTCCTGCAAAGGATATAATCCACCTGTGTGTATCTTCCTCCACTCTTGTATGTGCAGATTGTTGCAAGTAGTGATGAATTGTTTTCAAATGGTAATTGTTTGCAGGATCCTCTGTCAGCTATAGCTCAAAACCACACTGAGTGCAGAATTCATCCTGGTTCGCCCTGCTGGCTTACACTGCACAGCTCTATAAAATATGCACTGATCACAGAGTGTTTCATTAATTTAACGAGTTCCCTCTGCAGAGAAGAAGCATGTTCCAAACCCTCAGGTCTCCTCCAGGGGTTATCAGATTACAAAGGCCAGTTCTCGGACACCCGTCCAAAGCAATTGTGGACTGTCAAGGCTTGGTTTTGTGAATTCTCACTTTCCCATTCTGCTGTACAAACAGGCTACGGGAATAGAAGCGTACAAATCAGGAATGTGAGCCTTACTCATAGAGCATGGAGAGGAGGAGTGAGATGGGGGGGGTGATTATGATTGTGTGTTGGGGTCATCTTTCCTAATAGGAAGGGAGTATTTAATATTTGACATAGTGAGGAGAGGAAACTGTGGTTAGGGTGACGGTGCTAGAATGTGCAGCATGCGCCTGTACATGGGGCCTCCCTGTCCTGATGGGCACAACCAGGTGGGGCAGCGGGACCAAGCACGAATTGCCCCCTGTTGCCTCATCAATGCAAATTAACTTGGGTGACTGGAACAGTATCCTCTGGTCCTGAACTGACTCCTTGGCAATCTTGGCAAAACTTCCTTGGATGCAGTGGATAGGCAGCCATGTATCAATGATTATGGTCCTAGGTACATGACTGAACAGAGTACCTTATTTGCTGCCAAGACACAAACTGTGCAAAGGCATCAGCACTGACTCTCTCAACACAATGAGACTGTAACTGATTTGATCAGTTTCAAACATAACCCCCTTTTATATACCAGTGATGTTTGGGCCTTGCTCCTGAACTGCAGTTTTACTAGGATACTTGAATTCAAGTAAATCAGGCCTTCAAGGAGACGTTCGAGACATGAATAGCTTCACATAGGAAAATTTACTCCTACAAGTTTTGCAGGCCACATATCTTTAACACTTTGTTGGTTCTCTGTAGAATTAGTTTTTTTTCCCTTGCAATGCGTAATTATAGGTGTTGACAATTGTGTAATGTAGATGTTAATAGCTATGCCAACCTGTGTCCACACTTAACCTCTTCTCATTTCATTACCATCATGTTCCTGGATGGGCAAATGGGCTCAGTGACGGCTGGTCATAACATTAACATTTAATAACACCTATTGAAATCTCACATATCACTTTTGAGAGCTTTCTTAAATACAGTAATAAAGCTAAGAATCAAACTGTCTAGTTCGTTTCTGCTTTCACTGAAATGTTGATTTGTCCAGCAAGCTACCGCAGCAGTTAATTTATTTCAACTACAATACAGAACATGACAAATGATTGATAAAAACAGCAAATTACAATGTAAAAATATAACCTGCATGTTTGTTATAAGCAGTTAAAAGCTTGAAATATGTGTCAACCTGTATATTACTGCCCTTGACAATAACTAATACAGCTAGCGTACACACATACGGCTGAATAAATTAATCCGCTCTAAACGTTGCCATGTGGTGATGCACTCAATTTGGCTGTATTCAACTCCCATTCATTCATTCATTCATTTTCTAAGCCGCTTGTATAAATAATATTAAAATGGGCAAGCAGAATTTTACACTGGAAGGAACTAATTCAACCCACCTTTTCTAATTCCAGTCATCAGCAGGCAGATGTAGTTGTGTCTTGGGTTTAAAAATTAGCCCCACGGAAAAGCAAATCTAGGGGGTGTTTTCTTTCTGGTAACATGCCACCGTGCTTTTGACAGAATGTTTGACTCTGAAACTTGAGCTAGAGATTAATCAGCTTTATTTTAGACAGCTTTTTTTCTCTTACCACCTGATGGTGGGGCTGTTGTTTGTAGGTCTGTGAGATAAAAAAATGAAAGCATTTAGATAAAATAAAAGCATTTTGTTTCAAAAGCAAGTAAAATGATGTGGATGGCTAAGATTTAAAGACCTTTTTTCGATGCCTTGAAGACGAGTCAGGATTAAGGCATGTCCTGAAGGAGCATTTAAGTGAAAAAAGTGAAAGTGACTATTTTCGTCATTGGGAAACAAGGCACAGCACACACTGAGACATACCAAAATCCAGCCTCTGCATTTCACCCATACACAGCGCACAGCAGGGGGCAGCTATTTAAAGCACCCTGGGAGCAGTGATGGGGATTGTACCTTGCTCAAGGGTACCTCAGAGCAACCTACTGGTCTGGGATTTTTTAAAATGAACATGGAATGAGAATTAGAATAAGGATTTCACAGATGGGCATCATTGAATAATGCCTTTAAACCTCCTAAATTGCTTGCTCAACCGATTTTGGTTAATCACAGTCCAGTGTGTAACATTCCTTTGCATAAAATGTGGTGAGGCTAATAAAAGATGTTTTGCCAGAACAAAACATCTAAACCAAGATCCACTAAGAAGTTCCTGTTAGAGTGCATTTTTATCATCTTCAGCAATGTTTTATTCTTGCACACTGGAGTCACTCTGACACTGAGGTTCATTGGGCATGTGTGCAGAAATGGTTCACATAAATTCACATAAAAGAATGAGCTTAGGTTGGGTTTAAATAAAATTTTGTTGGACTGCATTTGGGTTCACAGTCAAAACTTGGTGTTGAGGGTCAGGTTGGACCCGGGTAGATAATTTTCTTGGGTTATATTTGAGTTCAGTTAAAAATTTCAGTCCAGATTATAGCTCTGTGTTGGAGGAACTGTTTGCTGCCAAAAAATCCATCAATAAAGCAGAAGCTGCTGCAGTGGTGCTGCTAGCCAGAATGTGGACGAGTTGGAAGGAAGTTGATGATTGTGGTACAGTCAGTGGTCTGGACGCTGGATGTCACTGACGTCCTGCGTTTCCTCCCAGCTCATCTGGACGCGGCTCATGCTAGTTTGAGCTGAGGGATTGAGCGGTCAGGGCTGTGGAGAATTTTAGGCTTACAGAAAGCTTTGGGGTGTATGTACATGTCTGTAGGTTAGAGGGGTGTGGGGAGAGTAATTGCTTCTCGCAGGACTATAGTTCTGTTGTTCATGGGGCTCCAGGCCCACCTGCTGCCTGACCTTGACCTGGGCCATTTCAGTTTCAGCTGGCCAAAAGAAGTCAGGGTGACCTGAGCCTTGTTGCACCCGACTAGCCCTCAGGGCTCAGGGGAGATGGATGGTGACCCCATGACCTTCTCCATTCCTGTTGACTCAGTAGCGCAAAACCAGCTGGCTGTAGCAGGTGGCCGGACTTCTTTTCCCAGAGGTGTATCCATAATGGCAGATCCTGGGGGATGGATGTGTTCAGTGAACACAAAGCAGGAACTGAAGGACCTCCTAAATCTGATCTGGGACCTGCTCACTGAGCACAGTTTAGTTTAGTACAATCCAGGATGAGATCCTGAGACCCTCCAAATTTATTTATTTTTTTCTTTACTGCTCATAAAAGTGTTTTGCCTGTCCTTGAAGCAATTAGGCCCCCCGTTTGCATTTTACAGAACTGAGACGTCATCCACCACCCTGGAGTTTATAACTAATATACTTTGATAGGAAATAACAATTAATCGCTTATTAATGACAGGGGAATCCCAAAATCGGCCCAGCATGACACCCCGCGCAGCTGGTGTCTTGTGTGCTAGAGAGTGTTTTGTTTAACTTAGTATGTCATATAGGTTTAATGACTTATTAAGTAAACTAAACTTTTTGGGGAAAAAAATCTTCAATTTTCATCCTCTGAGAGTTTAAATTGAGACCAGATTTCCTCTTTTGTGCAGTGAGAATGACCCAATGCAGGGAACTGGCTAGAGACAATTGTAACACCCATAATTAAAAGTGTTACTCACATTGATGTGTGCTCTGAGGCATCTCCACTTGCCTGGCACAGAGAAAGGTGTGCTGCTCCCTGCCATGAAGATACTGTCAGGAATATTTCAGATTTTTTTTGCCTTGTGAGTGTCCCTGCACACTGACTGGTCAAACTTAGTTTTTTTGGTTTGTTTTTCTTCATGTGTGGGTATTTGTCATCATTAAACATCTGTAGCGAGTGAATGCTGATGAGTGAAGTTCCTTAGAGACTAACCGGTAGCCATTTTAATGTTAATTAAACAGCTGTTTTAGACTTAAAAATCCTTTGTATTAATCAAATTTCCCCCATTTTGAGAATCCATAAAATAGTACCTCTTGAGTCTTTTCAGAAAACAATTTGTGAACATTTTGAGACTAAGAATAATTGCATTAACATTTATTCTGAATTATTATAGTTACATTTTATTACATTAATTTACAGCAATTAATCAAACAAAATAACATTTTATATAAAACATGCAAATAACTAAAATGTGCATTACAATCATAACCATACAATGACAGATCAATAATGGACCATTCAAAAAATATATGTATGACATGTGGTCACTGTATCATTATCTTACATTATTAGAAAAAGGACACCACTGTAACTTTATAGCATCCATAAAGCTGTAATTTGTGAATATATTAATGCTTAACTACTTGGCCTGTCCAGGACATCTCTGCCTTTTACCCCACCAGTGCTGGGAAAGGCTCCATCACCTCCCTTGACCCTAGCTAGGTTAAGTGGTTCAGTTAATTGACGGAAGGAAGAAAAGCATGGTCACTGCTCAGGATTCTTGCTTTGCAAACTCAACATTTTAGGTGGGATAAAAAGGCTAAACTGTAAACTAAGAGCAAAAATCCACCATTACTTTTACTTACTATTAGAAGGACCATGTGTGTTTGTAGTTGTGCATCTGTTCTGTATGCGTGTGATGGAGGGGGTCCAGCGGGATTTAGTCTCCTGCCTTCTGCCCTGCTCCTGCTGGGACGCCTCCAATAGGCTTATTCATGATCACTTTATTAATCTGACATAAGCCAACAAACATATTTAGGGCAGAGGAAAACACCCACCCACAACACACACACAAACAGGACTGCTGTGTAGTGGCACATTTGACTCCCTCATAAACATATCCATTCTCACTTTGCTAGAGACAGAGTGATCTCATACCTTGTTTTGAATGCAACCCACCATGTTTAGTTTGCAGTTTATTCTCTGAAAGATCGTCTGAGCAGACTTTGTTTGGCTTTATGGGCATATGCTTTATTTATTTTGAACATAGACCTGCCAAGTTGAGTGGAAAGCAAAATCATTTGTTATACACAATGGAATAAGCTCCAAAGAAAAATAGTTGGGTCCGATTCAAGTCATGGAAAAAAAAAAAAAAGACATGGTAAGAAAGGTATAGATCGTATAAAATGCATCATAACAGTATGTCTGACCACACATTCAGCGGTCGTCATGGCTACTGTGATCTGACAACTTGGTGAGACTAATAGAGTCATGAATCATTGCATCAGCACTTGCATCTCCAGAGAGCCTGTTAATTATGTCTGCTTGATATATTTCCAACAACAAAACCACAGCTCTAAGTGTAACATCTTTGACCACTTTCCAAAGGCTTAGTCCTCTCAATTTTCTCATCAGGTGTGTGTTAAAGCAATTAGGAATGATATTTATAAAGGAGCTAAATTTCCACTGCTTTCCAAACAGTAGACATTTGCTAGCAATTATGATGAGAGAGACTAATCTCATTATTTCTTCCAGAATACATAATTTCTCATTTGTATGAAGGAGTAGTTACCTCACTAAATGCGAAGCCAAACACAGATGATCTCAAACGATGGCCGTCAATGGAAACAGTGAATCATCCTCCCTATAGATGCGTGCACTCTATAAATAAAGGATCTTCCGTATGGAGGATAACACATGGCTAAGGGCCATAACTGGACCCTCCTCTGTTCCTGTCCTAAACATCCCAAACAAACAAGCTTCCTCCAGCTTCACCTCAGCCTAATCCCCAGATGAGTGGAAAACAAGACATTGATGACACATGATAGCTGATAACTGATATGACTGATGGGGTTCTCTGTAAGGAAACTGTAAGCTATGCGCTCTGGATGAGGCGATGCTGACTATGACACATGGCTTGTGCTTCAATTTAACATCATCCTCTTGCACTGCACACAATGCACTTCATCATTTAGTGTCAGGATTTTTGTAGTGTTTCTGCATCTTCGCTTCAATACTAATATTTTATCCTAAACCAAAATGAAAATGTACAACGCACTGAGTATAATCTGAACAATATACATTATTTGTGCTTTTTGTCCTGGTTTGTTTCTGCATTTTGCTATATACCGTTTGGAGCCTTGTTGGAGCATCCTTTTAGCAATACTATGCATCATTTTATGCTCCAGGTATCTGCCACTCACTGAATTGAGTTGCAGAGTGAGGTGTGCTTTTTCACACTGTGATTTTTCATTTTTTTGAAAAGCAATCAAAATAACAAAATGCACTTTGAGTCGCTGAATCCAGATTAGTGAAAATCATTCTCTGCATTTTACCCATCACACAGTGCAGCAGGTGGCAGCCATATATCCGAAGCCCAGGGAGCAGTGATGGGGTGGTCTCTTGCTCAAGTGTACCTCAAGGCATCCTTCTGGTTTTGAACTCTAACCCACCTTCTGATCATGGGGCCTAGTCCCTAAACACTAGGCCAATGCTGCCCATCTACCCATTCTAACAAATAGAAGGTGGAACCTGTCATAGTGTCCCAAAAACTCATCTCCCAAAAAGTAGTGCCTGTAAATAAACCACAAAAGACTGCAGCCAGTTTCAACTCCCAAGTACTTTAAACCCACGCTCCCACGATGCGTGCATTCTGTTTTTGTGTCCATTTTGCAACGTAATCATCAGAGATTATCTGCTGTCACTTATCTTGTCTGTCCAGCTGAAATAATTTATGATATTAAACATCACTGACAGCACATAAGAATCCCCACTTGTTTATGGAAGAGATACGTTTTGATTGTTGGCTTATGAGCCTTTGGCAGCTGCTTTTTTTTTTTTTGCAATGGGTGTGTAACTTGAAGCAGTTCAGTACTTTGGTGAGCTGAACTACTCACTCGTCCAAATTATCATCAAGCATTCAAATGATACAATAATCTGTACCAGACAACACGGACCGGCTAGATTTCAGGAAACTGAGATCTGAGACAGCTGAGAGAAGTACAGTGTGAACCCTCAAAAGAAAGAAAAAAAGTTATCTCCATGCTCGCCTGTATTTGTACTGAGAATTATTATTTTTTATTTTTTTCCATCCCTGACTTATGTTTTTGTTACTTCCAAAAACCACCATCATTGGTGTATAAATGTAAAGTGAAAATTCTTGTCATGCGAGGTCACAGCACAGCACACAGTGAACCACAACGAAATTGGGCCTCTGCATTTAACCCATGCAAACACCGTGCAGCAGTGGGCAGCTATGAAAGCGCCCGGGGAGCAGTGACGGGGATGGTACCTTGCTCAAGGGTACCTCAGGGCAACCTACTGGTGAGGGAATCGGACCCACAATCTTCCGATCTGGTGGCCAACTCCCTAATCACTAGACCACCTCTGCCCTGTGCCAAAGGCTAACTTCCCTTAATCACAGGGCAGTGGTGGCCTAGTGTTTAGGGACTAGCCCCAGCATCAGAGTCAGGGCTCTGTGGGGGCCAGAAGAACTGATGCTGGTTTGAAGGCCAAAGGTAGTAACACCAAATATTGAATTGATTTAGATTTTTCTTTTGTTCGCTCACTTTGCATTTTGTAAATTGATAATAATAAGCTATCGTTATTTATATTTCTGAAAGCATTCTTTGTTTACAGCATTTTTTCCACACCTGCCTAAAACTTTTGCACAGTACTGTAGTCACTTTCACTTTATTTTAATGGCATGCATTTGCTTCATTAAAACTAATGACAGCAAAGAAACCACCAAAGAAACTACAGTGACCAAGGAGCATGAAATGTGTTAAGGTAATTATTAAAAAAAAGTAAAAATTCACCGCATGACTGTGTGTATTTATAACCTGCCAGTATGCTGTCACTTAAACAAGAGAGTTCTAACAATCTTCCTGATAAAGGCAGATGAAATATGATGTGTCACTAATGTGAAACATACCATTGCCAGTCAGGGGTTCTATTTTTGCAAAGAGCTTAAACACAGTTTAAAGACACACCAATAGCAATGCCCTGAACTTCAATCAAAAATGAACTGTGTGAAATAAAAAGCGGGTCCAAGAAACCAGCCATGGAGAATTTATTAATCCACATCTGCTACTGTCATCACTGCAGCTTCACCACAGAGTTATCCAGAGAGAGAAGAGGGAAAGGACATTACTGATGGCTACATGACTGCGTGTGTTCTCTGTATAAATAGCAGTCCAATATAAGATGTTTGTCTAATTAATCATTCCATGATGAGTTATAACAGCAGTTTGTGTCTGTATTTTGCATCCTTTTTTATAATTTAGTTGCAATTTGTAATCTATGTCTTCAAAAATGTGTCTGTTAGTTTACCCGTAATGCTCAGTAAAGTGGGGAAAAATAAGGGGTCGTATAGACTAGGTGAGAAGTTGACTGTTAAAGCCATTAATCAGTGCTGTGTTGATGTACAATGGCAAAAACAGCAAGGTGTAGGAAAGAGGGAAGTGACTGACTATTTGTCATTTTGAGCAATCAGCAAAGCACACAGTGAACCATAGCAAAATGCATCTGAATTTAATCCACATACACCATGCAGCAGTGGGCAGCCATATCCAGTGCCCAGGCAGCAGTGATGGTCACAGTTACTTGCTCAGGGGTACCTCAGGGCAACTTGTTGGTCTGTGTCCCAGGACTTTCTTTTCCTGGGGCCTAGTCCCTAACCACTAGGCCATGAAACAGTCAATAAAACAGTTATTATAAGCACAAGCTTAGAATATAAGGAAAATCAATGTCATTACTAGCTGTGACTTTAATGAAATAAGATCTGGTGAGTTTCTTGGCCAGTCCAAATTTTAAACCTTTTTCCCCTGATGAGGTTCTTATGATGACTTGGCAGTGTGTTTTAGACCATTGTCTTGCCTACTAGTTTTTTTGTTTGGTTGGTCTCCAAGTTGGCAAATAATGTATCTGTAGAATATGGACTACCATCACCAGTTACGTCATAAATAAATATTTCTGTGCCTGTTTAAGAAGCAACTATGCAAACTTAAGCCATGGCACGACCTCCATACTATTTTATAGATAAACTTATATGATTAAGAACATGGAAAATATGTGGCGAAAGAAAATATGACCATCGCTTTGTTGGGATGAGATTTCATAAAATTATTGTTGTGGGTCATCTCTGTGCAGATTGTATCCGGTGGTATTCGCTATATTTCAGAGATCACATGTGCCATGTTCTATGTAATAATACTATGTAATATGTAACAGAACTTGATCTAAATATTTTTAAAAATGAATGCTGAAAATCTGATCTCTCATCCTATGTCCATCTTTTGATCTCAAACCTAATCCAGTTGTACTTATCGTTATTTTTCAGCCAAATATGATTGAATGTTTAAATAAGTAAACGGGCAATTTTTTTTCTTCCTTATAATCTTTACCTTGTTAAAGGGAAAGATGGCAGAGTTAAATTGTTATAACTATCATTAGATTCCTTTGTTCCCTGATACCCCAGTCATAGAAGAGAAGGACACAAAGGAGTACTAAACTTTTGAACTTAATTTAAGGCCTGTAAAATGAACAAAGGAACTTGCCCTTGGTGGGCAGATGCTTTTAATCCTGCATACTCAGCCCACAACAATAGTCTACCTACTCATGTAAACAGTAAATTGCTATAGTGCTGCTGATACAAAAAACCCCTGATTAAATGGAATCATGGTGGCTTGGATGACTGTACAGTTTTAAGCTTAATCAAGCTGCATTACAAAGATGTTGGCTTACATGGTGGCCTTGCAAAGCCAAGGTCAAAACTGAGTGTAAACCTACTTATTAAACCACTGTTGGACTTTGCTGTCTGTTTTAATACTGTAATTACCTAGGTAAGAGTTAGCATATTGTTGGGCAATAATCCCACATGGTACTTGGTTCATCTGTGGTAATGGTAATTACAATCATCATGGCTGTTGTTTCTTTATCATAAAAAAAAATGAATATGTAAATCAATATCCTATGTTTATCAAATAGATTAGCACTGAAAAAAGTGAAAGTGACAACCCTTGTCATTGCAAGGTCACAGCACAGCAGACCGTGAACCACAACGAAATTGGACCGCTGCATTTAACCCATGCACACTCAAACACCGTGCAGCAGTGGGCAGCTATTGAAAGCACCCAGGGAGCAGTGACGGGGACGGCACCTAGCTCAAGAGTACCTCAGGGCAACCTATTCGGAAGGGGTTCGAACCCCCGATCCTCTGATCATGCAGCCACCGCTGCCCTACTGAAGTTTAAACCTGAGTTCTTGTGGTAGGGCTCACCTACTTCTAAGCAATAATTTAATTGGGCCCAGCCACACTTGATCGCTCTCTTCTTGTGGCTTTACCTGTCAAAAAGACATGAGCTGAAATAAAGACATGCATGCAGTCCTGAGCCTGAGTTCAAGTTTTGAGTTCCAGGACAAGGGCTTGACACTAAGTGGCTAAACAGTACCTTTCCTGGGTACGTCATGCTTGAGTTAGCTCTCTTTGCAGTTGTAGTGCATGGATTTGTCACATTAATGACTCACGCCAGGGATGCAGACTGGGAGCAGTGAGCTCAGACAGACAGCACTTCCCTGTACGAAGGTGTAGTCCTCAGCCTGTTAACGAGAGCTCTGTGCTCTGAGTTCCACTGCGACCTGACGCATTTAGATCCAGCAGCAACGATCCACTGCCAACTTCCTTTCAGCAGCCCGAGCACTACACAAGCTGGGCCTTGGCCTCAGGGTCAGGTCCTCCATTTTGCTGCCGTCCCCTGGGCTGCTTCCAGAGCCTTCACATTTTGGAGAGGCTGGAGGTGAGAAACCGCTTGGCTGAAAATAAGGGAGCAAACCCTAGGCTGCAAACTTCTAATGTATCTATGCTCCTTTCAGTTTGCAGCAGTTATTATTATTTTCACGATTATATATCTTTTTTCCATCTGATCATGTCTGCACACGATATGGGGGGAACATGCATGAGCTGTCCCCTTTTCAGTGATCTCTAGTACAAAAGACAATACAAGCTAAAATGTGTTCCCTATAGCCCTGCCTTTTTGTCAGTGTGTTCACCTGTGTCTAGTTTGTTACCCCTACTCCAGCATATATGTCATGTCTCATTATTTAAGAAATGATATAAAAAACCAAAAGCTAAAGAAACATATAACATTTTAAATTACAATTAGAATCAGAAAAGCAATTTGAATATCATGAATTTTTTACCTCAGTGGGCTTTTCCTAGAAGACAGCATAATTGAACCTGTCAATTGGATTAAGTTGAACACAGAAAGTGAAGTATCTAAACAATTTTAATCATAGTCTTTATAATTTTAAATGTGGCAATGTTCATGCAACGTGAGCAACATGGTGTTCCAGTGTTTCGCGTTGGCCCCTCGCAGCAAGAATCTTCTGTGCTTGATGCCTAGCCGGAGCGGCCTGGCGTCGTTCTGGATGGAGCTTGTGCTTTCCTGTGTCTGTGTGGATTTCCATTCCAGATTCCTGCAATAGTCCAAAGTATGTGAAGGTCAGGTGGGTGGGAGTTGCTAAGTTGCTCCTAAATTTGAAAGTATGCCAGAATATATTTATCTATATGTCTGTCCTGCAATACACTGGAAACACATCTGGGATGTTTCTACCTTTCGCCCTCTGAGTGCTCGGACAGGCTACAGCACCCCAGTGACCCTGGTTAGGATTAGCAGCTCTGATGAGGAATGTTTGACCTCTGTTCACCTATAGCTGTTAATCCTCATCAGAAATAAAGGTAGACACTGCATTTTTGGGGTTGATCCCTGAGTTGCAGTGAGAGATTTACTCTGTTTATCTTTTCTGAAAGAGTGAGACAAAACAAACTGTATAAACCAAGCAGTAACGGAACTTTAAAGGCTAGCCTAAAAATGACTGGAAGCCAGAGTGATGAAGTCAGAAAAAGTGTGATATGTTCTCCCTGGATGATAACACTGTGGCCACATTGTTTTGGACAAGCTGCAGCTTATCAATCACTTTTTGGCAATGCACTGAACAATGAGTTACAATAGTTGAGTCATGAGATAAACAAAAGCATGTGTCAGTGCCTTCACATCATGCAATTAACTATGCCAGCATATATGAGATGGACATTAAAAAAAAAGGTCACCTTTTTAAGGGTAAAATTTTAATGAAAAGTCCTTTAGAATATAAAAATCATATTCAGACATGCCTGGCCACACTTTTGACTTGTATTGGATATGGAGGTGTACAGTTTCTATATCCAATATTTTTTTTCTGCATAAATTCATATGATCTATCTCATATGAAGTTTCAACACACTTTAAGCACATTAGCTTTGAGAACTGAGATTATTTTAACTTTTGGCAAGTTCATCGCCGGACAGAAAACACATTCAGGAAACAATCACTGCCAGCAAACTTCTAGGCTTTAATTTGACCAACCTAGGAGATCCCTTAGCAAAGCAGAATAAATTCTCTTGGACTCCAGGCACCCACTTTTTAATGCATTAAAAGTACTGGCTGAAGGATTGCATTCACAGCCCTCTTTTTTCTCAAAACATTTGGTAGCACTTATCTGAAGGTTTGCGTTCATAAGGCTAAATGATAATCTATATAAGCTTTTCATGACAACTGACATAAAGCTATATAAACATTTATAAAGGCTTATTCCAAAAAGCATCAGTTGTTATAAAGACTGATGTTACAGCTTTGATGTCAACTTGGCACAACACCTATGTAAAGTGATATACGTACATTTATTTATTATCCATAGATGTTGCCATAACACTTTTTGGTGTGAAATGTCATAACATGTTATGGCAACTGTTATTTTAGCTATATTATGTATGTCACATTTTTTTCTGTATTTCTTCATTCTTTCAGCAACTCTTGTTAGGGGTCACCACAGCAGATCACCCATCTTCTCTTCTTCTTGTCTTCTGCATCTTCCACATTTACACTGACCCCCTACATGCCATTTCTCACCACATCCAAAAACCTTTTCTTTGGCCTTCATCTTCTCCTCTTTCTTGGGAGCTCCATCCTATTCATCTTCACCTCAAGGGGTGCTGTTGGCCTAGTGGTAAGGTTCTCACCTACAAACCAAGAGGTCGCAGGTTTAGAATGTCACCTCCAGCACTACCACCATTGGGTTCCTCAGCAAAAACCCTTAATCCCAAGTTGCTCCAGGGGGACTGTCCCTGTAATTAGGATATGGAAATCTCTCTGGATAAGAGCGTCAGCTAAATGTCATAAATGTAAATATCTCTCCTCTGTACATGTCCAAATCTTGCCTCTCTGAGTTTTTCTCTAAACCATCCAACCTTAATTGTCCTCTAATAGACTCATTCCTAATCCTGTCCATCCTTGTCACTCTCAACACAAATCCCAGCATCTTTTACTCTGCCACCTCCATCTTCGCAATTAGTTTTTTATCATCAGAGCCACCGTCTCCAACCCAAATAACATTCCCGGTATCACTTCCAACCTTCCATTTCATGCACAGGGGCCTAAAATCTTAGTTTAAATCAAATGTGTCCGACCTTATCCCCCAAATACCAGTACTGCCTCAAGTCTTCTTTAAAATTAAACAGATGTACCTGTTTCACTTTATAATTTAATTGATCTCAGTCTTCAAACAGATAATTTGATATGCACTCCTGGAAAGAAAACCCAGACCCACACGGGTCCTTTACGGATAAGACTTGACACTCTTAGTGTAATTATTCTCATATTGGGGTAGGGTAAGACATGTTCCCCTTCCCTTTCAATTTAAAAGCTGAAGTGATTTGAACATGAAGGATTTGAACAGAATGGAGGCGCCGGCATTCACCAAGGGACTATACGTTAAACGGCAGGTCTCCTAGTGGATGCAGTGTCCTTTATGGTTTTACAAGAGGATTACTGTTTAAGGTGGCTTCTCATCGTCTGGCACAGATAGACTTGCAGCAACTTGCTTTAACGTGAAAGCAGAACTTAATACTCTTTGTATCACATCTGAGTGTATGTTTTTTTTTTTCTTAAAGCATCTTTCAGCAGGAAGAAAGGGACTCTTCTCATATGTCTAGCCTATAATGCCAATTGAATGCAAATGCTTTATCTGAAAGGAAAAGCATCAGGGGTGTGAATATGTGTGAGTGTGAGGCAAGTTGATACGGGATGGTCTGTGTGTGGTGTGTTGACATGGGATGGTTTTAGTTTTACCCTGAAATGAATAGAAGGTGAGGAGTGGATGTTGGAACTGTGTACTCACTCATAAAGGAAGAAGACTGAAAGCAGATGCTTCTCTTGTACTGTCACAAACACAAACTTTCTTTCAGTCAACCAACTTGTTCTATCAAAACAACAATGCGAGGTAGCTTTCAAGAGGTCCAAGTCATTTGTGTTTTTTTGGTTCCTCATGAAAAGATAAACACACAAATGTTCCAAGGATGATGGAAAACGTTTAGTGCCACAGGCACTGTGCTTGTCTTCATGAAGTAGCTTTTTTTAAAAGGCAGAATGAGGTTTTCATTTGGGGGAAAAAAATGTTGGCACACAGTTACAGTAATTCATGGTGACATGCAAACACCTCATAGACTTAAAAAGCGATGTATGTTTGCAACAATGGCTGCCAGTTGCACTATGATACAGACAAAATATGCTAATTACAATGAGGTGAATCAGATTTACAACATGCATTGATAACTATGCATGAAAATAATCCATTTGTCAGTTAAACCTTTTTGTGGCATGTTCTGATTCTCTTGAACTGTTTTATTCCTCTAACATGCACTTAGCTACAGTTCTTGAATGTGAATTCTGCAGCTTTTGTGGCATTTCGGCAGAATGTCCGAGGGAGCAGTAGAATAGTGAGGGGGATCAGCTGGCTGCATGTATAACATCATAAAAGGGGACAGCGGTGGTCTAGTGGTTAAAGACTAGGCCCCAGGCTCGGAAGGTTGTGGGTTTGAATCCCAGACCAGTAGGTTACCCACAGGTTCCCTTGCACAAAGTATCATCCATATCACATCTCCCCAGGTGCTTTAAATAGCTGCCCCTGCTGCATGGTGTAAATGCAGCACCACTAGGCAGCGGTGGCCTAGTGGTTAGGGAGTTGGCCACAGGATCGGAAGATTGTGGGGTCAAACCCCTAACCAGAAGGTTGCCCTGAGGTACCCTTGAGCAAGGTACTGTCCCAGTCACTGCTCCCTAGTGCTTTCATAGCTGCACGGTGTTTGAATGGGTTAAATGCAGAGGTCCAATTTAGTTGAGGTTCACTGTGTGCTGTGCTGTGACCTCGCAATGACAACAAATAGTCACTTTCACTTTTGAATGGGTGAAAAGCAGAGATTGAATTTTGTTGTGGTTCACTGTGTGCTTTTCACAATGACAAATAGTCATTCCACTAAATATGGGAGAATTTTAAAATCTTTACTTATTTACCTTTATTTATAGTATTACATCTATCATTGGACTTATTATTGTCTGCATTGTAATAGATCACAGTATTCTTTATGATCAGTTAAAATGGGAATATGAGGAGAGACTGTAAACATATGTTAATATCTGCAGAGACTAGCAGTCGCATTGTGAGGCTAAGTTTGAGTTGGCAGCTCTGGAGGCTGTTTGCAAAAGGGTAACTTAATTCAGTTTTGGCTGGGTTGCTTGCTAAAGTATATCTGACACAAAACCTAAAAAAATAAACAGCGCATTTTTTTGGCAAGCTTGTTTTAAATCAGAATCATCAAGCAATGTTTCATTTATTTATTTTTAACAAGTGTTGGTTTGTTGAGAAAGAGGCAAGGGTGGAGGCTGCCATTTTAGATCATAGTGTGTATTTATCAAATGATAGCAATGGAAAGGATGACTTGGGGACCAGGAGATTAATATTGATCTTTGTATAGAATAAGCGCTTTACAGTTTTGCAGTTTATCGGACCTAAGTCAATTCAATAAACTTTGCTAGCTTACTAGAATTGTTCTGAAAACTTACCACAGCACAAGGAATTAACATGGATGTTGCTGAATACAGTTAAACACAGATCATATGTCACAGACCTGGAGGGCTTAAGGCAGGGATCAAAGATCTTACAGGGTCAGTGCGGTGGCAGGTTTTCATTCCAAACTACTAGGAGCTCCGCTCATGTAATCTAATCAGTTGTTTGTGACCAGCTAATTAAAAAAGCTGAGTTTTTGGTTGATTTTAGTAAAAACATGAAACCACGCCAGTCTTTTATTGATAAGATTGGTCTAAAGTGTCCAAAGCTGATTACCATCCAAAGGTGCACAATCACCTCCAATTAAACACTATTTATGTGATTACTACAATTATAGATGTAAGCTATTTATGGTTAAACAAGAATATAAAGTTACAGCTTTATGTTCATTCATGATTTTATGTTCATTCATGTATTCATTTTTATTCAATTTCGATTGTGGTGCTTAAGTTGCTTAAATGGACGTGCCAGCCCTTGTGTGCAAGGCATGTGAGAAAAAGAGAGCATGATGTATTCCCTTACATAAATTTCAAGGCTATCATTTTCCAGATTGTGTTGGGATAAAACCTAGGCATGTCATGCAAAACCACAACACCAATTCTCTGATGTTCCCAGTATGATTCCCTCAATTCCATCTGTTCCTCTGTTACACATCGAGTTTATTTCTCCTTCCCTTAGTGTAGCAGAGAGGGGAAAGACTCAGCCAAGTTTCGACGGCCTGCATCTTTTGGCCCAGGGACATTCACCAAAAGATACACTGTTTTGCAGTATTAACATATGATAGAAGACCATGTTTGTTTATTTTGGCTTAGTCGCCATGTTTGCAAGACCGCTCCGAGGCCATAATGGAATCGGATACTCCCCAATCTGAACCACCACAAGTAAAAAGCATAATTACAGCCGTTTTTATTTCAACTGAATCTGATCTCCTGACCTTTCTTGAATTTCGGGTGGGATCTGTGTGGGTATAATGAAATTACCAGCCGACCTTGAGCCAATTATCGACTTATCAAGCCGTACCCTTAAGTTGTAGAGCATGTATTGATGGATGCAAATAAAAGAGGTGGTGCCTTTTGCAATGTTATTACAACCACAAAATTACTATATTACAGTACACATGCAGGCTTTTAATGATTCTTAAAATGGCCTTAAAGAAGGGGCTGAATATGGGCCAACCTCAAGAAACTTCAGCGCCAATTTAAATTTGATCTGGAAACAATCTTCCTACATAAATTACATACATTAAAAAAAAGACTAAAAATTCAATGGTTTTGCTCATAGTACCAAAGAATGTACAAGAAAATGTAGTTGAAAATGCTTTTAAAGCAGAATATATTCTAGAATATATATAGTTGGAGTCATATAACATGCAGATAGACATGCAAATATATATTGCTTCATAACTCTAGCATAAAAGAGCCATTGAGAACAAATGGCTGTTTGAATGTAAGCTCATTGTGAGCTTTTTCATTTCCATGGGTTGTCAGGGTCAAGAGGAAAAAAACAGTTCTTACGTCAATTTTCTCCAAAGTTCCCCAGGACTCGGGATACCTGAGAGATATATTAACGATGGCTCAATGCTGTAAGCGATAGGCTCGTGCCACCCCAAAAACAACGACCCTTTTGTGCACTGTGACTGGCAAGGAGCACCTTTCCACTGCACCTAAAGGACAGAGCACATGTGATGACGAAAAGGCTGTTATGAGCAGCCGTGACACACCAATAGAAGGGCAAGCTTGTGTGCGCTCGAGGCCACCGGCGCGTGCAAGAGGAATGGAGCTTAAGATATTTGAGAGCGGATGAACACAGCCCAGTCAGAAGTCAAATCCACAGGGGGATTTTTTTTTTTTACCATCAAGCAAGTGGCAGGAAAATGACCATGGCCTTGGAAGATGACACCACTCCTTTCTTCTCTCTTGTTTTATCCCCTTACAATTTTTTTTTCTTTGTTTGTTTCTTACAGTGATGGTTTTGATGCCAATCAAAAGCACAAATAAAAAAAAAAATCACCCCATTTTATCCATACCCCGCATGTAACTGGTCTAAAACTAATCCAGCTAATTAATGAAACTGAATGGCCAGTTCAGCATTTTCCAAACTCCATGAAACACCTTTACTTGCTAGTTAATCTCTAATAGTGTCTTTAAATCATGTGTAACTGGTGTATTAAACGTTTTGCATGCATCTATATGCCATGCTGATACCAATGTACACTTTGAATGATGGCAAAAGCATGTCAATCAGACTTTTGTCTGAAGCATCTCTTTAAACGGTAACTTTTCTTGTATGTTTCCCTCCTTTTTACCTCAGAAGCCCTCTTCTGCCTGTCAGATATGGGTCTAATGGAGGTTTATTTCAGCTCAGCCTCTCATTTGAAACACCCCATGAAGCTATAAAACAGACTTCGCCTCTACATCAGATTACTGCAGAGGATCAGATTTGATTCATGTGTTAGTGGCCAACATCCTGAAGACTCCCATGTATCCTGATTATTGTCTGTGTAACTGGGATCTCTCTTTCCTCCACCATTACAAGCCACAGAGGCTCAGGCTGTGTTTACTTGGCACGGCAATGACCCCACTTGGGAGCGACTCCATCTAATGCATCAATCATGCTTGCCAGAGCTACTTAAAATCCTTTTTCGGAGCCTTATGCTCCTCTTTTCCCTTGACAATATTCAAAATACCGATATGACTACACGTAGTTTGAGCATTTATTTGACATTTCCGAGCCTTTCCATTTATTACCCCCTTAATAACATGGTGCCTGGTTAAAGGCAGAGAGCTTAATGGAAAGCTTCTAAAACACACAATATATTGAGTTACACAGAGTCAGTAAATTTGAATGTGTCCTAGTCTCAGTGCGAACAGTTTGAAATGCGTAATCGGATCCTTCACTGATTTGCTGTAAGCTGTGTCTGTCTCGTCCTTTAGTTCATCATTTCTTAGACCTGAGTGACTGAAGGTGACTGTTATTGCTGGTGTACTGCACTGGCCAAATATAAGAAAGAAAGAGGTCCAAAGAACACTGAGTAAAATGTCTTACATTTATGGCAATTTGGCTCAGCGATGCTGTCCATTTTGTTCTAGCTTTGTGAGAACGGCTGTTTCACATCTTAATGTTTTCAAGTCTATAAATTCAGAAATTGCATGGTTGCACTCCTGTTGCCTTTTGTCCTCCTCCTGAGCACTGGCTGGGAGCTCTGCCTGGATTGGCCCAATTTAAAACAAGCCTTGTCCCTGGGCCTGCCAACCTGGCCTGAGCTGCCCGGGCAGCTGATGTTGGTTAATACTGGTCTAAACCTCTGCGCAAAAATATTTTTACAGCGATCGAGTCTTAGACTTCTGTTAGTAGCCACCTTGAAAATCTCAACTACATGCCATGTAGTATATATTAGTATATTATTCATTTCCTATTCATTACAGGTTTTTCTGTACATGCACTTTTCTGTACATTTTGCTTTGTTAATTGTCATACTGCCTCCTAGTGCAGCTTCTAACATTATCCGCAAGAATGCGAATGTCTTTACACAATGTCCACACGTGTTCACAGGTTCGTTGACACAGACGTATAATTCGGCTTTTAGCAGTGGGCCTCACCCGAGACCTGGACCGCTCCAGTGGCCTGGGCCACTCTTCCTGTGTCTGGCTCCCTGTCTGCGGTAGCTGAGAAGTGTGTGCAAGTGTGTCTTTGACTTTATGCATGTGTGTGTGTGTATATGTGTGTATATGTGTGTGTGTGCCAGGTTAGTGCCGAACACGCCCAGTTGCATGATTTACAGCCCTGGCTCCTGAGGCGGGCAGCCCCGTGAGGCACTCGCTCCATCTGAACTTATTACCAGTTTGGTTTTGGTTTCCTCCCGCTGCCTGCCACCGGGCCACACCTATCGCATGTTTCAGTCAATGAAAGCAGTGTGGCTGCTGGGGAAAAAGGCAATCCAGCCTCTCGTGCACATTTGCCCTCTACTGCGCTCTTCGTCTCTATCTGCTGTTTTTTCTTTTGTTTTTCACACACACCCGGACATGCAAACACACACGATTCCACAATATGTTCAATTTGAAACATTCCACGACTGAGCAGAGGTGAGTTTATGGTGAACTTTGGCCTCCTGTAGGGCAGATGAGCTAAATGAATGGGTGGATACACGTCTTCCTCCCTGCATTCACAGATAAGGCCTAAAGGGCAGTTCCCCCCTCCTAAACTCGCTCCTAGCCAGGGGGTGTTCTTTGTTCTTTTCCTTTCAGCTTTTCTCTGCATCTGTAATTCTGTCTTTGCTCTTCTCTGTGAACACAACCAGCAGCAGCTTCAGCTACAATAACTCTCTCCCAGTGTGAGCAGGAACCAAATGGAGACACTGATTAAGATGAAACATGTGGTAAAGCTCGCCAGCTCACCCTGTCTGTTTTCAGGGAGGAACACTCTCCACCCCATAATTATCCAGCTGAAGATGGGACGGCCCCCATTATCTCTCACCTGGGGCGGGATGCTTGTGAAGAATTAATCAGCAGTAGAAGGAATTATCTGTATTTTTAGAAAGCCTTCATGTCTGTGGCTTTCCCTCGGCATAGCTAATTTAGTGCTAAAAGCATACTTCCCTATATTTACATGAAAATATGTTGCTATTTAGCCCTCAAACACTTTCCTGTTATGAAATGGAAGACTGAATTGCGCAACATTACTATGCACTCCGTGTAACCTTGTTTGTGATCTCTGTAGTGTTTTTATTGTGACTTAAAATCCCCCAATGAATTTTAAAGGAATAAATGCACAATCTGGGAAATAATTACTGCTTTTACAGAATATATTCCAATCATACTGCTCTGTACTGTGCTATAAAAATCCTCTACCAATGAATGTTAACCTGAACTTAAATGAACTATGATGATGAAGATTAAGAAGAAAAAAAAGCTATGGCCATGCTCAAGTTCTTGAAGAGGCCTGTCACTGGAGCAGATGTTTGCCAGGAGATCTCATTCTAAATGTGCTTTGCTAGGCATGTAACATTTGAGCGTCATCCAGAGAGAGAGGCCTAATCCTATTTAAAGTGTTTGGAGCAGTCTTATGTTTGAGAAAACAGAGTATTTAGCTGTGTAAGAGACACATATGGCTTAACATGGAATTCTAATGACATGCTTGGATGGAGGGATGGGTTTGTATGCTCATGCCTGTTGCAGAGTGTGCACATGACTTATTTTCTTTAGAACAGAAGAAGTGCCCGGCCACTTGAAACATGCTGACTGCCTTTTAATCGTGAGTTGCCAGTTTTGTCTCCAGAATTTTTCGCTTGACTTGTCAGAGGATTGAGGAGCTCAGAAGGTGCTTATTTGCACTAATTAGTCTTCAGTGGTAGCAGCCTCTCATCTGCCTGCCAGCGAGGCCCCGGTGCGGCCTGTCCAGGCGGATTTGCCTGACAGATGGTAAAATCTTCCCCAGCTTCCAAGATATTAACTAATTTTGGCTGGGTATCCTCATGAAGGTGGAGTGGCTGGAACTAAGCGTCGTTCATGGGCCTTCTCCTGAGGAGCTGCTGTGATTTACTTAATCCCCATAGGAAGCCAGTCAGACTCTATCAAAGCCTGCTGCAGGGTGTCGCCACAGCAGACTCCCTGTCTCGGAATGGCAAAGACCCATTAATGTAACAGCATACCGACATTCCCTCATCATTCAGCTCAGAGCTCAGTTCTGACGAATCAGCAATTTTTTAAAGCTGTCTCAGCAACCAAGTGTGAATGAATGAGTCATGCTGGTGTATAAAATAAAATAAAAAGTCTGGTGTGGCGAAAGAGTACAGCTGAATGAATGGGAGGCAATTTTAGGATGGTACATGTTATAAGAAATGGACAATGACACACACACACACACACACACACACACACACACAATTTTTATATATCCAAAAGGGAATAACCCAATTTTTTTTTTTTTCTGAAACTTTTAGGACAAATGTCTATGTATTTGAAAGTGAAAGTGACCATTCTTGTCATTGTGGTTAGACACAGCACAGTGAACCACAGCAAATTGGACTTCTGCATTTAACCCATGCACCAGGGGGCAGCTATGAAAGCGCCTGGAAAGCAGTGACAGACACAGTTCCTTGCTCAACGGTACCTCAGGGCAACCTACTGGTAAGGGGTTTGAACCCACAATCTTCCGATCCTGTGGCCAACTCCCTAACCACTAGGCCACCGCTGCCTAAATTTGGGTTTATATTATTGGGGAAAAAGTCAAACACAATATTAAAACATGTTACATTATGTTCTTTGTAAAACGTCTCTGTAAAACCTCTTTGTTTTACTTCTTTGTAAAAGTGCAACTCAGCAAATAAACAGAAATTGTATTAAGACTGTGTTACAATATGTAAAAATGAGTAAATACTAATTTTCACAAAGTATTCTGCCTCAGTTTTTATAATGGCAGTTTTTATAAACCCCAGAATGTTATGAAGATGATCAGATGAATTGCAAATTGCTTCTTGGCCATGAAAATGAACTTAATCCCATTTCATGAACTTAATCGCATTTCATTCCTGCTACAAAAGGACCTGCTGACATAATTTCAGTGATCCTCTCACTAATACAGGTGAGAGTGTTTAGGAGGACAAGGCAGGAGATCACTCTGTCATGCTGACTGAGTTAGAATAGCAGACTGGATGTTTTAAAAGGAGGGTGGTGCTCGAAATCATTGTTCTTCCTCTGTTAACCATGGTTATCTGCAAGGAAACACATGTGGTCATCAATGCTTTGCACAAAAAGGGCTTCACAGGCAGGGTATTACTGCTAGTAAAACCTTAATCAACTGTCTATCAAATCATCAAGAACTTCAAGGAGAGAGGTGCAATTGTTGTAAAGAAGCACCAGGACCGTATCCTAAAGTTGATTCATCTGCAGGATCAAGGCGCCACACTGCAGAGCT
Source organism: Hepsetus odoe (assembly GCA_017165825.1). Lineage (NCBI taxonomy): Eukaryota > Metazoa > Chordata > Actinopteri > Characiformes > Hepsetidae > Hepsetus > Hepsetus odoe. The sequence continues at coordinate 8,514,283 of CM029369.1, forward strand.
TGCTCAGGAATAGCAGCAGGCAGATGTGAAAACATCTGCACACACAGTGAGGTGAAGACTTTTGGAAGATGACCTGGTGTCAAGAAGGGCAGAAAAGAAGCTGCTTCTCTCCAAGAAAAACATCAGGGACAGACTGATATTCTGCAGAAGGTACAGGGATTGGACTGCTGAGGACTGGGATAAAGTCATCTGATGAATCTCCTTTCCGATTGTTTGGGGCATCTGGAAAAAACATTGTCTGTAGAAGAAAAGGTGAGCGCTACCATCACTCCTCTGTCATGCCAGCAGTAAAGCACACAGAGAACATTCATGTGTGGGGTTCCTCCTCTGTAGGTTGGGGAGTGGCTCACTAACAATTTTGCCAGACAACCCAGCCATGAATAAAGAATGGCACCAAAACATCCTCTGAGAGCAACTTCTCCCAACTATCCAGGAACAGTTTGGTGAAGAACCATACCTTTTCCTGCATGATGGAGCACCGTGCCATAAAGCAAAAGTGATAACTAAGTGGCTCAGCAAACAAAACATTAAAACTTTGGGTCCATGGCCAGGAAACTTCACAGACCTTAATCCCATTGATAACTTGTAGTCAAACCTCAAGAGGCGGGTGGACGAACAAAAACCCACAAATTCTGACAAAGTGTTGATTATGCAGGAATGGGCTCCATCAGTCAGGATTTGGCCCAGAAGTTGATTGACAGCATGCCTGGGCAAACTGCAGAGGTCTTGAAAAAGAAGGGCCAACACTGCAAATATTGACTCTTTGCATAAACTTAATGAAATTCTCACGAAATCTTTGAAAATTATGAAATGCTATGTTATACTTCAGTTACCATAGAAACATCTGACAAAAAGATCTAAAAGCACTGAAGCAGCAAATGTAGTGAAAACCAAATACTTATTCTAGTCATTCTTAAAAACTTTCGCCATGACTACACAAGACATGTATTTATTGTGTTAATGTGTTGAATTTCACATAGACCAAAAAAGTGTTTTGACAATACAAAGTTAATTCAGGTGGTTAACATAAGGTGGAAATCTGAATTTCACTTTTAGCGAGCCCATATATTAGGATGTAATTTCATTGTTTTAATGCCATTGTATGTGGATATGAGACTGTACAAATTGGCACAGTATATTTTGGTGTACACATTTGATGTCAATGCATATATGAATCCCATATGTTTTTGGGAGTGTGGAGCTGCAGTAGGCCATTATTTGGTGGGCTGGCCCTGAGCCTGAGGGTTTCTACAGCACACACTTTTTCATGACAATTCCCAGTTAATCTAGAAACTGACAGCTCCTGTCATTCTGAAGCTGCCATTGCTCCAGCAACTCAGAGACTGGCTCAGCAGTGCCCCTGGCTACACAAGCAGGCAATATTACAGTGCAGGATTAAAGGATAGCTTCAGTATTTGTAGAGCAAATCTCTATTTATCACAGCAGTGGCATGCTGTCCTTTGTCCCTGACACTTATTTTAACGACTAGGTCTGTGCTTATACAGTATCTACTGTGCAGCTTTCCCATGAAGTTTGAAATCTATGAGATAATACAGCATTACTGCAACCTACAAGGTCAAAAATCTAACCTGTTTTAGTGCTTTTATTTCAAGCAATTACAGCACATAAAATAAACAGCAATACAGGTTGATGTTCCAGCTGTGCCATGTTAAGATCTCTGCAGCTTTGTGTAGAGGTAACACTGGGCTGCTGTACTTTTTGAACCTTGAACCTGCCATACTTTTTTTATTTTGTATTCTAAGTGGATTCTCTTCTTAATGAAATGTCTAAAAATACATACAGGTGTTTGCACTGCAGCAATTCCACCTATACATTAGTGATATACATTAGCAGGGTATTTTTTAGGTTCAACAGTTGGCCTAGGTAGGTCAAGGAGAAAAAAGCTAGAAATATATATTTTTAATTATTGCATAGAAAATAAACTATGAATTCCAGTTAATCACATTATCTGCAGTTAAACAGGATCAGTCACATTTGTCTTTTTTTCTCAAAATTGATATTCAAAGATGTATTAATTAGCCTGAAACCTGAATGGACAAAGGAACAGTGTGAACATTCTCAGGAGATACACATGTGTGCACAATTATTAGGCAACTATTAGTGTGCAGAACTATTACTCAACTAAATGAAAGACAAACATTTTCCCACCTCACTTGTTTATTTTCACTTTAACAGATGAAAAACTAAAAATTTATGAATAAACATTTCTGACATTGGTTTAATAATTTCTGAAATTGCTTTAACAATTCTTCTGGGGCAGCGGTGGCCTAGTGGTTAGGCAGTTGCCCCCACATCGGAAGATTGTGGGTTTGATTCCCTTACCAGTAGGTTGCCCTGAGGTACCCTTGAGCAAGGTACTGTCCCTGTCACTGCTTCCCGGGCAGCTTTAAATAGCTGCCCACTGCTGTGACCTCGCAATGACAAGGGTTTTCACTTTCTTTTGGTTGTTCTCATTAGATGTCGCCACTGCATATCAACCATCTCATCACATCCATCACATCCACATCTCCTCTTTGGTTTTCCTCTTTTCCTCTTGTCTGGCAGCTCCATCCTCAGCATCCTTCTCCGATATAATCCTCTGGACATGTCCCAACCAACGCAGCCTTGCATCTCTAGCTTTGTTTACAAAACGTCCAACCTGAGCTGTCCATCTAATATGCTCATTTCTAATCCTGTCCATCCTCGACACATCCAACGAAAATCTCAGCATTTTTAACTCTGACACCTCCAGCTCAGCTGCAAGTCTGTCACACTGCCCTCATGTATAATCTGTACTATTCTGACATACTTCTCTGACACTTCTGACTTCCTCATATAAAACCGCAATCCTCTGACCTTCTCTGTACTTCTCCATCAACAGCCTCAGAGCAAACATTGCATCTGTGGTGCTCTTTCTCAGCAGAAAACCATACAGCTGTTCACTAATCATCACCTTTTTTCTTAACCGAGCTTCCACGACTCTCCCATAACTTCATGGTGTGGCTGATCAACTTTATCCCTCTATAGTTACTGCAGCTCTGTGCACCTTTATTCTTGAAAATCAGTACCAGTACACTTCTCCTCCACTCCTCAGGCATCCTCTCACTTTCCAAGATTGAGTTAAACAGTCTGGTCAGAAACTCAACTGCTGTCACTCCTAAACACCTCCTTGCTTCCACTGGTATGTCATCCGGTCCAGCAGCCTTTCCATTCTTCATCCTCTCCATCGCTGTCCTTACTTCCATCTTGCTTATTCGCTGCACTTCCTCACATCATCCAATCTTCTCTCCTTCTCTTAGTGTTAATAATTCAATAATTTATAATATTAATGAGTTATTAATGCAATAACTTTGACAGTAAATTCTTCATTGCCATTACCTACCCATGGTAGCCAGCAGACCACACCGAATGTCACTATGGTTTAAAAAATGGCCCTAGTTATGTAATTTATTTTGCACATTGTTTTCTGTGAATGTTACTTTAAAGGAAGCAGGTTTAAAGTTTACTTTCAAAGGCTTTCAAGGTTTGAAACATGCTTGGATTTATTCTTTGTTTTCATTTACCTTCTAAAGGCCGGAAAAAAAAAAACAAAAAAAAAAACTTGCACTACATTCATTTTGGCATTTGACAAAGAGTGCACTAAATGCCCTGCTCTGGTGAATCATTTGAACTAACGGTGCTGCAAAATACATTCTTGTGACCCTTGGGATGCACGCACCTTGGCTGCTCTCCACCATCCAAAAAAATCATGAAAATACTTAGGCTGTAGAGGAAAGGACAACAGTGGAGGCAAATGGTGCTAGCATGTTGTGCCAATATAACCAAAAAAGTCTCATTCTAAAAATATAGCACCCAACACACTTCAATTCACAGGACACAAGTGTCCCGCTCAAAACCTGACCACAATTACACAAAATGGCTGTTTTCTCTTCATCATCATAATTTCCAGTTGTAACTCTCTGTTCAGTGAGTGTCAGCATCAAGAAGTCACAGGAAACGGGCACCGCCTTGCACTATTTAAAGACTGAATATTCCAGGTACACTTCCCAAATCTGCCTTCTACGCCGTGCCAAACATTTACCAAAACTCCCAGAAGCAGCCACCTGATTCCAAGCCATGCCAAAAAAGAGTCGTAACTCTTGCACTCCTTGAAGATTCAAAGTTACATTCAAATGATTCTGAATAAGAGAAATTCATAGGATCATAGTTTGTTCCATTAGCAATCGTATATATGATATACACTTGCGTGTGTACATTTATACCTTTTCAAGCTTGCATTTTGTGAGTATTAAATCAATTTCTATGTGGTAATTCCACACACCTACTCAATTGTTAATTTGGTTTATTTGTAAGAAACAGAAATAAGGCATGCTTTCCAAGTTGCTCCTTCCATAAAAAGTCTCAAATGACATTTGGCTTGCAAATCTGCCTCAATTGATGTCATGCACGAGTGGACTGAAGCGTTCTTGGCTTAAAATGATGCTATTTCTGATTACATTACAGGTCTGAATTTGAGCCCACAATTCAGTTCCTTACTTTCATAACTATATAACCTGCACATCATTTCCTGCACATCAAATTGAAAATTTTCAGATACAATATTTTCATACAAATGATTAATAATTAGGGTTCAGTAGGTTAATTTCATATGCTTATGTGAACAGGTTCTGCATTTAGAACAAAGTTTTGTAGTGGAGTGTCAGAAAAAAGGCCTGAGGTGTTTAGTCCAACACTGCTGTTGAGAGTTCACAAAGGGCTGCCTCCCTGTTTGTCTCTGCCGGGCACACAGTGCCAGCATTCCGCATGAGCACCAGCCAGCACTGCTGCCTTCTCTCTGGGCCATGTTTGGGATGTTTCACCCTCCTCCAGCACAGGTGGTTCACATTTAGAGGTGAACACTATATATAGCCTGCAAAAACACAATCCAGGTGCTTTTTTTTTTTTTTTACAGTGAACAAAGAGGCTAACAGAGAGCCAGGCGGCAGCCCCCTTGCTGGGTTTGTTTTATGAACAGGATCTCTGAAGTATGTAGGAAAGATAGAGCCTGGCCAGCTGGGACAGACAGGCGCTAACTCTATCAGTGGGGGTGGCACAGTGAGCTGTAAATGACACCAACCGTGGCCTCTGGTTTCATCTGATTTTAGCATGAATGTAGAAGAGCGGGTGGTGGATGTTTGACGAGTTGTTTGATAACTGCCATTGCTACTGATAATGGTCCACTGGCCTCAATGAAAATTAAACACTTAATGGTGCCAATATATTCAAAAATAATAATGGCATATATTTTAATATGTTTTTTACTATAATGCCGTTCTGTACTGGTGAATGGATCGGTAGTGTACTTTATGCATTGCCTGTGATTTAGGGCATTTTAACGGAACCCTATATCTTAAACTATATGAATGCTTATATTATCATTTCACATTTGTTTGTGGCATAGTTAGTGAACTTTTAAAGGTCTGGTTCTCAGTCTCATAAAAAACCCCAGGAATGCATTAGCTCTTCCAGTTTTACAGGTCAGATGCTGCGGACATTTCCGCTGCATGCACATACTTTTAAAAATGTCTCTTTCCAATATTTAGAAAGAGGCATTATTCCTGGGAACTGCGGCAAAGGACAAGGCACCCAGTGAAACATGTTTTGGAGAATTCCGCCGGCCACTTTTGGTCAGGGGAGACATTTCGGCAATGCCGAGCTAGCCGCAGAGGTCATTCCGCTAGCCTTCTCTGGAAGATGAGTCCCAGAGGTTGTTCCCTCTGCCAGGCCACACTACTTTGCCCACTTCCACCACCTACTTCTAAGGGTCCAGCTTGACAGTGGCAGATGGATTGGCCAGTGAAAGAGTGTGTGTGTGCCCAGTTCCATCAGTCAAATGTGATGCCTGAAGAGTTGCAGAAAAACTCTCTCTCTCTTTCTCTCTCTCTCTCTCTCTCTCTCTCTCTCTCTCTCTCTCTCTCTCTCTCCCTCTCTTTTTCTCTCTCTCTCTTGCTTGCTCGCTCGCTCGCTCGCTCTCTCTCTCTCCCTTTCTAGAGAATAGATGTCAGGGTTTGATTTTATTGCAGGGTGCAGCCTTCACCATGCTGGAGTCTGGATCTCATGTCAGCCACATGCCTGATCTTCATCCAGAAAGCTGAAAATAAGCACTGTTATTCCCCGACAGCGCTTGCCGCTCTCCAGCTCAACACATGGGCTATTTTGTTACGCAATTCTTTCATAATTGTCACTTCCCTTTGGTTTCTATGTACCTTTCCATCCACCTTTTCACTGTGTCCCATTAGTGTTTTTTTCTGTTTTCTTTAGCTCCATGTTAACGTTCTCCAGGTGTCAACAGCAAATTTTGAATGTTAAAATGGAAACTTTTTTTGTAAATTTAGAACAATGGGGATGCTGTTGACAGACAGGTTTTCCACTTTGTCTGAAAGGTCTTGTTACTGAGAGGAGGCTGCTGGCAGAATTAAGTGGTGCTTGTGACAGCTGTGCTGATTGCTGCCTGACATGGCTGTGGTCAGAGTGTTGCTATCATCCTCGCTGAGACGCTCTAACCCACCCCATCTAATTCGGCGCAGTGAACCTTTCATATTTGTGCTTGAATGGAGCAGCATTAGATTACCAGACCCTTAGAAGGCCTGCAGTGTTTTCACCATTACTGTGTCATCATATGGCTCATTGAATTACTTTCTGTTTAGAGAGGTCCTGTTCAGTATCCCACCAATTTTCTCAGCTAAGTTTTTGCTCATTAGCTACAAAGTTTACAAATGATTTCTTATATTTAACAAGCAAATCAGTCTATATCAAGACATTACAATTAATGATTAGAGCAACTATGGTGTTTATTTTACCAGAAAATGGATTAGCATGTGCATATGTTTGTGTGTATTGGCAAAGAAATGTATACCTTTGGGATGAAAGCATTTTTGTCCATATTCTCTTTTTCCTGTAATTTTTCTAAAGGAGCCAGATGTTGCTGGTCACAGGGCTAAACTGGCCAGGCCAGCTTGGGATCAAAATGTCAAAAATGAATAGCAGGTGAACACCTTTAGCTCTGTTAGTCATGCACATCAGGCTTGTTAACCACTTATTTTTTTGAGCCACATTGCTTTTTGAACCAAAGACCTAATCAGGCAGGTGACCAACGCCCTTGCTCTTTTAAAACGCTGCCCAGTCTGTCACATAATAGCTTTTTCAGTGGAATATGGATGCAGGCTTGAGCACACATGGCCATTCATGTATACTGCCAAAAGTAAGTCTGAAGTTTGGCTAAACTGATGTAGGTACAAATACTTTGTACCTTTGATTCCCGCTCATAGTTACAGGACTCACTTCAACACATTTTGTTTCAGTTATTCTGAACCAAATTCAGGCAGCATGTTCATCTGTCTTTCGTGTGTTCAGTTGTCTTTTGCTCCAGATTTTATTGCTAGAGTTTAATGAACTGCCAAACTGGATGCACATTTTCATCTCAGAACGGTCACTCCCATACACTCTACAGTGACAGGCATTACAAAGCTTGGTCAAACAACAATATTCTTAGTTAAATCTTAAACATATGGAGTCAGATTGGCTTACTTTTTTTTTTTTTTTAAGTTTTGCCTTCTGTGGCCATCTACACATGACACCAATATAATCTGGATGTAACAGAGTTGCACAGACCGATTCCAGTGAAAAAGAATGAACCAGGAAATATAGAAAAAAGTGTCCCTAATCTGAATTATTTAACAATCATTTAGTTAAAATTTAGTTACTGAAATGCCAAGCCTCGACCTGTGACATTTCAAACTTTTCCATTTCATCCTCTGTCACATCTCTAAAGAGTTATTCAATGTTAAACATCATTAAACAAACAAATTTACAATTGAATGATTTGCCGTTATGCTATGCTTTTTTTTTTTTTTCCCCAGCAAGACCAACAAAGGAAAAACTGTCCCTAATAAGTTAATGGTATTCATATTATGCATGAACTAAAATTAATTAAAGTTCTCTTGCGTGTCGTTTGGGATTTAATAGGAAGTCATTTCCTGCAGATGAGCACTTTGGCACAATGGCAGTGGCAGCGCTGGGGAGAATGAAGCTTTGTGGAGTGAACCGAGTAGTGGTCCATGGACTCAAGGTGTTGGTTCACATAGAGAAAAAAAAAAGATTTTGTGTACATTTGGCAGTCAAACGCTTCAATTATTTTTCACATGCTTCCTGCTGTTCTGCCTGACCTAGATTCGCTTATAATTAAACCATGGAGTGCGGAAACAGTGTCAAAAGCTATAGAAATCATTGTTTTTAGTTCAACAGCATGGCAAAAAGTGAAAAATTGAAACAGAAGAGGAATTTTTCTCTTTTCGCTCTCTAGTAAGTCTTCTCACATTCCTTTTCCACTTCCTTTGTCCACTGATGGGATGTGGTTCACCGTTTATGGGGCAGCCATGGCCTAATAGAGCTTGCGTTCAGATTAAATTCCGTGTTTTTTTTTTTTTTTTAACCTAACGCCTAAAATAATGCTGATGATGAACACAAGGATGTGAAATTTCAAAATTTCTCTTCAGTCCTTGTATTTCGCTTAGGTCACATGTAGATGTGTTCGTTGCTTTCACTGGTCATCTATCTGTCTCTGATCAGCTTTCTCTCTCATAACTAAAATGTCTGTCTTTATTACTGTAAGCTAGTGTGGCTGGAACCAAATCATAGAACATACATCGTCTGGAGTGTATAGGTCAGAAAGAATATTCTGAATCTGACTTTAGTGTTTAGATTTCCATAGGTTTAAGCAAACCTGTTCTTTTAAGTGTTTGTGTGCATTTTTTTTTTATGCGATTGCACCTTTTTAATGTGATCATGTTTTTCCTTTGGCCACACATTTTGACTTATTTTCCAATACATTTTCTTGTATGCAAAAAATAAGAATCTCAACAAAGTTTTCTCAACAAAACACAGAGTTTTTTTTTTCTGTGTAAGGCTGAACACAGAGGCTTGAAGGGTTGGAGAATATTCTGAAATCCATTACTTCTGGGAACACTGTGTTCTTGGTAAAATTGACCTGCAACATGCAACCTTCCTTGGAAAGCGACTGATTCCTTACCTAACTCTAATTCTAGCCACTGCTCTCACTCTTTGGGGTCAATGTACGGCAATAATCACAGTGCCTTTTGCTCTCGCATCTTTCAGCGCTTTTAAAAGTTCCCCAGGTCTGCTGCATGCAAGTAGACCATTGTTTTATATGGAAAGAAAATAGAGAGTTTCTGAACTGCAATAATCATACTAATAAATCACCAAAATTCTTTGAAGCCTAGAATCACACTTAACCCAGGTGGGTTTTTTTTTTTTTTTTTTTTTTTTTTTTTATTGGCCTCTTAGTTCTCAATACTGTTAAGTTTTCCATAACTGTAAATGCATCTCAAGTTAATTGATCTCTGTGGTTAAAAAATGTTTTTTGTTTCTACTTTGCTAGAATTAGAGCATGACCGAAATGTGAGCAGTTTGGGGGATTTAACAGTGGACTGAAGAGTATGTTGTACTTCTGGTAATACTATGTACTTGGTAGGAGCAACTTGCAACCTTCCTTTAATTTGATAGGTTTCAGTCAACAAGTTTGTTGTTTTAAACTGTCTGGATACGTTGGGTGTTGCCCATGGATCTCATGTTTAATGCTTTCTGTGGTTGCATTAGCAATGGTTGTTTTTTCTTGTTAATTCCACACAAAGCTTTGATAGTACTTGTTGATAATGAGAAGGGAATGTGTGTATTCTAGGCCAAAGCTTGCAATATTACTGTAGACAAGACTGGAAGACCAAGAGACCACCCACGGTGCCAAATATCAGGTAAAGTCTTTTGGAAATAGACCCATCGGATAATAGCAATTATTTAATATTATATTAAAATGCCTGCAAAGTTCACCAAGTCGTAACTGTTTACAGATATCCAAAGCTTTCAATTTCTAAAAGCGCCTTCATAGGAAGTTTTACCACAAATCATTTACAAACATATTGTTTGCTACAAAAATAGATTTGTGCAATGGTTCTATCACAGCCTCTGTAAGAATTTGAAGTGCATTATCTTCTCTGCAGTGCTCTGGTTTACAGAAAAAAAACACTACAAATTATTTTTTTCGCACCTTGGTGACCAATATATGCAAAGCTAATCAAATGCCCCTGTGAGAGCATGTTATTCTGCCCAGTGTCATGGACTCCTGTAATGAGGATTGTCATTGCTAAATGGTTGCCCCAGCATGCATGCTGATAGCTTTGTTGGAGTGTGCAGCAAATAAAAAAAAAAAAAAAAAGAAAAAACTGTACCACCCCATAGTTAGCCGAACTGCTAGATGCATCTAGTTCAGCCAACTCCTAGACTGTACTGTCTCAGTGAATTACAAAGCTTGATTGTGAAATGTGATGCATTCGTCCCCTGACGTCTGATGATGAGTGACTAGATGCCGGATCGTTACCTCCTGTTTGTATTTTATGAAACGTCAGGCTGCCAGCCATCCCACGTCTCCCTCTGCAGGCTTCTGGAAGACAGGATGTTTATGGGGAATGGTGCACTGTTTGCCTCTAAACTGTGTTTACGAATGAAGGATGTCGCAGCAACATTGGCCGTGACCTTTTGTTTATTGCAGTCGTTGGTCCCCGTTCCCACGGTGAGACTTAGCAGAAACTGACATGTTACAGGAGAGAAAGAAGGAGAGAGAGTCAGATGGGGAGAAAGAGAGAGAGAGAGAGAGAGAGAGAGAGAGAGAGAGAGAGAGAGATACAGAGAGAGAGAAGAGAGAGAGAGAGAGAGAGAGAGACAGAGAGAGAGAGAGAGAGAGAGAGAGAGAGAGAGACAGAGAGAGAGAGAGAGAGAGAGAGAGACAGAGAGAGAGAGAGAGAGAGACAGAGAGAGAGAGACAGAGAGAGAGAGAGAGAGAGAGAGGGAGAGAGAGAGAGAGGTTCAATGGGTGGTGTCAGGGTGACTTGTAAAAGGACTGGCTTTTTATTGCAGCTGACAGTAATGATGTTGACACTGTCAGTGGCTGGTGGCATGGCACCAGCGGGAGCCAGCATGCTTGGGGTGGTTTGGCCAGTCACCTTGTGAGCAGGTCCAAACCCTCTCCCACTTTTAAAAAAAACTTTTCACTGCACTGCATGTGTGGCCTTTGCCAGGCTCTGACCCTACCTCAGGGAACTGAAGCAACGCTGCTGGAAATTACGCCGTCACTCCAAAAACACCAAGCCTTGCTCACTTGGCCTTTGCTCCAGCTCTTTCTTTGGGTCCTGTTTCTGAAAGCCACTTATCCTAACCTAGCTCTGCCCTCTGACTGCCACTGTCCTCACACTGTAGTGACCAATGTAGGGCAAGAGTCATGCTACCAGTGTATCTCCCAGGGTTAGTTTAACTTGGGATATAATTGTTGCCCCAACAGGAAGATAAATATTAAACACCAGTTTATGCATTATATACATAGTTTAAAAATCCACATAGACCAGATATCCAATCCTGTGCAATTGTGAAAAAAAAAATAGAAAAACTATTTCATGTCAAATTTTGCTTGAAAATCAGAGACCTGGTTTGATCTGATTCTAGGTGAGCAGTATATTTTTATTCCTGGTGTGTTGGATTCTTTGCATGTCTTCAAGTGATGTAATAAACTAAAGGTAATTATAGGTGCTATTCTGGGTTGTTATTTCGTAAACTGGGTTTCTTGTTTCCTCTGAGATGCTTACTGACACCACTGGCTAAGCGTCAGATCCTTTTTTTAGTTGAGTTTAAGTGTAACAGTGAGCATCCTAATTAGTCCCCTATGATCTTCCTGGTAGAAGAAACAAAGATGTGCTATAGGTGTTACTATTCATTCAGAAGTCATACATTTTTTATGCAAGGAGGAACAATTTGCATAATGAATGAGTTGAGGTCACATGAATATGTTCATGACGCATGCATAATCATCCTTTTCCTGCTCTGACTCCATCAGTGACGTTACAGAATGATGTAAAGGCACTGTCACCATGTGACTGCCAGCTCACTTCTCTGAGTCCAAACTTCCCTTAAGTTTATATTTTCTGGGAGACCAGTTTGTTTATTTTGCATGGGGGTTTTTTTTTTTTTTGGGGGGGGGGGGGGGGTTTCATGCTCATGCTTGAATCATGTGATTAGCTAGAGCTCCTTTATCTGTCGCAATGGTGAATTGTCATATCATTATGAAAACTGAATGAAATGCACAACGAAGCAAACATTTTTAAACACTTTTTGAGAAACATGCTGTCACCTCACAGTTAGAAGGTCATGGTTCCATCCCCAGGCGAGGTGGCCTGGGTACTTTGTTCTCCCTTGTCGGTGTGGCTTTCCTTCAGGAAATTTGAATTAAACACTGCATGGAGATGTGTTTGTGGGCAGCAGCAGTTCTGCCTTCAGCGGCATGTGCGAACTCTGAGTTCCCACTCTCTAACTAAGAAAAAAACAACAAAAACTTACCCTGAAGTTGAATTTCCTACTTGGTACCTTGGGTGTGAATTCTCAACCCTGAGTTCCTCTGAGTTGCCCGTTGTACGTCATTGTGCATCACTGGAAAACTGTACGCACTTATACTTTTTATGAGTTTAGTTTTGAGCTGAGTAACTGTAGTAGAATAAAACACACCAGTAAGGTACTTGCTAAAGATCACATTACTCAGTATCTTTGAAGATATGAAGAGTAAGTATGTTCCTTGGTTTTTATAAGAAGGAACATCTTGCTATTCTCCAGTTTGTATGCTTGTAGATTCTAACATTATTTCAAGTTATGTCTTCCCAATTCTACAGGCCCATCAAACTCATCATATTACCAACATTCCTGTTCCAGATGCATTTAAATATACGGTGATATTTGTTCATCTTTTTCTTTTCTTTTACATGATATCTGAGAGGTGAAAAGGGAATACGTCAGTGAAAACCGTAAAACAATTAGCTTTCATAGTTGTAACCCAATAATTCATAGTAATTACCGCATCATAAGTACTAAAACTGATAATTGCCTGAGGTTCATTGGGTTAATACACAGGACATATGTAAGTGCTAATGTGCATGTTTTCATCTTATTGGGCAAATTACCATGGAAAATATTTGAGAAAAATTTTTCTGTTTGCTGAGCCTCACTTTCAGCCCTTGTTAAGTGGGCCAAAGCCACAGCAGTATTCAGTTCCCAGAACTCTAAATCGTCACAGGCCAAAATGATTAATCACAGTCCAATGAGGTGGGTGAAACATTAGACGTGGGCTGTGGACCCCTAATGGTTAGTGCTTGTTATGCAGTGACAAAGGTCTGGGTGCGTGGCCTGCTTTTCTCACTCCCTGCTGTGTCTGAGTCACTGGGAAGCTCTAGGGCCAAAGGCTTGGTGATTCAGGGATGGTCAGATGGAGTATGCTGAGATTTCCCCCACCCTTTCAAGTGTGCAGTTTGTCAGAACATCTGAGTCACTCCCATTCTGCTTAAGATAACAGTTGTCCAATTGGACTAATTGTTGTCTGATTGAGCTAATCAAATCATCATTTGGATTGTGAGTTATATATAAACACCAGTGCACCAGTGCATAAGCCTAAAAGCGCAGTTCCTAGACATAGTGCATATTAAAATGCAACACACATATATTCAGCGGGGAAAATAAGTATTGAACACATCAACATTTTTCTCAGTAAATATATTTCTAATGTTGCTATTGACATGAGATTTACACCAGATGTCGGTAACAACCCAAGTAATCCACTTTACAAAGAAATCCAAACAAATAAGCCCATAAACTGTGTAGTAAAGTGTTATGGCAGAGGGTAAAAAAGGAGGTACAAAAAGGCATGTAAAGCCAGGTAGCCAGCTGAAATCTGTCAGCACATTGTAATTAATGGTATCACATTTATTTATTTTTGGATATGTGCTCTCATGTACATGCAACCTTGTGAGAAACAGAATCAAAGACTGGGTTCCCAAGTACTGCATCCAGAACCGTCTTAGTACACAGTCTTAACACTTTTGATGTGGTCTTTCCTGACAGGCAGGATGACCAGAGAACTAATGTCTACATAAAGTGATTCCGTTCCTTTGTTTGAATTCAGGCCTGTAAGTCAGCAGAGCCAGAAAGATGCAAAGCAGGCCGAGAGAGGAAGTGGGACGTGTTAGGTTCCTCTCATGTAGGTAGAGGTCCGCCTACACGTCTATACCGTCCCAGTAATCTGGAGCTTCTGATGTTATTTTAAAGTATGGGGAGATTAGCACCGAAACTCCCAAGTTGCCTGCACATTTTTTTTCCAAAGTGATATGTTTAAAGACAAGACAGCAGATAAAATAGTGCACGCCCATCCTCTACTGAGAAGTCTCAACTCCTTAGTATAAAAGCACTCATCTTGCTTCAGCTACTACCTGCATTTACAGACTTATCAAGGGCAAATACTGATCTTAGATTAGAGAAGTTTTATGTGCTGGACTCCAGTCCATTCAGCCGCTCCCTTTAAACTTTAATGCAAAAAGAGCAGAGGCTAAAAGCTGAGGTCACCGGATTATTACTCAAGCTAACACTTCACATCATCCATGCTTTCACGCAAAACAATGTCAATATCGCACCTCTTTAACTGATACACTGATTAGCATGACCTCACTTCACCATTCGCACTAAACACGTGAAATGTATCGAGAATGACGACAGTATTAACAAGTGAACTCCCTTCGACTGTTTGTTTACAAAGCCGCCACCCTGATAATGACCTGTCAAAGACTTTATATAAAATATGCAAAGGGAAATATGCTCAGAATTAAACACAGGCTGCAGAACACAGGAGCGAGCACTCAGACGCTCGGCCGTCTGTGTTTAATGACTGGGTTTTTGCTGTGGTATTTGAGGGAAGTCTTAATCACAGGAACGCGCGGAAGGAATGTTAAGTGATGGATGGGTGGAGAGTGATTAATCTCTTGCGGTTAATTGTGTTGATTTTCTTAAACATGCACTGAAGTTTGACATGCAACCTTCAGTTACAAAAATACAGGGTGCACATCAGCGAACAGCTTTTAAGAGACTGATTAGGTGGTATTACATTCCCCTACTTCACTGTAAAGTGAATATATCTGATCATTTGAAATTAAATACTTACCACTGGATCTATACTAACTGTGAAGCTAGAATTCTTGCTTAAAATGCATCGCTTGCTGCTCCTGAATTCGAAAAGCCCTGAATAGTAATACAAAACAAATCATTCCAACATAGCAGTTTAAATCACATTCATCTCTCTTAGTTGAAAACACCTGCAAGCAATTTTTTTCTACTGATTTAGCTACAAACACATAGCAATAAAATAGATTCATGATGCAAGTTTTCGCTGTTTAATGCTGCAGTGTACTGTGCCAGATGATTCAAACTGGCTCCTGCTTTTTATCTTCAGGACTTTTGAGAAAAGACTGACTTAACATGTTTCTTGAGAGTGCAAATACTTCCTTGCATTTGACATGAATTCTTCAAAACTAGATACCAACCACACAAAGCACCCTCACCATCAGTGGATCAAGATTGGTAGCGTGGGGTCTTCTGTGACTTGACATGGAGAGCTGCTTGTAGTTGGTCAGGTGACCAAATCAACTTCCATTACAAATTCGGAATGATTCATTCTAATGGAATTTTGCCTCACAAAGGGTGTGTCCGTGTCTGAGGTCGGTGAATTTTGGTGCCACACACTCAGTCTGTGTTTCCCTGGTTACCCAGTCTCCAAGGTAGCAGGTGCTTGGAAATGGGCAAAAATTCTTGACTGCTGGAATGCAGCCTTGAATCAGTGTGTGAGAACACTGCGGAGGTGGCATCCGGAGACTTACTGCTGATTCTCTGTGAGTGTGGGAAGAGAAACACTTTTTTTTTTTTTTTTACAAATTTCCTGTCTTTGTCAACTTTTTCAAATTGCAACCCAGGGAAAAGTGAACAATCCATGGTACACTTTAGGAGTGTTTGACAACAGCCATATGGGATAAGTGAGGTGTTACCCAACAATTTACATCTTACGTTTTTGGAGTAAACAACACAAAATTTGAACTGACAGCACTGGCTCTGGTTATTTCAAAAGTTTGTACTAGGAAAATCCACAGGGAGCTGTTACTACTGCTCTCTTGAAACACATATTTCTGGAAGACGTTTTTTTTTTTCTGGAAAATGCAGCCTCTATAGGGTTCTCTGTAAATAGGGAATAACTAAAAAGCTGGCATTCTAACCATAGCAGTCGAGGGGTTATGTGGAAACATGACATTTTTATAAGGTTAGGATCTATCATTTTTATGGGATCATTAATAAAATGCTTTGGAGGGCTATACGGAAGATGAAAACAAAGTTTGTTAAGATTTCTACAAGCAGGAGAACCTGTGGGTGATCATGAATGTTGTAGAGATAATCAAGGTCAATGGCTCCTCTGGGCCTTTCTTGGAACAGGCCTCATCTGTCCTATTTTTGGAAGTGTCCTCTCCTGTTCCTCTTTTTGAAAGAATTTTCACTTATTGTGTGCACCTTGCCCTACTGAAGAGATAATTATTATATTTCTGTTGCTATGCCGTATTGTTTTATAACAATTTCTAACATAAATTGTCTTCCAACTTATATATATATATGAATTCCCTTTGAAAAACGCATCTGCTAAATAGATAAATGTTAAATGTAAATGTTCCTCACAGTCTTACACATTAAAGATTAGATAAAAGTCAGACATTGACAAAAAACTATAGAATTAATCAAAACAACACATAATCAAATAGATAACGAAGAGTATTCAAGAAGATTTATTTTGCACATAATTGTATGAAAGGGAATAAAACGCCTTAACAGATTATTAGACAAAAATGAACTAAAATTCTGCAAAGCGGTCACAATTTAAGTTAGAGAAAGTTGCTCCTAAGATCAGAAGAATGAAAGTTGGCAAGTTAACATGGAAAGAAATAGCATTGTGTTTCTTTGTGGGATACAGAGGATATCAAGTAGGGGTGGGGTGTAGGGGTGTAGGGGGGTAGCACTGCAATTGTAAAAAGACCAAATGTTCTTTCTATGACACATCTGGAGGATCCCTGGGCCAAATTCTATCTGCGCTCGGCTGGGCGTTTGTCCCTGGCTGGGATGTCATTGGGTGTGGCCTAAAAAAGCTACACTGTCCCATACTCAAAGGAGATGGACCAAATTATCATCACATTATATTGGAGAGTCTACCCTTGCCTCAACACCAAACATAATAGTTGGTCAGATCCACTTACGACTGACCTCACTATAGGGAACAATATCCCTTTGCTAAAGTAACCTTTGGAAATGTCTTGTAAGTCCTGGAAAACAGACATTGTTTAAAAACTGAAGGGGGCAAATTCAGTTTCCTTCATTA
Source organism: Hepsetus odoe (assembly GCA_017165825.1). Lineage (NCBI taxonomy): Eukaryota > Metazoa > Chordata > Actinopteri > Characiformes > Hepsetidae > Hepsetus > Hepsetus odoe. The sequence continues at coordinate 8,531,603 of CM029369.1, forward strand.
GTATGTGTTCTTACCAAAAACATGTTTTGTGAATGTAGTCACAAGAGCCCTTTATCTTTCACAACTCTTGTTAGTAGAGCTGTCGGTCTGTCTGGTGAGTAACATGATTTAAACCTGCAGCAGTGGCAGAGCCAACACATCTGCTCATGATGCCAGTTTCTTCAACATCTGTAAACTGCTGTAAGGAACCTTTTACTTAAACTGAGCTGAGGATAAAGAAACAATGCCAAAGTCATTTTGTTTATGGTCTTGTGTATTTATATGCTATGAAAGGCTCACGCAAAGGATAACTGTCATGTTGTCAGATCTACTCAAGCCGTCGACTCCTAACATGAACCATGACTGGGACGTGACCACATACCATTATACACACATTATACTTATTCAGGCTTTTTGGTGACATACAAAACCAATCAATTTGGGATGCTTGCATTTCCAGTGAGAACAGGAACATTGTTAACGGATGTTACCTGAAGGGGTATTGAGTTCTGCAGCCCTTGACCTCTGGACCGTAAAAGGTTCAGATTTTGGCTTCTGTTCCCCCTCAACAGACATGTCTTCAAGCCTGAGACATACTGAAGTAGGTTTAATAGTATTTTCCTGTAAGAGAAGCTTCCACACAGGAAAACTTGGGAGTTTCTTGAGATAGGGTATGCGTGGGAGGGAGGATGACTTCAGATCCTCCGCAAATACATAGGTACACAGACTTTTTTTTTTTTTTTCCCAGGTAACTCCAAGTATAGGGAAGCAGCTACAGAATGATGGATTTCCATGATAATGCATCAGGGGCTTTGCCACCGACAGAGTCAGGAAGCTTATTTTTCATAGTTAGTTGTTTATTCATGTTTCTTGGATACATGATTATCATAAAAGAGCATTTTTAAGGACAAAACCTTCAAAAAATGTACTGACTTCTCTAAGATGCAAAATCGTATTTTCTCTAATAGCTAATGCTTATCTGTAAACACTATAAAGCTTCACAGTAACCACAACCACAGGATAAGCAGCCTAAAACTGTATGATTATGTTCTGCAATGAAGATTAGTGGGTTTATGTGAAAACATCTATGCTTCTTCCTTCCTGCAATGTAGCAAACGAAAATATTTGAGTAAGTAAGCACATACCAAAGACTTAAACGGAGAACAGTCATTTTGAGCCAAGACGAAAATCAATGGTTCCCAGTCCAAGATCTGGGAATCCCAAAGAGTGTGTTTTTTCCCCGCTGTAAGACCATTGACTCACATAATGAAGGGTTGTTGATTACCCAGTGAGCTGAATCAGGTATTTGTAGGACATGTAGTCACTGGGACAGAGAAGCACTAATGTAAATGTTCTTCTGGTAAATTTAGATTTTAAGGTTTTAATGGTCAACTCATGCTTTGTCACTTGTAACTGAACAATGCCTTGTCATACTAGAGCTATTATTATAGCATCTCCCCAGTTGCCATTTATTTGCAGTGGCATCACCTTTGTATCTCCCAATTATCACCATCTTAGCATAGTAACCTATGTAAATTCTACTTGCATTCACAAGCCGTGAAATACTGTATTCCTTTCTTGTTTCTTGTTTTGTTCCATTTCGCCTGGTTTATAGACATGGATTCTGGATTTGGGCTGGCCTAAATGGTGAAAAAGGATGGCTGTAGTAAGAGATCTAACTGCGAAGATCTGCAAAGTGCATCTATAGTGAGGGTTCTTAACATTTTTAAGAACGTAGACTGAATTGCTGCCTACAGTGCTTAAGATGGACCAGTGTGTGTGGCTGGGGAAGCGGTTAGAGGGACACACATCCCAAGCCAATATTTTGCTACTACTTGATTCATAACAATAACACATTTTACATATTATTCAACCGAACATTAAAAAACAAAATATACGTTAATCAAAAAGTGTATCATGAACTCTTCAAGGCAGAAGTAGCAAATATCTATCTCAAACATTTAATTTGCTTTTCTCTATCAATGAAGCAATTCGCAATAGTGTTGCATTCATCCATCATAAAAATCAGGATAGATATTTATTCAGGTTGTCTTGCAAGCTAACCTTTTGTACTAGCAAACATATGAATAAGAATTTAAGATGCACTTTGGTTGTGTTTGATCATCACTTTAAAGAAAAAATCACAGTAGTGCTACCAGTCTGAATGACCTTGCCCAACCACTCAGGGGAAAAACCAATCACAGTACATTCAAAAATTGCTTAATTCACTGGCATCCACATGTGGTAACTCCTTGCAACACAGTTAAACAAGAAACAAGGGGCCATCACCAGATTCACCAGATCACTGAGATGAGGTTCATTTGGATATAGCTAATGTGAATCCAGGGCCTGCTTTCCAGCAACTAAAAGGTAATGGCATGGATTTATGTCTTTGAGTGAAAAGTATATTATATTATGCATGAAAGTGACTATGCTTGTCATTGTGAAACGCAGTACAGCACAACACAACGAAATTCAACCTCTACATTTCACCCATACACACACGTGCAACAGGGGGCAGCTATTGAAAGCTCCCAAGGAGCAGTGACAGGGACAGTACCTTGGTCAAAGGGTACCTCAGGGCAACCCACTGGTGAGGGAATTGAACCCACAATCTTCTGCCCCTGTTGCATATGCAATATAAATAACTTCAGCAGTTCGGTTACTCGGTTACTCATTCCTACAGCTCCCTGCTGCATTGTTAGCAAATGTCCCAAGACCTGTTATCTGTTTGTGTCCAGTGATTGGGAACTTTACCATGAAGGTTGCAGTTAAGATGAAAAACACAACCTTAGTGATCAGTGTGGCATAGCCTCTGGAACTACTTAACATCACAGTTACTGACTTTGACAGCTGATTGTGTCTTCACAAATTGTTGGTAAAATTTTGGAGTTTTGTGAATGCAGGTACCAGAAGGTGTTAGCTAATAGGAGCTGCAATTTACTATTCCGAGTACGTCTTGCTTAAGTTCATGTATCAAATAAAACTATTTTCCTTCATGAATATCTGCCAAGACATCTGGGCCCTATCCCAGCACTCAGAAACTGATTTTCTTTTTAAGTGGTTCAGGTTTTCAGTCATGTACATTGAACATAGACCTACTTTATTCTCCATTTCACTCCCTGCTCTATTCAGGGTCACATGCTTGTGTTCTGTCTAGCCAAAGCCTCTTTGTGTCTATCAAAACTGTGACAGTCAATCGAAAACCCTCCAGGCTGGTCTGCAGAAACCTTACTAAGTTCCATTCACCGACAGGAAACCCAACTGATCCGTTTAATGTTTAAAGCCTTGACCAAAGTTTTTGAGTTTGAGTTCAGTCACTTCTGTTCCACTCTTTACCTGTCACACCCTCCTTTCATTTATATGTTTATGCTGGTAATTGTTAAATTTATGGTAGGGTGTAGATGAAAAGCCTCCGTGAAACGTGAGGTTGTCCTAGCCAGCTCCATTTGCATGACAGACGTGCGGATCTGGCAGCAGAGGAAGGGCTGGATAACATTTGCTCTGCCTGAGGCATTTCTCCTTCTTGAATGTACAACTTTTGTGCCTTTTTTAATTGCCTTTTTCATTCCTATGAAGTTAGCATGTGGTTCATGAAAGAGACATGATGGAGTAGGAAATCCTACCATTCCACTCCACTCCTGCAACACTGATTTTAGTTCTTTGTTTTCCTGGGTGGAAAATGCCCAGGGTAAAGTGGCACTATTTAGCAAGCAAAGCTGAGACTTATGAAGTACTTAAAATGCTGTTAATGATTGCGAGCATAATGACTCAAAATATTCCAAAAAAAGTCCAATTCAGCTGCTGAATGGTGTGGGAAATATAGATGTTCAAAGTGTGAGGTCTAGCACATCTCAGGCAACGTGCGGGAGGGGAAAGTATGACTCTGCATGTTTGCCGGCCTATGCGGCTTTTCAGCAAGCACAATGTGATTGTTGATGTAGGCCGAGCATAAACACAGAAATACAGTACAGTACATCCATAATAACTTGGCAAACACTGTTTGAGCTTTGTCTGATCACATTTTCCCCGCAGAATGATTGCTGGAAATCTCCACAGTGCACTATCAGTGCCACGCTGTCAGGCAGTTTTCAGTCTCTGCACACAGCTCTGACAGCAGCAGAGCATTAAAGGTACCGTTTCTGCAATGCTTAAGAAAAATATTCACACATGGTTTGCTTCCACCACAATTTATTTAGTTAAATGAGGCAACATATGTAATTTTATGCACTTTGCCTTTCAAGAGCAGACTCTACATTACAAAATCTCCTTCATCAACCAATGTATTACAGGAAAACTGTGTACCGGAACATCAGAGCTGTATGTAACCTTTCCCAGAAAAAGGGTGGATTAAATTTCATACACTTCAATATCAGAAGGTCTAAAATGTTTAATTTAAAAACTTGGCTCTAGTAAATCTAGTAAAGTCATGTTGCTGAACACGCTGACCTTTTTGTTATAATGTCTCTGTGTTTCTGTGTCTTTTTCGAAATCTCTGCATAATTCTGTTGTAGAGATTTAAATTTTCTGTGAAATGGTTCATCACAAACGTTAGCTAACAATGTCTTATACAATGGTGGTTATAGGAACCCATCCATCTGTTTATCCATCCATCCATTCATCTCTCCATTATGGTATTATCCTAGCTAGGGGTGTGGGGGTTGCTGCATCAAAGCCCAATACACATATGGGGAAAGGGGAAAACCCACTTGGACAGATCAGCAGAATGTAATGATGGTAAATCTGAAAAGAAAAGGAAGAAAACTGTTTTATTTGGGTACTACTTTCCCTCACTGCACTCTGCTCATACCTTTTCAATAATGCTTCATACCAAAATCTTATCTCAAATCTAAATTCATGTCTCTGGCATCAGACACAATATTTGTAACATGCAATAACTTTCTGTGAGGTTTTCAAGTTTACTAAATGTTTCAGACATCTGCTTCTCATCACCACTGCTGTGAACTATTCTGACCCAAAAAGAGTTTCTCTAGATTGATAAATTTGACAACAAAAGACTGAATCTTCACTTAGATTTTTCTGCTTTAAAAACGTTATCAATTTTGATCATTTTTTACAACTGAGAAATGATGATGCAGTAACAAGGACACTCCCTTTCCTTCCCTCATCCCCTGTTTCTCCATTCAGTTGTCAGTGGAAACTGAAACCCAGAACAGAATGTGTATAAAGACAGATGTTTTTTAAAGGAATGTTATCAGCCTGAGCTTGCCTTCCAATATTCCACTGTCTGTTTGCCACCTGTTCATCTCTCCTCTCTTTCTCCGGTCTCCATGCTGATGGAGAGATCTCAGCCTGCAGATGCATGCTTGTTACTCAGTGCTTTCAGCATTCCTCACACATGTCTGACTGCCTACTGTCACACACATTGTCTTCACTGGCTTGATGTATAAATAAGTATGTACATGCTGAATTATTAATTACATGAAATTTGAAGTATTATATTTAGAACTGGTGCCAAGTTTCTCTTCACCATGTTTCCAACTACCAATAAGCTTACTATATTCTTGGCACCAAAAAAAGAAATAGATGGAATGATTAGCTTTGACCATTGCCGGCCAAGGCTTTTTTCTAGCATCCGCAGCAAATGCAAGAGGTCAGATGCTCAATTTTACTGAAGCTTTATCAGATCCAAACAAACTGAAGAATGCTGGAAAGGAGTCGTGGATTGCTCCGTGTTCCTCTGCTGGTCATCAATTTCCTCCTGTTCAAGAGAGACTGTATATTTAGTGCAGCTGTACAACACACTCCTTTTTCTTTTTCCATTACACTTTGACTATTTAAGAGAGCCTTCTGTAAAAACAACAAAACATTATTCATTTTATGGTTGAAACAACATTCTATGCTGAAGCTGGTTCACAGAAATGTTAATAAACGAGTAGAACAAAGTAGTTGTTGGCTGTAGAGCTTTAAACCTGAAGCTGAGCGGTACTCTGATAAAATCAAAAGCGAAAGGCCAGAGGCAGAAACCTTGTTTGTATTCTATTCACAGCTTGCCTGCCAGTCACACAAACCATTGATTTATCTGCAAAGATAAATAATAAATCTTCCATCCAGCTTTGAACTTCACCTTCTTTCTTCTTTAAAGTGAAGACCTACATAAGGGCGAACCAGCCGCCAGAGCAGTCAAGCAGTCACTGGGCTTTAGTGCTTATCCGGGATGCATCTATGAGCTCTGTAAAGCAAGCAAATGAAGCACAGAAGAATTTGTAAGCGGGGCGCAGCTCCCTTTTCCAGGTCTGTCTCGGGGTTCTGGAGCCCTGCAGGGCAGCCTGTAAGGTAAATTCTTACTGTCTGAGTCACCTGCCCTAGAAACTGGTACCAGTCCAGTGCTTTACTGTTTGGGCTCCAAATTTCTGTTTTACTTGGAGAGCCATTAAGAAACTCTAAGCATTGAGAGGGGAAAAAAAGGAGCATCTCAGAGCCAGATATGTGCAGATTTGATGTGGGCACAGCTGATTGTCATGTGTCATGGATATTTTTTTCCAACAAAGTATAAAGACAGGGATCACCAGATAAGTCAGGTCAAATTTCCATAGTGGCTCACATGACCTGCCAAGAAAATTGGGTAAAATATCCGTCCATTAAAAGGAAGAATGTCATCCAGGAGTCGTTCAATAAGTCTGCAGGTTGTTACAAAAATGTGGAGAACATGTTTTTTAAAGGGGCTAAAAGCTTTTTATCTGGCAAGTCACAGGAGAAGCCAGAGCCAACACCTGTTTTAAATCTGTGATTTAAAAAAACAGCAGGGATGAAAAAATAAGAATATAAAAATGAAATTATATCACATGCAATTATTAACAAGAATATTTCTAATGTCACTATATTTACCTATATTTTTTATATATTGGCCACTATATTTTTTATATATTGGCCACTGGCCATTCTCTTTATGCATAATCACACTATTCTCTTTATGCAATCCTTGATGTACGGTATCGATTTGTAATGCCCTATACAGGGATAAACAATCTAGCTATAAGTGACACTCTCTCATCATCAGTCATTACTACTCCCCAGTCCCATAAACAGCACCACTGTTAATGATAATTATAGCTGTAGACATGTCATAAAATTTTAAACACTGCAGTGGACAATGAAACAGTCAGAACCTCAACTTAAGGGCTCAGCATGAATGTCTTTATTTTTAAGAGCTGCTGCTTTCTGTATTCTTTCTCTACAGAGTTTGCAGTGAGTGATACATTTAATTTCTTCTTTTCTTCAAGTGGCTCACTGGGCATTATTAACACTATGCACTGTTGTCATGATTTTTCATGATTTGAAAAACAGTTGGCATATTAAAAACAGATAGACATCCCTATAATTCATTGCCCTTTAACTCACTGCACTATTCCTACCAAAAAAATAAAAAATAAAATAAAAACAATAGCATACTGCACAAGTCAGTATTTTGACACTGCTTGACTTCTATCAGGAGGACCAACACCCTTCCTAATGGATCGGGCGGGTCAATTCCTGAGCTGCTTGGAACGGGGGACAGGATTTAGGCAGCTGTCAGACAGGAGTGTGAAGTGTGGGGTAAATGATGAACCGTGGCCTGCTTGCTGAGGACCTCCAGACCAGTCCAGGCTATCCCAGTGAGAGTACTGGGTGTTCTTGAGGCCCACTTCCACACTCATCTGCTCCAAGGCTGTCTCTGAGGCCCTGCCAAGGAAACAGAATGGCTTCCTTGGAAGTTCAAGCCACGGCTTCCCCATGCCGGAGCTTCTCTGTCACTTCAAACAGCAGGCCTGGAGTAAGCTCTGACATTTTGGGACCGGGACAGCCCATTTAAGCCTCCAGTGTAGTTTTTATGTCCCCATAATGTAGTGTGTGAAGAAAGAAATAACTGCAAAATACTTTTATAGCACAGAGATGCATCCTTGTCACTGTTTTAATTTATTTGTTTAAAGGTAGAAATTTCAAGATGTGAATGTCTCCAAAGAGAATAGTGTGGGGGAAAAAAGATCATGTTATTATCATGAGAGAGTAATTAAAGTCATGTTTTATTCATCTCTATAGGGAGATTTCTGAGCACCATAACAGACACAACTGAAGGGACAAGACAGAATAAGTGTACATTTACTTTTTGGTATTTCTGAAAATAGATATAAAACCTGAATGAGTGATCAAATCAACAAGACTTAGAAGGTTGGGCAGTAAATAAATATGTAAGGCAATGATTAAATGGTGCGTTAATGATATGCATTTTCAGATAATCTTTCTGTCCCAACACTTGTCACTCGTCAGTCACACTGAAGGCTCAGCTTTTCCAAGAATGAGACGAGTATCACTCATTCTCATTATTAGTTCCTATCATCATGGAAAAAGAAACATCCTTTAAATGTGTAATGCACAGACCTTTGTCTATTCAGGTCTCCACCTTACTGTAGATACTGTATGCAAATTTCCTGCTGGCATTAAACTGTTTTCCAGCTGTTATCCTTTTGGGTTAGTAGATAAGCTATGCCAAAGATAATCTTGATGCCTGCAGGAAAATCTGAACATGCGTCTTTAAAATGTGGCTTGCTGACACTGTGAGCAGAAGAAGAAGCAATGATCTGAATGCGAAAAGGAATGTGTTTTGGAATTGTTTGTATGTGTTGCAGCTCCAGGAGACACACACACCCACACCTATACGTGTCTATTCTAAGTAAAGCTTTTTCCCATTTCCCCCAGGCTGCTGCTGGATTCAGGAACTCAGCACAGAGAGGAAGAGAGGTTCAGCAACACAGCCCCCATAGTTCAGACAAGGAGTCAGGTCATGGTGTTAATCACTGTCAAAAGGGCTACCTTAAGATCCTGATGTGGCATTTTTTTCCAGCACATAAAATAACCCCCAAAAAACAAAACAAAAACAGAACACCTTTGGAAAGATGAAGAAAAGAGTTTTGCTTTTCACAGTACTTCCAAAGGTACATTACAAAACACAGCTGCAGTGTAAATAAGATCATAAAATCATCAGAAATATATGATATTGGATACAGAACTTTGTTTGGGGACATCCATCAAACCCCGAGTTTCTCAGAGAAGGACTTATCATTTCTGGGAATTTAAAACATGTTTATGTAATATGTATGTTTTTCCATCCATTCATCCATCCATTAATGAGGACAGAAGAACTTGCATATTCAATTAAGCAATAAAACAAAGAAAGTCACAATTTTACATTTTGGTTTTGTACATCATTTGAACACATTTTCTCTTGTGTGAATCTGACTTAGTTTTGTCACTTTTAATACAAACTGAAGGTCAGCTTCTAACAGCCATGATTCACCACTTTCTAGCAATCATCACTGCTTTGCATTGCTGCCTAGTGTGGTGTTTCTGGCATGTGCATGGCTCCTCTGATCAGTTCTCCAACAACAACTCAAGAGTTAACAGCATGAGTGTGAATCTGTGGTTAGAACAAGAGCATAGGGGTGAGATTGTATCAACCTAATCTCTGCATATACACAGCTGTTGTTGAGGAATTTAAACAACAGCATGCTGGTGCAAAGTAATGGATTATCATGCTGTGTTACTGATTTCACAAATCTATGGGCATAAATGCCTCACCAGCACTCTAAACTGTGAGATAGTATTAAAACATTCACACGTGCTTAGTCCTCAGCATTGCACCTTCACTAACTCTAGCAAAAAGCCATCTGGAGTCAGAACAATGCTGCTGACTGAACTAAAGAGCCATTAACTGGGAAGAGTTAAAAAAAAAAAAAAAAACAGGCCTGAAATTACTGAAGTCATCCAGAAGTCGATGCATCTGACATGCTGGCGAATGATAACAGGGACAGTGTGATAAATGTTAAGAGACACACCATCCATTAACTCCAGTGGGTTTGTGGATGAATGTGAATAGCTGCTGCATGGCTTGCTTTATGCCTTCTCTTATAGTTCAAAGTGGCAGTGCTTTGCCATGTTTTCCACACTCATGACTCTTCAGTAAAGCATGGTGCAGCAATGACTCCTGGGGTCTAGCTGAGCAGGAAAATGAAAGGAGGCAGAAAGTGGCCCATCAGCAAGGAGGAAGGGAGCAGGGCTTCCGGTCAAGAGGGAAACACAGCATGAGTCTGCATATCCAAACAGAGCCAAAAACTGTGTGAATCCAAAACAAATCTGCTTTGTGTCCTAGGACTGAATAGATGTAGAAATAGATTTACATGCTGATGGAAGGAAACCAGACTTTTGCGTTGGGCCTTTGTGTTTAATATTTAAATGTGAACTTAAGTCTTTTGGAAAATTATGATCTTAGGTACCATTGAGCAACATCTGGAAAATGGTGAGTTTTTCAAGGAAATGGGACAATATAACATGAAATGCCTAAATGTTTTCCTGGAACGTCCCGAGGAGCACAAATGAAAGCATCATAAACTAGGATAATAGTCTGCACTCTGAAGGAAGAAATAAAGTTGTTAATCACTTAAGTCATAGAATCTCCATTTCATGCCAGCCCAAGTACTAACATTTTGCCCTGTTAGGAGCAAAAATATCATGAATGCTAAGTTCCCATTTCATGATCACCATGGTTACAAGGTAACAGAGAAAAAGCAAAGTGCTCTTCACAATGAAGGAATGAAGCATGTTTTGAACCACATTTTAAACCACACATTCCAGGTCTCACATCAAACAAGATAGCAGCCTGACATTGATATCTACCATTCTGCATCCCTTCATAGCCTTATCTTCCAAGGCTGCAGGAGAATTTGCCCAAATGTTGTCCAACATGAGATTAGCCATATTCCAGACCTGGGCAAGCTCTCACCTGGCAGCTAAGAAAGGAGAACGAGAGATGGAGAGGAAGATGGACAGAACACGCCAGATGTGCCTTCATTGCAGCCCCCATGCTGTTCATTTCCAAACCAGCGTTATTGCATTATACAAGGTCAGTCACATTAGACTGGCATCTACAGGTGCATAATGAACTCTGGCCTTTCGGACTACACCCCTGCTTATTGTGTCATGTAGTTAAAGCAGCTTTAATACTTTTTCCATCTGGACCAATGGTGTGGCAGTAAGTTAATGCAGCAAAGCTGACATCTATATAGCCAAAAAAAAAAAAAGTTTCTGCTCTGCTTCCAACACATCAGGGAGATATATCTGCATGACAAGAGTGGAGAAGATTGCTGTTCTTTCTGCCCATCATTCACCAGCCTGCTTTTAATGTTCCTCAGAGACCCATATTTTGCCAAGGGGCTCGCCAGCTGAGATTGAAGTAAAGGAGTACTATTAAAGTGAAATCTGTTGGAGGTCTGGAGGTCTGAGCAGATGGATTTCTGTGGGATGAACATTCCCTTGATTTATGCATGTACTCCTTAAGAGCATGAAGACCTGCGGAATTCGGATGCTTTGGATGTTGCAATTTGTTCAGACTCCTCAATTGGTCCGGCAAGCTTCAGAGTTGGATTTAGAGTTGAATATTGAAATTCAGACGGACACCTTGGCTGTGAATACAATTTAGAGCAAATTGTTCCATGTTTGAGGCAGTGTCAGTTATACACACCGCTGTATCAGTGTTAGCAGTTTATTTGGAGATCTTTGAAGTTTTATTTGAGGGAACCACCAATTATTACCTACAGATGCAACATTTCTGGGTGGGACAAAATGATATTTGTAAAAACCCTTATAGATGTTCTGTGCTCTGTGCTTCCACTAGATCCTGCAAACACATTATAGCTTGTATTAAATTAACAAAGGTCACAAGAGTGTAATAATTCCTAAAAATATTGAATGTTATCGGTATGATTAACAAATAATAGATATGCAGTTTAATAATGTGAAATCCTGTGCTTTCAGTGCAGTTTTAAGGGACACCCTGCCCCCCCAAAAAATTGTGTTTTTGTGAGTTAACAAAAGTAAATACAGAAAGGATTTGGTGATCAGTTAATTGAACTGGACACTGAAACCCAGGTCCTACAGTTTTTAAACCTAGAGTTTTTAGAAACCTTTCATTCCATAGGAGCTCAGTTAACCTTGAACTAAAGGATAAATCTCAAAGATCAGTTATGAGATATCGACCTGAAATGAATTCAAGTGAAATACTGTGACCCAAAACCTTGCCCCTAAGGTGAACCTTACATAGTTAAACTTTGGATACAAGAAGACCACTAATTCAGAGCTTAGATTACCTAAGGGACAGAGATACACATCTTCTCACACAATAGACTGAATGGTGAAACACTATATACATTATTTTATTTTAGCAGCTGACTATAATAGGGGCTATGTGGGCCTGAATGTTGGCGTGATTCTATGCTAAGATAAGACGCAGAGTTTGATGTCTATCTCAGCCTGGCTGTAAATTACTCTAGCTGGGTATAATGGAGGCCTGTTACTGCCAGGATTGTTTGGAGGCTTGATGAGCAGGGGGTGTAGTCAGGTAGAAGGCAGAAGGATTGTTTGCAAGGAACAGTTTGCGGTTCACAGCCTGGCCGGATTGGAAGATTTGTTTGTGCCTGGCTTGCATTTCCCTTTGTTAACTCTGGGTTTAGGTTACAGGAGAGGTGAGAATGATTTTGTCATTGTGCCCCCCCCCCCACTTTATACACACACACACATACACATACACACACATACACATACACACACACACACACACACACACACACTCTTCAGGCACACTCTTTGCAACATTTTAGGGATTTAAAGGGTTTATAAACACCTACCTTTAAACCAGTGTTTAATTCTAATTGATAAAAAACATCACTCTTATGCAAAAGCTAAATTTAAACCAATGTTTCTGGTACTGTAGTTGATTGAATTAGATGGTAATTAAGAGATTTTACTACTCTTTTCCATGTGTAGCTGAGCTTAAGCTTACTCCAGTGGAAGGGATTACCGGTACTGTGTGCCATATATCTTTCAAGGGCTCAGTAGTGTTACTTACAATATTAGCTGAGAAATTGTATACTTGGGTTATGTACACAAAACACCCAACAATTCTATGGTATTCAATGGAACATTGTAAGGGACATTTTAAAGCATTGGCTTATATATGCAGTATAATCTTACTCTGTGTAAATCAATATGTGGTTTCATGTAATCCTTTTCAAATCTCAGAAGGTGAAACCTTTAGGAATATGGCATCCCCAAAAATCTTGACTGCATAAGAGTTATGACCTTCATTTGAACTGTTTAGGTGGTATGTGTGTTAGATAATCCCACACGACAGCCAGTGTAAGGTGGGTACAGAGTGGATTCCAGAGATGAAATGCCTCAGGCAGGTGTGCTGGGTAGGAGACTGTGGAAGATTTTATGAAGCAATCATCAAGCCTGCACCTATTTTTCATCTGTGAATTTGTTCACATAGGAGAATTGGCTACCACAGATGGGAGTAAATAAAAATTAATGTATGATTTCTAATCCTTGTGTTTTACTTATCCTTTACATTGAAGGCATTTAGCAGATGCTCTTATCCAGAGTGACTTCCATGTCCTAACTACAGGGACAGTCCCCCTGGAGCAACTCAGGATTAAGGGTCTTGCTCAGGGACCCAGTGCTGGTAGTACCAGAGGTGGGATTTGAACCTGAAACCTCTTGAGCCATTTGTCTATAGGCAAGCACCCTACCACTAGACCACCACAACCCTTTATAGCACAACTGGATAAGGAAGAAAGTATGCCCAAAGGTAGACATAAATTATACAGTTTGTTAAAAGTAATATTTCCTTACATTGCTTGATAGTGTCTCTAATGTTATATATATATACATATATATATATATATATATATATGAGTGTAATTCATTCATTAAGCTTCAAAACAGTGTAATACTGAATTTACAGGACATTCACAAACCCCCGCCATGGAAAATATATTCTGATCATTCGTCCAAATTAGAAGAAAAGATATGCAGCAAATGCAAGCACAATGATTATATCTTCAAAAAGAGGCCATTCTTAAGATAAGCATGCAGAGTGAAATACCCCGAGTGCAGGGAGGCCTTTGTTTTCTTTTTCAGGACATCCCCGTTTCCAAAACCACAGTAATATCTGTAATCTCAAGGTTCACAGCTCTGACCGCTAAAAGACATGCTGCGAGGCATCCAAAATGAACACATTTTCAAAGCATCCCAAGGAGAAATATATTCTCTGAAAGCAATTTTGGGAAAATAACCTTTTCTTTCTTTGTGCTGTGTGCTCTCCCTTACTTTATTGTTCCTCCAACTCTTCTTTCACAGCTCATGAACTGGGCTCAGTGGGCTCACGTGGGGTGGGTGACGCTCTGATGTCCTCATGATGGGAAGCTGAGGGTGAGTTGCATGTGAAGGGAAGTGACTCAGCCCGGTCTCAGGATTCCTGGCCACAAACATGAGAGTGTGATGTCATGCTCTATGCTCTTACATCTCAAAAGGTTCTAAGCATTGGCTTGTCTTTGGGAAAGGAACAGAGGTGTGGGCTGGTCCTGCTTTCTTAACCTCCTCTTGCACTTCACCCCAGTTACCCAGGGCTTAGTCTCATTAAATTAATGGGGAAGCTGACCGACATGGTATCATAGTTTCTGTTTTATAAGTCATGTCTAAGAGCTGTGCATAATTGACTCATAAAAGAAAGTCTGATGAATGAGCTATAACAGTGAAAGTGATATTTGGTCCGTCATTTAAAGTCATTCTTAGCAAACATCTGATAACATTCAGTGGCTGAAGGCAGTCCAAAAGCTTATAGGCATCTGATTACCTGTTTACATATTCACAGTGTAAATAAGTGCCAATAACCCCCCACCACTCTTCACCAGTAACAACCACTACTCTTCTAGGAAAGCCTGCCACTAATATGTTAGAAAACTGCAGTGAAGATATTATTGCATGCTGTCTCATGAGCATTAGTAAGGTCAGAAACTGATGTGGGATGATAGCTACCTGATCACAATTACCACTCATAAGTTTTAAACCTTCTTGGAAACAGATTTGGCACATCTTAAAGCATCTTATTTCATTAATGGTGTATTAATGGTGTTGTAAGTACACTGGACTTGTATTGTACCTTGTTAGGTAGAACAAGCCTTATTCAACAAGTTCCTGAGATTTCTAAGGCCAGACAGGTAATCACAGAACAAAATCCTAAAACCATAAAAGTGTCCCGTACAATGTAATTTCATTGTTTATTTATGACACTTGACCATGTCCCAGCATCATTGGTAATTTCATTTGTGGCCTAGTGGTTAGGGAGATGGCCACAGGATTGGAAGATTGTGGGTTCAAACCCCTTACCAGGTTGCCCTGAGGTACCCTTGAGCATGGTACCATCCCTGTCACTGCTCCCTGGGTGCTTTCATGGCTGCCCCCTGCTGCATGCAGAGGTCCAATTTCGTTGTGGTTCACTGTGTGCTGTGCTGTGACCTCGCAATGACAAGGATAGTCACTTTCACTTCAACTGGTGTATATGACATAAAATCAAGTATGTATGCAATATGTCTGCAACTTGTCACCTTTAGATGTCTGTTTTCTATAACCACCTCTGTTAAAAATTCTCACTTGTTAAGTTTTATTTTTATATTTAAAATAAAGCCCCTCAAAATTGCTTGGCTTAAGATTTTGAATAAACAGTAGAATTCTGCATTTCTTTTAGTTTTTGCTTCCATGTCATCATTTTAACTTTAAAGTGAACTACTACTTCTTAAAATTGGAGGAAGAAATGTCAGTATTGCTAGTATTTCCCCCCATTTTGCTTCTCTTCCTCTCTTTCTCTCTGTTGAATAAGAATAGGCAGATGTCTCTTTTTGGGTTTCCAGCCGAGTCTTATGCAGCCAGCGAACAACAGGCGGTCTGTGTTCCCATGTTCTCTCAGGAAGCCCACTGCTTTACAGGAATGCATGACCTGCAACACTTGCCATGACATGAAGTTCAGCTCCCCATCCTCACATTAGACGGATCTCGTCTGTGACCTTTGCAAGAGGTGGTCAGCATCGGAGTAATGACTACACAAGTGCAAGAACACACATTTGTAGATGACGTTAGGCTCCAGTTCTGTTCAATGGGTCATCCTCAGGCCTTGAAGACATAATGCTGCTGGACTGGTGTGACAGTTTTTTGGAAAATCAAAAACATTGCGAACCAAATTAGAACCATTATTTTCTAGGAGTTAACTTGTGTCATGGTCAGTTGTCAATCTTTAAACTATGGAATGTGAGAATTGCCATTTGAAATACAGAATTTCAACAATGGAAACAGACTGCTTTCATCAACTGATGGTCAAGTTCAAAGAAGCAAACGAGTATTTCTGTAGAGTCATTCTTTCTTCATCAAATTCTTATGAAAATGATCATACAAGCAAGGAAACAACTGCTCTCTGAGAGGCTGAGCAAAGATAGGCTCGTATGGACCCAACTGAATAATAAGTGAACCTGCTCTCGTATGTCTGTTTGCATAGCTACATGTAAGATCAGTGACTCTGACATTCCTTTTAAGTCACTATGGCTTAGCGAATCGCTATGCGTTCTTTCAAGACACCATGTCCCATGTTCAGCCAGGATCCACTTTCATGTGAAACCACAAGGACCATCCCATTTTAGTGCTGCCTGAATGACTTCCATGTGTGCTCTGTGTCATGACAGCATAGTGTACCGAGAGTACTTCTTTGAAGTAAAGTTTCAATAGAGTTTTGGGAGGAGTTGAAACAGAGGAATGGCCTGATGTATAGGACATTACCATCATTCAGACCCATTTACTGAAAACCAGATGAACAACATTAGCTCAAAGTATGTAGAGCAACGCACAGTTGAAATGAAAGTGCGGCCTACATCAATTTCAAGTGCAAATGTGTGATGTAAAACAGAATTAAAAAACTATATATACTCTTTCCTGCACAAGTTAATCCTACATCATTACACCATCCCTCATATGAGAGCCTTGCTTGCATCCTCACAATAGTTGAATTATTGGAAATGAGATCAACTTTTAGCTGACATTTTGTTGATAGTTCATTGACTGCTCATTACCACTTCATTAAGCAGTATCTAGAATCAATGAAATCCATTATTTTTAGCTGGCCCTTGTTACTACACCATTAAGCAACAAGTTGAGTGAATTTAACATTTTCCAGAGTGATGTTCTTATTAAATCTTATCAAGCTTGTAACTACAAATCCATTAACTGCTAATTAATACTTTGTTAGATGATAGTTAGATTAATTCAATGATTAAGTGTATTAATTTGTATGTTATACAGCATAGTCCTTACACAATATTTTAAGGGACCATTATTAGTGACCATTATGTTCTCATTATAGTTGTATTATGCTGCTCATTAATTATTTATTAATTTTAAAAAATGTAATCAGATTGATCTATTTATTAATCTAAACAATGGATGTGTATGGAATTCATTTAGAAGTAATTAGCTTGATTAGCTGTGGTATGCTGTGGTTTTGCCAACTTGAATAATGTCACCGCCCTTCATCACTTTAACACAGCTGCCAAGTCACATATCAAACTCTGCTGCCTTGACATAGTCATCTGCTCTTCCATAAAAGGTTCTTCTCTTTCAGCATCCTTGATGATTTTTTTCTTGCAATCATCCAGAACCAAGCTTATGAATATAAATGCTATCGTTTGAGCTTTACTGCTCAAATAAAAAACTCCTTCAGCCTCATGCACACAAAAGCTACCTAGATGCTGATATTGCTCCCTTGACAGAACTTTTAACCTGGTCAGATTAAATGTATGTTGTGTGCCTGTTATACTGTCTAATCAAACTGTCAAACTGAGTAGATCAAATTTAAAAAATGGTAACAAATATTTTGATTCAACAGATTGCACAAGCCAGTGTATTTTTTGGTGCCAGTCCAAAGCCCAGATAAATGGGGAGGATTAAGTCAGGAAGGGTTTCCGGTGCAAAACATTTGCCAAATCAATATGTGGACAATGAAAGAAAACAAATGTTTTACTGTGACAGGCTGCAAAGTGCCAAAAGATACAAGAGTCTAGAGAAAGGAGCTCCAACCACTCAGTGTTCAGCATCACCAGTAAACTAATCCCCAGCCTGATCTTCTGCAATCATCTGCACCTATATCTTCACAGCTTCATAACTCAAGTTAGAAGACTTTGTTCTACTTGAATAATAATTCACATGTAGATCACTGTGTGGTTTAACAAACAAAGACATTCTTCCAAACTGATCAGGTACAGAAAATTTCACCATTATCACATTTCCGCATAAAGAAACGAGGAATCAAGACTTCTGCATTTTGCTGCATTGTATAAAATCTCTAAAATAAGAGAGTCTATAATATAGAACCCTGAGAGATTGAACAGTTGCAGTTCCAATGACTTAAAGCATACAATTACACACTGTCCAAAAAAAAAGTCACCACCTGGATTTAACAAAGCAAATAGGTAAGAGCCTCCCATTGGATAAGTACTGCATGGATGATTATGTTTCAGCTGCAACAAGTTATTTAACCCCAACTGATGCAGTGAGAAGCTTCTCATTAATTAAACAACCATACTGGAAGACACAGCCTGTGGTCGTGGAAAAGATGTTAATCTGTTTCAGAAGGGGCAAATTATTGGCATTCATCAAGCAAAGTAAACATCTAAAGAGAAATTGAAATTGGGTTAAGAACTTTCCAAGGCATTATTAAAAACTGGAAGGATCATCGGGGACCCATCATCTTTGTGGAAATGTGGTTGGAAAAAAAAATCTTGAATGACCAAGATCAGCATTCACTTAAACGTTTGGTGAAATCAAATCATAAAAAACAACAGCAGAACTCACGACTATGCTCAGTAGTGAACGTAAGAGCATTTCAATACGCACAATGTAAAAGGAACTCAAGGGAATGGGACTAAACCCATGTGTAGCCTTAAGAAAACCACTGATCAGTGAGGCTAATCGCAAAAAAAGGCTTCAATTTGCTAGGGAGCATAAATATTGGACTCTGGAGCAATGGGAGAAGGTCATGTGGTCTGATGAGTCCAGATGGATCCTGTTCCAGAGTGATGGGCGCATCAGGGTAAGAAGAGAGGCGCATGAAGTGATGCACACATCATGCCTAGTGCCTACCATACAAGCCTGTGGGGGCAGTGCTATGATGTGGGGTTGCTGCAGTTGGTCAGGTCTAGGTTCAGCAACATTATGTGCCCAAAGAATGAGGTCAGCTGACTACCTGAATATAATGAATGACCAGATTAGTCCATCAGTGAACTTCTTCCTTGATGGCATGGGCATATTCCAAGACAATGCTGGGATTCATCGGCTCAAATTGTGAAAGAGTGGATCAGGGAACATGAGACATCATTTTCACACATGGATTGGCCACCACAGAGTCCAGACCTTAACCCCATTGAGAATATTTGGGATTTGCTGGAGAAGAATTTGTGCATGTTGTTTTCAGACATTGCAGAAGCTTATGAAAGTGAAAGTGACAACCCTTGTCATTGCGAGGTCAAAGCACAGCAGACAACAAAATTGGACCTCTGCATTTAACCCATGCACACTCAAACACCATGCAGCAGTGGGCAGCTATTGAAAGTGCCCGGGGAGCAGTGATGGGGACGGCACCTTGCTCAGGTCAATCTATTGGGAAGGGGTTCGAACCCCTGATCCTCCGAGCATGTGGCCAACACCCTAACCACTAGGCCACCGCTGCCCCTAAAACTTATCAAAACTATACCAAAGCGAATGCATACTGTAATCAAAGCAAAAGTCCAGCAAAATATTAGTGTGTGTTAATTTTTTTTTGGATGGGCAGGATACATCCCCACCCAAATGGTTTTATACAAACATGCAGTTTTCAGCATAATGGTACATTTTCCCATGAAACTGAAAAATGAAACTGGTTTTACAATAAAGACTCCACTGTAATTACAGGCTACGTTACATAAACCTTTTTAGATAAGAGAAAATCTCAAGTCTCTTTTTCAATCAATGTAATGACCACCAGACTGGTTGAGGAACAGTTTAGTAGAAAAACATCAAGAAACATCATGAAAATCCCTTATTGTCCTTGTGAATCATGGCAAAGCACACAGTGAAACACAATGAAGTGCATCTTCTGTTTTTCACCCACATACCGTGCAGCAAGGGGCAGCTATTTAAAGTGCCCAGGGAGCAGTGATGGGGATGGTATCTTGCACAAGGGTACTTAGAGCTACCTATTGGTCTGGGATTCATACCCGCAACCTTCTGATACTGGGGCTTAGTCCCTAACAACTTTGTCACTGCTGGCCCATAAACATCAAGTGATCTTGTTGAAAAACGTCATGACATGATGCTTATGTTTCAAGCTGATTGACTATCATATTTGAATCACTTGACTACATTGTAATCAAAGGTTATCTTCAGTGTCTCAGAGTGAAAATAAAAAGTGAGATTAGTTAATTTATTGATTTACCAATGAACCTCTTCTTTTTCTTTCGTCTGCTCTCCTTTAAGGGGTCGCCACAGCGGATCATCCGTTTCCATTTCTTCCTGTCTTCTGCTTTTTCCTCCTCCGAACCGACCACCTGCAAGTCCTTTCTCACCATGTCCATAAACCTCCCCTTTGTTCTTACTCTTTTCCTCTTTCCTGGCAGATCCATAACTTTTAAATGATTTGGTATGGTAAAGCTTAGTAACTGCACATTAATAAAACTGTTAAACATAGGCTGTGTAGCATGGCTATTCTACCTGGTTCACAATGTCCATGTACTGAAAAACAGACTCCGTTTCATTGCCCATCATTCCTTTGTGTCCCTGTTTTTTATGATGCCATTTAGCTCTGACCAAAGTGACATACAGACACCATTCGCACGAACAGACCCCATGGAACAGCATGGGGTCAGATGCCTTGCTGAAGGGCACACTGAAAGCAGCAAGATGTTATCAGCTGAGATCAAACTCAGTACCTTGGTCCAAAGCCAAGTTTCTCTGGCCGCTGGGCAACTATCATCCTCGCGTGCAATGATTAAAGAGAGTTCTGAGGATGGCAAGGGCACAAGTGGAGGCATCACATTTCCCCATGGCTTAGCACTAAAGGCCTCAGGACACTGGCTTTGTGCTGGTGTACTATTGCCCACTGCAGTCACTCAAGCTGCAACAGGGTTTTATCTCTAGTGTGGATGAACCGCAACAGGAAAAAAGGAAGTGAAGCCCAGTCAATCTTCTGGCTGGGACAGGATAAACTGCAGAACTTTTTCCGACATAAGGTCAAGAGTATTCAGTGGTGAGGTGAGGTGTGAATACTGGAGGTTTTTGTAGACGCAGCTGCAGAGCAGCACGCTAGATACAAAATGTTTCATGCTGTTGATGACACTGCCAAGCACACTGAA
This sequence comes from Hepsetus odoe, assembly GCA_017165825.1. Lineage (NCBI taxonomy): Eukaryota > Metazoa > Chordata > Actinopteri > Characiformes > Hepsetidae > Hepsetus > Hepsetus odoe. The sequence goes on from CM029369.1 coordinate 8,552,839, forward strand.
CTATTGAAAAAACTGCTCCATTACTGCAGTTTTATTACTGAGAGAACATGCAGAAGAGAAAAAGACAGACTATTCAAGTTTTCAGAAGGAAAAAAAACCCTACAGATAAAAGAGATGCACAGATATGATAAGTTTGGGAAATTAGAAATTAGAAAAATAGTTGTTAGTTTAACCCTTTAAATGTCTTTCATTTATAATATTTAGTTTTCCATTTCATTTCTGAATAGCAAGCAATGCACTGTAAAATGAGCCTGGAAATTTAAGTGGATAAACTGCAAATGCACTGTTCCCTAATACTTTTTCTGTTGGAAGGAAATGCAAATTAAGGCATCATCAGAGTAAATGTCACTGGCCAGTTAAATAATCACCAAAACAACATGTGCACAACTCCATCATCCAACAGAAACTCTGCTTTGGATAGCTGTTGATGCAGTTCAGTCATTTCTCATCATTAGAACACGAGCAGGAACTATTTCCCCTTTAAAAAGTAAAAATAATATAAAAAACTAGTCCATTTAAAAACTGTATTATTGGTGGTCCGTAATTTTGGTGGTCAGTAAGGTGGTCTCTGGTAAAGAACTCATGTTCTTTCTGGATGAAACTCTCTTTCCCCACCTACACAGTGAATGCCTAACTTAGATCATGTTCTGCAAGAGTTTTTTTTTTTCTCCGTTAGCTGCATCTTGTCTTCCACATAATGAAGATGTGGTCTGAAAGACTCCCTGAAATTGAGAGCAGAATGTAGTCACCATGGTAACCTGTTCTTCTGCAATTAGCCTTTGGAGCAGTTCTAGGCAGATCCAATCCAGTCGTATGCTTGTCCTTCACTTATTCTATAGCAAGAGAAAGAAGACTTTGCTTGAATGAAGTTGCTTGGCCTACTTAAGGGAATCTTCAGGGACAGTGTTGGACATGCACTGAAACTCTGCCAGAAAACCCAATTAGCCTCTCTGTGGAGTTTTGAAACTGATCATGTGATCCCAGAGCTCTTGGTAGCACTCAAAGAAACAGGCCCTGCCACTCAGCTGCAGATGGATGTCTCATTCCATACCCTTCACCCATGCTGGTGAGGGTTTGTAACTTTAGATGCAAGAGCAAACCAAATTCAACAGTGGGTATCTTACCCTAAACAAGGATTCAACTTATTAAAGCAATGGACAAATCTAATTTGCACAATTTTCTAACTTTGTTGTGTTTATATTTGTGTTGTCAGTAGTCATTCAAATTGCTTCAGAAAATAAATCCCCAGAAGTACCCTCCTATCGCTTAAACTGCAACCAAGTCTTCATTTATGGTCATGCACAGAATGACTTACTGTTTAAAGCACAAAACACGGTGAACAAAACGTCACCATGTAAATGAATGCTGCAGGGTCCTGGACACAAATACATCCCAGGTTACATTCCTACACAGTTCCTAGTGTCATATTTAAAAATATCATAATTGTGATCATGCAAAGAGATGTCAGTTTGACATTTGGCACAATACCAGTCACTCACATATATTAAGGATAAGGATAGCTACACCTGCTCTCTATACATCTCAGCAATTATACCTTTTTTGTTAAGGCACAACTCTGCAACAGCAGGAGCTTGATTCCAAGAACACTACAACCAGGAGTGCAGGATAATCCGATTGCTAAAGTTACTCCATAAATAGAAAACTAGCTAAGAATAGTCCCTCTCTACAATTAGAAAGGTTCAGGTTAACCATTTTAAATTGTTAATGAAGTTATCACTTAGCATGCCATTTTATATTTATTACAGAGTTAATAATCCGTTGAAACACGGGAACACACAAACAAACTCATTATCTCCTTCACTTACACACATGTGCGCACACACAGAGAGAGAGAGAGAGAGAGAGAGAGAGAGAGAGAGAGAGAGAGAGAGAGAATTAACGTTCAGCTAAATGTGTGTCTTTTTTGAGGGACTTTGAAAATTGGTACAAATTACTCAGCACTCTGCTCTTGATGAAGTTCATGCTTAATGAAGCTTTAATCTGCAGAATGTGTTTTCTAGACCAGGTTGCCTAAAGAGTGATCTTGTATGTTTACTTCTGAAAGCAAGAACCATAAATGGGCTAAAGATTAAAGCAGGCATCTGCCGCCGAGCCAGCCGAGCCTGCCGAGCCGCAGTGGCGCTGAAGCCTGGGAATGGCGCTGACCAGCCTGAGGTGCAGACCGCACTGGGAAGAGCTTGTGGTGTGTGTGTTTGGCTGAGTCAGGCTTCGAGCCCACAGATGCAGAGTTACAAGCCCAGGTGCGGCCCATTAGCTCCCATCTGGGGGCCATAACACCATACCCTTCTCCCACCAGCTTACCAGCAGGGCCTAAAGATACAGCACCTAAATTAGCAGTGGGGCATTAGTCCTCAGCCACTCAAAATGATCTCGCTGACAGCCATCAAATATTCTCAAGTCTACTTCAAGTCTATTTGTACCTTTTTTACTTCTCTTCAGCTTTGGGTCGGCTCCACATACTCTTTTCATTTGAGGGCATTATGACTCTTGACCTATACCTGCTAAAATGTGTTCCTTAAAGCAAGCAAGCTTTTCTCCAGCTTCACTTAAGAGGTAAGATGATGTCTGTTGGAATTACTTGTGACGGGGTGAAGTTCTGCTTTTCTAGTGATTTGTGCCTCATGCACACTACTGCTAGCTAACAGTTGAAAGTGAAAGTGACAACCCTTGTCAAAGCACAGCTTTAACGAACCACAACGAAATTGGACCTCTGCATTTAACCCATGCACACTCAAACACCGTGCAGCAGTGGGCAGCTATTGAAAGCACCCAGGGAGCAGTTATGGGGATGGCATCTTGCCCAAGGGTACCTCAGGGCAACCTATTGGGAAGGGGTTCAAACCCCCAATCCTCCAATCAAGTGGCCAACGCCCTAACCACTAGGCCACCGCTGCCCCAGGTGTAGTCTGTTTTCTCTGAGCTTGATCTTTGTGCTTGCCTGGCACTGCCAGGGCCATAAGCTGAGATCAGAGAGCAATAATAAGATCTGGGTTCGGCCAGCTGACAAGGAAAGGCCATTGGCTGAGGCGGTCTGCAGGCATTTGATGCAGCACTAGTTCATTTTTCACAAAAACTGGTTTAATGCACCAGGAGCTCATGAGCGGGACATAGTTCACATTCATTTGTTAAGTTCATTTATTATAATAAAGCACAAGCCAGGCCTCTCACACCTCATTGTGAAGACTAATAGTTTTTAGGTCAACTTTATTGTATAATCTTGTCTTTTTCAAGAGCATGTATTTATACACACTCACAGCCATCAAGGCTAAAAATAGAAACAAGGTGAAGTTCACATTTATGGGAAGCTGTTACACGGGTTGAAATCAAACCAGACATAAACAGGCCCAGCAAGTGCTATCAGATTTCCAAACTTCTATTGTTCCTTAATCCGCTTTTGGTGCAAGACCCACATGCCACCACCCCACCCCCCCACCCCCCCATGCAGAGAATAAGTGTCATTCTGTTCAGACATCTTTCTCTTTTCAGGTGTGCGCGTCTGAGTTATGATCCTAGTCTAGACAAGGGGAACAAGGTGGAACTCTCCCAACTGAATGACAGCCTTGAGCCACCATTTTCGAATTAAACACAAGCTTCTCATAGGTTAAACATTCCTATGGAATGCATTCCACCATAACTATGGTGTATGTTGGCCTTTTCACTGGCGGGAAAGCAAATACAACAGATATCATCACCTGGGACGACCGATACTGTTGAGGGGCAGCATTCAATAGCTCGCATGTTGACACTGAGAGATACAATAACTGCTGGGCAAAACATGCGGACGCATACAGAAAGGTTGCCGAGTGATGGCACAGCCCTGACTTGTTTGTATCCGCTGCTGATATGTGTGTGATTAAGTTTGTAAAGGGCGTTATCTCCTGAATCTTGTGGACTCAGAAGTGTGAATGCTTAGACTGAGCGGTGCTCGGTGCAAATGTGATTGTGTTATTATGCCTGCAAAATCACCCACAGACATGCTTGCTGAGCCGACTGAATAGCACACAGATGAAAATGGTGGCAGCCTTTGTTGCCTGGAGACCACAAATACACTGACAAGTGAAACTCAACAGCTGGATTTTGCCATGGGAAAGCAGGGACTGATTTCATGATCCTGATAAGTTCCAGAACATGACTGCCCCACATGCTGCCATAATCAGCCTCATATATCTCAGTCTATTTTTGAGCATTTTGGTTTCCCTGCCATGGCCCTCGGTCAGGATCAGCAAGTTGCATAACTCATTTGCAGTGTTTAATAGCACAGTGGCTCAACATGGTTAATGAACAAGTTAATTACTGAAGAACAACATATGCAAAGTGCAATATAATGGTCATTTGATTTACCATTTTCTGGGGTGCTGCTGTTTTTCTCCAATCCTCCTTTTAAAAAGTGACAGAAAAAGGCTTTCATGTATGCCACACCTTGTTAAATTCCCCAGAACCAGTCTTTTAAAAGCAGACTTCTACTCCATGCATGACTTAAGGCCTAATTTATGGGAGCAGCAGCGTTTGAGTGCTAGCCCGTGTCAACCCCATTGGCACTGGTGTCTGACGGTGCAGGAGCCTAAAGCAGGCATGAGGACAGGGAGTTGCGGTGAGCACACATTCATTCCAGCACACAGGTTACACACACACACACGCACGCACTTCAGCACAGCTGCCGAATGGTTGATTTGCTGGGGACTAATAACACAGCAGCACAGGGCACAGTCAGGCAGGCGGTCAACAACAACAATGCCGAAGAAAATCTGGGATGTATAAATAACAGGGAGGGTGAAAAATCCCACACGTTACACCAGCACATCTATATCTGTAAGCTGGAAATAAGTTTTGACGACCAAAAAGTATAGGCTGTGTCAGTGTGGCGAAGTAGGATGACAGAGCAGTAGATGGTGAGATGAGGGCTTTTGTTGGGGGCATCATTTTCACATTTTTACTGGAGACAAGCTGAAGCATCTGTCTGGATCATTTCAGCATTTCTAATTCCAGCATCTATGAAATCGAATCAAACGTCAATGCTCTTTTGAGAGTGGAGGTCATGGTCCTGGTGGAAGTGAGGTTTAAATAACAGGGCGATGGTGATTTTTAACAGGTCCTGTCAATCTTCATTACTCTTCAACACTGTGTTGTAGACCATCATTGGCATGGTGTCCAAATATTTCTTATTTTATACTGAAAATAGTCACAGATAAAAATACGTTGCTTAGAAAGAAGGGTGAAAGAACCCTCAGGGGTCATTGTGTCAGCAGAATGTACTGTCTCTTTTCTTGTCTCAGGCCAGGATGAGAGAGTAAATTTTCCAGTGAGTTTGAACCTGGCCATTCTCCACAGGAGCTATACACCACTGATTAGGGAAACCACATACTCGGTGACAAACGCTGCAACTGCCATATTTTGGTTATGGCAAAATCTATCTTTAGCTCTGTTTGTTAGAGCGAAGGCAAATGTGCTGAAGTGCTGCTTATTTTTGCTTTTTGCCACACTCGGTCCTCTCACGGTTGTTGATCTTGACGGAACATAGTTTAACACTTGTGTAAGGTCATAGCATGGTATTCCAGTAAGAGGAGAGGGGAGCGGAGAGTTTCAAGCAAGCAGCCAGAGAAGCTGGAGATAGTTAAGATTCCACACACAGGGAAGAAGCCTGGGACTAGGGCTCAATTTAGCTGTAATTTAATTGAAATAATTAGCCCAATGACCCACATTTTTTAAGAAGTTATTATAAAATAATCTTAAATTAGCCTCTTCTTAAGATTTTTCTTCTTCTTAAGTATTATTTCGTTCTTTTTTTTCAAGCACAGGCAAGACCGACATTAAAACTTTCCCATGACATTAGAGAATCCAGTATTCATCTTGTTGCTATGTAATTATGTATTGAAGCTCCAACACACAGTAACATGAACTGAACTCTCTGTTAACTGTTGGGTCATGTAAAACACCATCTTTAGAGCAATTACAGGCAATTTTCATTTTATTCCAACCCCTTGGTAGTAATTTTGCATGCAAAGCACAGAAAATACTGAATACTTTTTTGTGAAGGGTTGAGTATGTATTATGTTAGAATAAATGTTGGAATTTAAGTCCCCGCATGTGATGTAGAAGGGGGTGAAATTACACTTCTAACTGGGATCCTCCATTCATGATCGGTGTATAATTACTCGGGAGATCCTTTCAGAGAACTTTTGATTTATTGCTACTAAAAATGCTGTTCTGTCATTTTAATGTGTGTTGCTTGTGTGTTGCTGGAAATAATTTCATTTCCTTGTAATATTTTGACATATGACATTTTTTATCTTCCTTTGACACAATCCAACTCCTTGAGAAAAAAGAGGATATACCTTTGACTCAGAAGTCATGGGATGAAGACCACTATGTGGAAAGAAAAGTCTTCTTTAATTTCCTCTTTGTTATTTTATCATTAGAAAACTTTATGCATGCAAATAGCTCTTCTTTCTACCCTATTCTCATTTCAGCACGTTTTCATCAATTTATAAGTTTTTTTGTTTTGCAATTTCTCTCCTCGAGTCACCTCGTCATATTGTTTGCCATTTATAATCATTGCATTAGTTCTCTCACAGAATTCTGATTTTTATGCAGTGTTATGACTGTTATGTTCCATTGCCTTTGGCTCAAGTTAATGAATAAATAGATGAATAATGGGTGAACTACTAATCTATGGACACAGAGCTTTCCTGGAAAGCAGATGAGGGGTGACAGGCGCTTCATAGCTGCTCTGGTCTTGCAGGAGCACGGCAAGTAATATATGGAGCCATGGCAAAGGCTGCGGTGCTAAATCAATTCCAGTGTGGCTAGAATGCATTTATTTAATATAGAGAGCTCATGGTACATTAGAGTGATTGTATGCGAGGCTCATAAATCATCGAATGTAGCCCTTTGTAGCTCCAAGCTTATTTCAGGAGCTATGACATCACAGAGATTTAATTCATTCAAAATATTTTAAGCAATAAATTAGTGACCATAAAATGGCACTTAAAGCAGTCACTTCTCATACAGTTCTCATTTTGACACATAAAAAAAACACAGTTCTGCAGTTAATTCAAAGACTAGGGAAAAAGCACAGTTCAAGGAAAGGCATGCAATAGGTGTGAAATTTTGAGCTGATGATTGTTCTGCAGGCTTGACTTTGCTTGGCCTCGAGCATTTAGGGCACCGTGACCGACTCACATGGAAAATGTGTTATGCATTTCCTCAGACAACAGCTGCCTCTTTTGGACGAAACCTTCAGCCCTTGCTGCTGTGACATTACATTTCAGGACCTCAGCAAGCCTCCTGATAGTGCTCTTACAGGGCCACTGATCACAGTAACGATGCTCTGGTTATAGGAAATGGCAGGTCGGTCTGGTCTTTGTATCACACTGTGCAGAGCTGCATGATTAGAGAGCAGTGTCCTGAGAGGATCAGGCAATCTTAAGAGGATTTGTCTGGAATGTCTGCTTCACTGAAGGAAATATACTGTACTAGGCCTTATAGATCATGGATATCTTCTTGTAGCTGCATCCCAAGCCATCAGTTGCAGCCAAGAACAAAGAGGTATTTATGAAGCATGCATACATAGAGTGGTTTTGCAGAGACTTTCTAACATGACCCTATGCAGAATGTTTTATGATTTTTCCATTTACAAATCTGTAGCAGAATCAGAGTCCCATGTGACCACAGTGAACAAAATGCTGAGAATTTAGCATTCAAATTGATGAACAGGGTTTTGCAGACACACATACTCTGGGCTATATATGTAGCTGGAGAGCATGTGGAGACACCAGTCCTGAATTTAACCAGTTCCACATGCTTTAGAACTTTAGTTTTATTGAAATATGAAACAGATCTCTGCCACTTGCTGTCTTCCAAGTGTTGAAAGTCCAGTCCTTAGCTTAGCATGCCAAATGCAATCAGAGTTAAATACAATTTCTAGTACATGGGTGTGATTATAGTCAAAAACAAACAAACAAACAAAAAACCTTGAACAAGTGCTGATCAGAATTGTATAAAAAAGTCCTTTAAAGCAAGCATCAGTTGCAATGATAGTTAGATCACAGTCTAATGACATATTTGGGCCTTCTTCTGAGCTGTAAATCAGTATTTATGGTGGAAAGTTTCACTAAAACTGTTGCGTGTCCAGAAAGAGTTAGAGGCATTTGTAATCACCTCACTCAACAATATGGAGATTACAGTTCTTACATTTTATCTCCATCTTGGTTAAAATGCTGCTTAATTGCTTTTTATGGCTGGATATGATAAATAGTTATGAAACAATACATTATTGTTTCTTATATGGGCTCTGTATAATTGATGTAGTGTAATAAAACGTGATCATTGCAATGGGATTGCGTATTCCTATGCTTCATTTAAGTTGTTAAACATATGGTCTGTCTCTTAGTCTGTCTATATTTGTATGTCTGAATTCTTTTGGAAAATTTGAATGCACAGATGATTTAAAATGCTGTCTTTCATTAAAAAAAATAAGCCGAGACAGTTTTTAATTTATTTTCAGTTATGCTTCCTAGTGATGTTGTTTACTTAGTGTACTATATACTTACAACTGTTTATAATTCTTAAAGTCAATACAAAAGATAATTAAAAGGTAAAGCCCTATAATTCATATATAATTGACCATTAGTTTGTTTAACTGAAAAATAGCTTTTACTTTGTACATCCACATACCTTAAAATCACAAAATCTTTATTTGAAAATAACAAAACAATAATGTCAGTCAGTCATTCATTTTCTGCCACTTGTCCCAAGCGGGGTTGCCGGAGGGGTGCTGGAGTCCATCCCAGCTCACACAGGGCGAAGGACGGGGGACACACCCTGGACAGGTCGCCAGCCCATCGCAGGGAGGAGCGAGACGGGGACGGCACCTTGCTCAAGGGTACCTGAGGGAAACCTATCAGGAAGGGGTTCGAACCCTCGATCCTCCGATCAACGCCCTAACCACTAGGCCACCGCTGCCCCCAAAACAATGAAGTATACATGATAAATAGTTTACACTATGATTTACTCATGTATTCATTTGGAGACGAGAGAGGAATTATGAGATTTTTGTGGAGAACGAAATAATAACAAAATAAGGAGTGGAATCATGGTCATTAGCTATTTCGAGATTGCTGATTGTTACAATGTGTGTAAAATGTCTGTACAACAAACTGTTCCTGAGATAAGAAACCCAGAATACTGCCGTGCACACAGGCAACGAAATGCAGTCTATAGGTTCTAACCTTTCACTTACACCTCTGGCTACTAAAGTGGCAAGACAGCAAGAAGTCATTTATTTTGAATGAAAGCCAACAACATATTTTTGTCTCAGGAAAAATTCTTTCCTGAAAAATGACTCTTTATCATTTATTTGCAAAGTGATTGCCACTGTTTAGCCTGCTAATAATTTCTGGGATTTTGGAAGGTAAAACTAATGTTTGATAGATAACAACTTAAAGAGATAAGAAGATCATTGTAGACTTTGCAGCGGTGGCCTAGTGGTTAGGGTGTTGGCCACATGGTCGGCGGATCGGGGGTTCGAACCCCTTCCCAATGGGTTGCCCTGAGGTACCCTTGAGCAAGGTGCCGTCCCCGTCCCACTCCTCCCTGCGATGGGCTGGCGACCTGTCCAGGGTGCGTCCCCTGTCCTCGCCCTGTGTGCGCTGGGTTGGACACCAGCACTCCCCCGCGACCCCGTTTGGGACAAGCGGCAGATAATGGATGGATGGATGGATGGTTATGGAATGGTTATGGAATGGTTATGGCACACTGGCTATGCAGGTATCAAAGTAGTGGAATGGGAGACAGAAGGTGAGTGATAGTAAGAGGAAGGGAGGGAGAAGTGCAGCGAGGAGTGAGAACGGGAAACACACATGAGTGTTCTTTTTATCTCCACACTGGTGAAGCAAGCCTGAAGCGTGGCCCGCAAATGGAATCCTAAGTGTATGAGGATAATGGCTCAGCAAATCGTTCCCAGGCACTCCTGCTCGGTTTAGGGAAGACAAGGATCCGGGGGAGTAAATAATCGGATTTTGCCTCCTTTATCTCGCTGACGCGGTGTGCAGACGAGGCCCTTTGAAAGATCGTGTCTTCCTGTCACGACCCTTTGTATGTCCTCTGCAGCCCGCAGACTGCTCCCTTCCACACATCCCCTTCTCCAAAGCTCTCTCTGGCTGTTGCTCAAGTAAACCCCCTAGTGATGCAACCTCTTGTTTTTTTTCCACTTAATGTTTTCTTTTTGTTTATCAAGGGTCGGATTCTTCTTGAAACAGCCTACTGGGCCTGAACAGTGCAGCAGAGTTCAGGATGAAGTTCACAGAAAGTGCAGCATGTGATGAAGCTTTCACACTGCAGCAAAGGAGTGATGAAGAAACAACAAGAAAACATGGAACATTTTAACTGTCCCTGCTCCTAGGCGTGGCCTTGAACATGCTAAGATTAACTGTGGACATGTGACAGACTCCCTTATTCCATTGTGTTTTGTTTCTCATGTCATTAATGTGAGCCTATGCCAGGTTTCTCTACAAAGAGAAATTGTGTATGTGGAATGTTCTGGAGAGCATCCTAAAATGCACTCATTGTTCAGTGTTCTCTGCGATGACATGCACTGGGATATTGAGTGGCATACTTGATTCCTTGCCCTAAGAGACTGCAGGAATGGCTAGTCATTCCGATTGTTGCACCTGCATGTTGGGCCCTATGCCACTCCAGATACAGCATGAGGTGCTTTTTGCAGGTAGGTTTGAGGAAAGACAAGGTGATGAGCAAATGCATCTTTAACACAGGAAAGCTTGAGTCAGTTGGATGTAATTGTTCTATAATTATGTGTAATTATTCACATTCCTTGATTAAGACAATAAGTGTTAATGTGTCTTTTAAAAAATAGCAAGGGTTTTATGCTTTCTCCATCTCATGGACAAACTTGATTTCATCTACTTTTGCTCAGATGGAACATCAGAATGACACGACATGTCTTAAAAACACTTTATATCCCACTGTGTAGACTGACATGATTAGGAAGCAGTGCCGTGTGCAGAAGTTATATTTTTTATTTATATAAATGTATTAAGTAGTTTCAAAAATCAAAGTCATCATCCACATCATTGGTCAAAGACAAATTCTAAATAGACATATACATGAACACAGGAAAATACACTGCCAAGAGTGATGACTGCATAGATAAGCAGAGGACTTAGTCCTTAATTGTAACTGCTGGACTGGGCTGTTTCCATGATTGTTGCTTAGGTAAACTGTTGTTCTTAAACCAGTATCGAATTATTAAAGAAGGCATCTTTATATAGTAAATGATTAAAGAAGGAGGCACAGTGACCAGTGACCAGCCAGGTTGGGGAGTCTATGACGGTGTAAATCACCAAGACCAAGGACTAAAGGGGTTAGGTAGTGGTTAGGGACTAGGTCCCATAATCGGAATGCTGTGGCTTCAAATCCCATACCAGCAGGTTGACCTGAGGTACTATTGAGCAAGGTACTGTCCCCATCTGCTCCCTGGGTGCAGGATATAGCTGCCCCCTGCTGCACTGTTAGCATGTTGGTTAAATTCAGAGGATGATAACCAGTCACTTTCACATTCGGACACAGGTTGCATTCATCTATCCAGACAAGTTAACAGATGAGATTCCCAGATTTTCCAGGTAATTCCATAAAAAGACCAATTTTGTTATTCTGCTTCTATTCCCACACCTTAATTATCTCAATTAATCTCTAAAGTAGCTGAGATTTTTACCCTGCACATGTTAAATATTTCAGCAAATGAACTCCCCCTTCACCACCACCACCAGCACCACAATTGTTCGCCAAAGACATTTTTAGCTTCTCAGTTCAACAAACTCTCATAAAGGTATAACCCTTAGAGGATAAATATGTCAAATATGTGAGAAGTTGTTTTCACTCTTGATCTTTCTACATTCACAAATTCCTGGAAAAACATTTCCAGCTTGTGTAAGCATGTGTGTGTATGGTTCTGGAATGCATCTAACTGCAAGCCCTTGATGGCTCACAAAGTTCATGTGTATGGTTGTGCGTTTGCAGTAATGAGGCAAGTGCCAACTGATAGCATGGAATCAGCTTTAATACTTCTCCTGACCTCAATCCCTGACTGCCAGCTTTCTCTTCTCTTATTCTCTCAGTCACTGCATTGGGCATCAATCCCCCTGACCCTGTGCTTTCTCACACAGCTGCAGATGGCTAGCGTTTCAGTGCCCTGCCGCTTCCAGCTCCATACACCCCTGGTCACACCAGCTTCCTAATGCAGCTGCGCTTCTTCCCGCACATGACCATTTGTGTTAACACATGCATGCTTACACATTGAACTTCTGTGCTTAATCAATTTATGTTTGCACACATGTACATGTGTTTATTATGCAGCATGTGTTTACTGTGTGTTATGCTCCAATAAATGAATATATTGTGCTATTTGACATGCAATAAAGTATACCCATCTACCTATTTACATACTCACACATTCATGCATTTTATTTTACATCAAGAATATCATTCGGTGTCTTCAGCCATCACTAAACTTAACATTTTATCTGATTGGTCGGTAAAGGAGTACTTGTCAGAAAGCCCTTTGAAGCCATGATGTTCATGACAAGAGGAAAAAAAAAACACTCAGTCAACAAAGATTTTTGCACTCCATAACGTTTTCTGAGTACTTTTTATTGCAAAATCATATTGACTCACATTTGGTTTCCCATTGTGGCCTCTTCTTGCAAGTCAGTCTGGACTGGTCTGGTCTGTGACTGTCCCTTTCTAAGAAGTATCTCATATCTGGGACTTGCTCTCCCGCTGTCCTTATGAGTATATGAATAAATAGCTAAAGAAAACAAAAACCTATCCTTACTTAACTTTTTAAAAAAAGAATCTGATCAGTAAGAAATTTGATCAATTTGACCAATCCATGTGCCGCCATGTGCTTCTGCCTGCTTAAGGTTTTCCCCTCCACTGCAGCATCTTTCTCAGTGCTAAAGGATGGACCGTTTAGGTTACTGTCATAAATCTAATAATCATGTTGACAGCATAATGATATTTGGTGGTGCACACATTGTTTGCACTGGCCAAAATGCACGACTAAAGTGTGTCTTAGACCTCTCTGCTAAGATCTTATTTCATGACCTCCGCCTGGTATTTTACATTAGGGAGTAACAACGAAGAGCTGGCAAAAGACTGCAGTTCTCAGGTTCCTGGAGCAGACAGAATTCTAAAGTATCTGTAAAAAATTTAATTTGTCAATTTTCAATTTTCCCACAGGGAAAGAAAAACAGCACTAGGTATATAACTTCTCATTGGTGATGAATGTGTTTCTTGTTAAAGACAAAACAAAAAGCCAAGCGCAAAGCAGGCATATGATCCAAATAAACTCCAATGCTGGTTCCAAGATATCTAATGTCTTTTGGCAGAGGGACAGACAAAAAATAATAACTATTGTAATGTCTAGTGTCTGATTCACATGTCCCGTCAAAACAAGGCAGAAGTTCTGTGTGAAAAAGCAGAAGAAGAGCTCGGGAGGTTTCCAGCAGCTTGAGAATAAGCAAATAGGACAGGACACCCTACACTCACTCTCTCACACTGCTTGATTGTGATCACATCCCGGGTGCAGAAGACGCAAGAGAGGCTAATTGAAACGCAGACAGGAAGTGATGACTTGTTGCGCACCACGAATGAATCAACAACCACTAAATGCTGCTCCAGCCTGAATACATTAGTGCATCCTTCTCACAGTAGGACACAGACACCCAGGGTTTTCCCATTTGCAAGCCAATTCAGCTGTTAAGTAAAATTTGACTCTCACGATTATTGTATGACGATTAACAACAGTGCTAGAGCTGGAAATGATGGTCTGTTTTGTTGTTTTACTGGAAAACTGGATGGAATTTTGCATAAAATCACATTTAGTATGGTACAGTGCAAGTGTCATTTTTTATTTGCGTAACTACATTCATGTGCGTAACTTCTGCATTTCAGAGTATGCCTTTTCTTCACAAGGTTGATACATCTCAAGAAAAGGAACCAGTGCGTTTCTAATGTCATTTGTTTGACTGGTAGCTCGAACGTCATGCTCCCTCCATACTGGTGTGTAATTGTGTAAGCAGTAATCATTCACAGATTGTTTTCTTATTCAATCGGAGTCATTACTCACTCCTGACTGTAGAGAGAGCGGGAATCCCACCTGTAAGGACCTTTTACAGTAACAGGAGGGGAATACCGCCGCCCTCTTCCCACCCTGTGGCCCGCAGATCAAATAGGCAGCACATGGCAGGAAGCCGGCACAGGGTGGGACGCAGGGCGCGGTGTGTGTGTATGTGTTTATGCTGCAGAGGATGATCAAAGGCTGCCATTTCTCATCGAATGAGCGCTAGGTGGTCTGCTAACAACTCAACATGGCAGCCTTAGATGAATCTCCAATCCATTTGAGGGTGCCCTTTTTAATTGCTGCCCAATCCCCCATGATCTCTCAGCCTCTGATGTCAGGCTGAGGCAGTAGGCAAAGGTCAGCCGACCAGCCTGGGAAGCTTAGTGTTGACGGTGCCTGATGTCAGGGTTTCCTACTGCAACCCCGTCATCACACTGGAAGATCGTGACCCACTGTTGGAAATGGATATCAAAACAGAGCACAACCTATCATCTTCGCATGAGCCCTAATAGGAGTATCGGAGGGTGTTTCCAATAACAAAGCCGCAGCACTGCACAACCACATGGGTTCAATGCTAGGTCGTAGGCGTGCGCAAAATCCATGAGCTCTGCAGGCTTCCATCATTCCCTGAGAAAGAGAAAAAGAAGAGGGATTGAGAAAGAGAGAGAGAAAAAGGTCAAAACTGAAAAAGTCACAGACATATAAAATGCTTTTTGAGAAACTTGTGGGCCTCAGAGAGAAAGTAATAGAGAGAGAGGGATGAATCTGCTCAGACCACAGATAAGTGGAAAGTGTCTCTTACTTGCTCTTTTGGAAAGATGTATGTTAAAAAGTTCCCCCATAAATAGATTAAAATAGAAATGCCTAAGACAGAGGGGGACCACAGAGAGAAAGAGAAATATGTTTCTGCGTTGTTTAAATTTATATATACATACATTTGTGGTTCACAAGTTCTGAAAAGGTTTCTTAACTGAGCCAGTGGGCAAGAATATTTTCCTGAATGAGAGAGAGATATGCACGTGCCATCTGCAGATGGGCACAGACCATGGGAGAAGCATTACATCATCGGGTGTAGAGTTACCCCATCCAGCGCCTTACTGCAAAACAAGCTGATTATACTGTACGTTTAGGTCTCTGTCACCCAGCCCCAGGGGATGAGAGAGTAGATGACTGTTTGGATCTCACAAGTGGGGGTTGTATCTTTGGTGCTGGTGTCTGAGTGCCTGCGGGGCCTGGGGGAAGGGGGTAAATGAATGCCAGCGAATATGCACAGCTCGCCTCAGAAGAGATCGCTTCCAATCACATCCCGCATCACACCCGCATGGCTCCTGGAACTCGACTCGAGGTGAAATTAAATGGCCAGTGTCATAAAGCCTCTGAACAATGGAGGCATTCACCAGCCGGGGTTTCCTTCGAGAGAACGCAAACACGATACTTCTGATTCAGCACTTTGCACTCAATGTGGTCCATTCTTGCTACACTCCCCCTGCGGCCGCCTGCTCAGGCAAATCAACGAGCATCTCTCTTGAACACTTCCAGTGTGCGTTCTGTTCTTTTAGGCAAGAAAAAAGATAAAGTTTTAACTATATTAGGTTTCAAATGCAGCAGGTGAGCTTGTCTGAAAAGTGCTAGAAAGCCTGTTTCTCTGAATGAACTCCTAACACCATGTATCACTGCACAAGAGCAAATGCCACACTCAGTTTGCTTAAGAAACATGCTTTGGCTTAAAGGGGGCAAGAGCTCCACACTAGTTCTGGTGGAGCTTGTTAGTGCTTGAATAAATGTTTAAGGTTTCAGCAGAGACCACTATCACCTGATACTGCTGTCACATGCTGTGGAGGTTCTCCTTGCCGTCTGAAATTCAGTCAACTGAAAGAGTGATGGAAACAGCAATACATCATACTGTGTCAGAAGCGAGCATCATATCTGTGTGAGACTGAGGTAACGCCTCATCTCTGAACGTACTATGAACTTCTCTTGACAAATTAAATACTGGTATCTTTTTGAACCATTCAGACGGCTGGCACAGCACCAATCAGATTGATTGTTGAAGCACCTGGAGTTTCAGCTAACAAGTCCATATGAAAACACTTTTTTTCTACCAATGTTTTGTTCAAAAAGTCACAAATGTTCAAGAGAAGGAGTTGTAATCTGATGCAAGAGAGCAGTCTGATACATAACATGTTTTTTTCTGTGACGGATTAGGTTATTCAGATGAGAGGTAGCTAAGAAAGATTCTGCAATCATAAAAATGAAACCATGATATAGAAGATGGAAACAAGATAATCATCAGTTCATTTGAACTGTCTCTTCAAATTAAAGTGTTTGAACTGAGCGATTACTCAGTACCCCGTAAACAATAGGATAAGCTACAGTTATGTTATGCTAGCAAAGAATACACTGGTGTTGTCATGTTAACTTCTATCTCAACGAAATATATTGTAACAGTATATTGTGGAAAGCTGAGCAATTTGAAAACCACTCATTTCTGATAACCCTAAAAGGAGAACTTTTACTAGCTTCCTTTTCTCTTTTTATTATTGCTGTTTTTTTCTTTTAATTTTATTTACACAAGAGAGTTGAGGAAGTAGGGAAACATCTGAAGTGAATTTTTGCAAGGTGCAATATGTTCAGGTCTCTGAGCAGATGTTTTTTCTGGTACAGACTGACATTTGGAAGTCTACATGGAGCAATTTTATTCTCCTATCATATTATGACTAAAAGCAAAGCTTGTCTCCTGTTTCCCAGGTCAAGATTTGCAGTTGAGCCTTTCTTCTACACAAATGTTCTTTCTTTCTTTCTTTCTTTCTTTCTTTCATGGGAAGGCATCTCCACGCCAGAAACCAGTTACACTATGGTTTTTCTAAACTGTGGGTCAACTATATCTCTTTATTTACAAAATTCATCTTCTTTCACCCACTTCCCCCAATGGGTGATTACATCTTGAGTCTTCTGAGTTAAACTTCCCAGGACTCCAATAAATGTGAATCATGATAACAAATAAATGTGCTGACATGAATGTCAATGAGCAAACCAACAATACATTTTGTTATCTGCCAGATCTCTTTAAGACAATTCTTTGGCAAGTGAATGTTGATTCTATGTCTGAGGTGACTAACCCGAGCTGTACACAGACGGTCCTCAAACCTGTCTCTTATGCAGAAACCTCTTGAAGCTTTTGGGGAAAGTCCATGTGTGTTGCCAACTGACAGTGATTGACTTCATGTTATAATCCTCCAAGTACTAAAAAAGGAGCTGAAAAACATACAATTGCCGTTTCTGGACAAGAACTTTAGCTCAGGTTTCCCTAAAAAAGACCCTGAAGGTCCCACAATTTGAAAAACAGAAGTTGAAATAAACTAGAACTATGGCTTGTCTGTTGGATGCCCAAACCTAGAGATTTGCAGTTCATGCTGGCAGACGTGAACCAAAAAGGCCTGCATCTAAACCCCACAATTATACCTTAGAACACATGGGAATATTTTGCTTTTTCTTTCAGAGACATCACTGTTCAGATCATAAATGCATTATTTATTATATAGCCAAACAATCAAAAGTCATTCTAATCAGGTTTTATTTATTTTAATTTATATTTCTCTCTATATTTCACTGAGTGATGTGTATATTTATGGAAGAGAAAGCTAGTGCCAGCTTTCCTATACAGACAGAACACATTCACAACTGACTAGCATTGTCCTGACCCTGACAGGGAAGCCATCACTCCCAGTGAGATTATGTCCAATTATATTAACTAAACTAAAACCAATCAGAGCTGTTGATTCTGTGGACACTGGATACACACACATAGCTTGTTAGTTTCATGATTTGAAAAAAAAAAAGTTTAGCCAACTGGCTTAAGGATATGAAAAAGAAACCCCTCTGACTCAAGAAACAGAAACAGTGTCAGTGTTTGGAACTGTTTATGGATAAGTGTTGTAACTTCAAAATTATTTAAAGAAAAGAAGATGTCAACTGATGCTCCCTTTTCGGCGATTCCCCAGTTGGCGTAACATAATCCTCAGCAACACAGCTAGGCGCTCAGTTTCATCACCAGTTAGCTGAGAGCTTTAATGGGTGAGCTGGGTCAGCATTGCACCTGTCACACTCAGGAGCTGACCTTCGACCTGACCTCTGACTCAGAGGTGCACATTCTGAGAATTCTGATATCATCTTGAAACGATGTCCACCTAAACTGCAGTACTGTCCTGCTTTGTCTCTTGTAATGGGCTCGCTGCCCTGAACGTGGTTTCCAGCTATTTGGCTCAGTTATAAAAGCTGTTATTAACAGCTCTGAACTCACCACAACCCACAACCCAACTGATAGAACAATTAAACAAATGAACGTCCTTGAAATCAAAGGACTGATTCTCTCTCTCTCTCTCTCTCTCTCTCTCTCTCTCTCTCTCTCTCTCGCTCTCTCTCTCTCTATTTTCTTTTTCCATATAAATTGGTTGTGGTATGTATGTTAAAAAAAAAAAAGCTGGCAACACTACCCTGAACAAGCATTCTTCAGTAAACTCTGGACATGATAGCTCTAAATCTAATTACAAAAACATCTGAACCAAAAGGGCAATTTACCAGAGGGAGTTCTGCATATCTATCCCACTGACAGTGCCCACTTCCAGAGCTTGTAAATGTCAGGTTAATCCATTTCCTGTTTCAGCTCTCATTTAGAGAGGCTATTAAAATATTATAAGGCTTCTATACAAAAAAAGCTAATAGAGGACGCATGTTAAATACCTACAGACTCAGACATTTTCAGTGGACATCCTGAAACTGACCTTGACAAAACTCTGCTTGGATGGCAAGGTTAAGTACAGTGATAATAAAAAAAGTGATCAAAAATAAAAATCCATCCATGACTTTCATGCTGCCCACCTCATTAGCAACACTGGGCAAGCAGTGAGAAAAACTCAGTTCCCAGGTTTTCTATTGCTTTTAATCCTTTTATCTAAAAAAGGGTTTTCTGATGGGCTGTTTTAAAACATTTAAAGTTTGATTCAGATTTTATGCAATGTGTCATAATCTCTACACTTCTCTGTTCTTCTCTGTTTAGTTTTCTTTACAGACAGGCACCAGATAGGGTTCTCCACTGTCTCTTAGTTTATTTGTCCCTTTCTTATTTGTCCCTTGTGCTTAATGACTTATTCAAAGAACTTGACATTTGTTCCTTATGACCTGAAAATATTTTCCTTGCACCTCCTACAGCATGTATTCTTTGGGCTCATAAACTTCCCTGGGACAGTCTGTTGACCACATCCTCGGAATGAATTACATGTTTGTTAGTTCGATCGTTTGTCTTTTCATTTATTGAAGATTTATATCAATCACCTTGATTTCATTGTCATGGTATGTATGCAGGTACAGCCACGTACATGAAGCACACAAAGGGAAAGGTGTTTCTTGGTTCTGTGGATTGTTGCCAGGCTTTCCACCTACACATTGTGCCTACAGGAAACACTATGATTTAACTTCCGGGTGGTCTTTAGGGCAAAGAAATCCTGAAAACTTGTTTTTGTCTCTGATATCTACACATAACTTAAAAACTTCATTCTGAGTCATTTTTAAGACTATTGCTTTTAGTTTGTGGTATTGCTTTAATCAAGCCGGCAAGGCTGAGGTTTGTGTCAGAGTGCTTATGTCAGCCAAAGTGAAGTGTATGATCAGCTCTGCTACTGCAGGGATCAACGTGGGAGGCAAAGTGCACCTGAACTGTTGCTGGTTTGATTGCTGCTCAGTATTATGATTCATCAACACCATCTCCTACCCCCTCTCTCTCGCTCTCGCTCTCGCTCTCCCACACACCTTCTCGTTACTCTTTCATTACGCCCAAAGAGGTTTGTCTAACATTTAGAGAACAGTTAATTAACCCAGGGAATTTAACAACATTTACGCCTACTCTGGAAAATCCGGGCTGTCCTAAGTCTTATTGCATAATCCGCAGATATGTAATTTGCCCCTACAGAGAAAGCTGAACTGGTCTCAGTGGTGCAGAATGTCCTGCATATCCCTTTCAGCAGTGCCTCCAGTGGGATATCCATTCAATATGCATCCATCAGATGAACTATCGCCATTAGACAGTATAGTTGTAGTTCTGGTATTTATTCCTCCACACAGGTGCATTTGGATTAAATTACACTACAGCTGTCCAGCTGAGAAAACACGGACAGGAGCGAGTGGTCATTTAGAGCAACAATCTGGTCTGATTACTTACTCGCTCTGCACCTGGGGCCCAAATCTGCTGTGTGACTTAGGAAGGCCTCACATGGCCATACTACAATTTGAGCTTCGTCAACAGAGGGAGTCAAGCGCTTATGGAGCAAGCAGAATATTCAGTGATGAATTCTGCAGTGGAGGTCAGGGATTATCTTGTCATCTTTTTTATTATTTACCAATCCATCATCTTCTTATCAACGCATTACTGATTGGTAGAGTCGTCTTAACCTTACACTGCCAACCCAATCAAACGGCACAGCATCAAGCTTCTTAGTTTTATTGTCAAAACATGTGGTACCATGAATGACAGCTTGAAAAAAGGGAGCAATTATGTAGGTCATAAGTGTCAACTTTGGTTTATGCTGAGCACATGAACTCGGCAGCAGCAGCTGATGAACTCATCCACGTCAGGAGAGCTCA
>CM029369.1:9178632-9450182 GCA_017165825.1 Hepsetus odoe
TCTTTAATTACTAGTAAATTAGAGAGTGAATTAAGTAATCTTTATTATCCCACGAATGAGAATTTGGGTGGATTGCAGAACACTTATAAGAGAGAGAAATTGACAGATGTACCGAAAAGAATAGGAAAAATATCTAAAAATATGAAGATGTAAAGAAAGAAGAACAGGAACAAGTACAGGAGAAGAAATGAAGTACAGACTCTATAAATAATAAAATAATCTATTAACAACATATATATATATATATATATATATATATATAACATATCTACAGGAGAATTAAGGTGACCACTTCATATATTTTACAGTAATACAGTAATAATACACAGTAATAAATAAGTTGTAAATAAATTATAAATAGAAATAAACAAGTAGCAAAAATAGTATAATAATAATAAATGTAAAATATTTAATAATAATAATATATATACAATGCAATAATAGCCTATACATTAATATACATTAATAATAATATATAATATAATATAATATAATATATAATAATATATAATAATAAACAATCAATGTAATGTTATGATGATGAGTTGTGGAGTCTTATTGCTGCAAGTAGGGAAATGACCCTGCTGGTAGCCCATTCTTTCTTACACTACCGGGTATGAAGTCTGCTATGAGCTCAGGCCTCAGTGCTCCTACACAGTCTCGTGCAGAGAGTGGGAGAGTGTTGTCCGATGGATGTTAGTTTGGATAGCATCACTCTCCTCCCCCTACCTGCTCTGATGGACTTGATGGGCAGTCCCAGGATAGAGCTGGCCTCTTGACCAGTTTTGTTTGGTTTCCTCTGTCCCTCTCTAGGCTCTTCTCACACCAGCAGACCACAACATAAAAAAACAATAAACAACTACCACGAGTGTCATAAAATGCAAGTAATGCATGTGTTAAATGCAAGATTAATTTTTGTTATGGTTCACTGTGTTCGTTGTGGTTCACTGTGTGCTGTGCTGTGACCTCGCAATGACAAGGGTTGTCACTTTCATGTTTCACTTTCACTTGAACAAGGTACAGTACCCATCACTGCTCGCTGAGCACTTTCAATAGCTGCCCCCTGCTGCACGTGTGTGTATGGAGGAAATGCAGAGGTTACATTTCGTTGTGCTGTGCTTCACAATGACAAGTTGTCACTTTCACTTTCATATGAATTGAATAATGTGAAAAAAAAAAGTGAAAAAGTGAAAGTGACAACCCTTGTCATTGCGAGGTCACGGCACAGCGAACCACAATGAAATTGGACCTCTGCATTTAACCCATGCACACTCAAACACCGTGCAGCAGTGGGCAGCTATTGAAAGCGCCCGGGGAGCAGTGACGGGGACGGCACCTTACTCAAGGGTACCTCAGGGCAACCTATTGGGAAGGGGTTTGAACCCCCGATCCTCCAATCATGCAGCTAACGCCCTAACCACTAGGCCACCGCTTAATGTAAAACTGAAAAATTAAAAATGATTTTCTCCATAAAGATAATGACAGCTTACAGTACTCTGGGAATGGTGAAAGGTCATCTTGTTCTTTTTCTTTCTTCCAAACTGAGTTCACAGCTTTTTCATTACATACTGTCCTCACATGTCCTCCCCCCTGCCAATCAAAACCAAGGCCCTGGTCCTATGATCCCAGAATAATTACATTTAAAGTGAACATTCACTGCAAGACACTCCTCCTTTTTTCATACATCATTGCCGCTGATTACACCTAGTTCATGCACTGACACACCTTAAAGGTTCTAACAAAGCTAAAATGGGTGGAAAACTATGTAATTAGTCCCAGCCCCAGCGTAACAAACTTACTGAACAAGTGCTTTGCTTTAAGGTTAATCCTTGCGTTGCCTACACACACAGATATCCACATCATACCAGGGGTCGTTAATTTGATAAAGTCGATAAAACCCAAGCACCATTCTATTTAAATGTTTCTGTTAAACTGTGCACATAACATTGCTGTAGCATGATTACAGAGAATGATTTAATTTCAATGCATTTTTCATAACAATTGGGACACTGAGCTGGACATCATCTATGCCAAGTGTCACCTAGAGGTATACAAAGCTGCCAGCACTTAGCTGTGGAGCAGTGGAGCTATGTTCTCTCCATCCAGGAGGTGAAGCTCCATCCAGTTCTAGTTGGAGTGGCATTTGAGATCTAGGACTAATCCTCCATCATCATTACAAGTCCCAGGTTCGAATCCCACCTCCAGCACTACCACCACTGGGTCCCTGAGCAAGACCCTTAACCCTGAGTTGCTCCAGGGGGGACTGTCCCTGTAATTAGGACATGGAAGTTGCTCTGGATAAGAGCGTCTGCTAAATGCCGTAAATGTACATTACATGATCTCAGTAAATCTCTTGTGGCTGTTTAAGATCAAATCCTCCCAGCAATGTTCCATGTAAAGCCTTTTCTGAAGAGAAGCTGCTGTTCCTGCAGCAAAGGGGCACAAAATCTTTAGGGCCCTTGTGTCTACAAAAATTAGGAAATTTATTGTAATGTAACTAAAATGCACAATGATGAGGATGATGACTGATAACATAAGTACTGGATTCGTACTGATGAATGTGAATATATAAGAACAATGAATAGTGGGAGGAGAAAGAATGTTAGGACATGTAGTTATAAATTCATCAGACCTGTTTGGTAGGTTTCCAGTTATAAGTACATCACCATGCCAGTGAATACTGTCAGACTGGAGAGCAGGACAGCAAACCTGGTTCTGTTGTCTAATTCTTGGTAAGTTTGGCCTTTGTTTCTGCACTTTTCTTTTACTTATACTTAATGTTAGTGTAGCGTGCATACAAAAAACATGTAGATCTATCTAAGAATGAAAATGTATAATTTGTACATTTGTGTTTCATAGAGAACAGTTTCATATCACTAACACTTGACTGAAGTGAATAAGTCAATAATAAATAAAAAAAACTGAAATTAGTTAACTCTAATCTGAATAAGAAAAAAAAGAAAAAGAACAGAGAGATTGTTTTCATCAACCTAAAAATCTGATGTCAAAGTCTTTGAGTTTTGAAAACGTTTGAAAAAACTGCAGCTGACGTCTGAATGAACCAGTTGGTCGTGTCTGACAGCTTCCTCACCCTGCACTCTTCTGTATTTATGAGCCATCTGTGACAGAGCCAGTTTAACAACTATAGATTCACCTGACAACAGACTCGTCTGTGAAAAAATCATGGACCCAAAAGTGGAAACAGACAGTGTTGATCAAATTTGTTGTCTGTCTGTCTGATTCTTACAGAAGTTATGGCCCACTGGTGTCTGTATGCAATACTCTTCATTTCCTTATGCTGTAATGTCTCCATGCAAAGAAAGAAGAAAACTGTCCAGACTCTCTCTAGAGGTAAGGAAAAATGTATATAATAATTTTGGCTATAAGCATTTACCTTAGCCCTTATTAAAATGTTATAAGTGGTTGGGTTGAACTTTCTTTATTTCAGGCTGGGGAGATGAGATCACCTGGGTTCAAACATATGAAGAGGGTTTATCAAAAATGAAAATAAGGTACTTCTTTGTGTGTCCACACCTTAAGATGAACCTTAAGATTCCATTCACAGAGTTGTAGATTACAAAGCAATGATAATGATTGTGTTTGCTTATTTGCTTTATTACTGCAGCCAAAAACCACTGATGGTCATTCATCACTTAGACGAATGCCCACACAGTCAAGGTTGGTAACTTTTTTTGTATGTATTTGTTTAAGTAGCGTAAACATATCTGAGAAATGCTTGTTGTTAATTCATCTATTATATCAGATAACATGTCTGGGGTATCCAATCCATTAGTATCATATTATATTGTATATGGTAATATTCAAAATGTATGGCTGCCTGGTGGCCTCTTAACAAGTTCTCTATAATGTCATAGATGTGAACCATGTATGAGACCACTAGAGCAAAAGAAGCAGTAAAGCTAGCAAAAGAGGCATGATTCTGATTATTGCAGAGCCCCATCATTTCATGCTGCAGTCTTTAATTGTACACCAGCAAGGTGGATCTATCAGGGTTGCTAATAAACTGAGCATTGAGTTTTATATGTTATATACTGACCTTTGCATGTGGGTTTGTTTGTGGGACACTCTAAGCTGTTTAAATGTTTCTGATTGTCTTATATACATTCTCTGTCCTTCACTCATATCACTCACCCAGCTCTCAAAAAAGCTTTTGCTGAGAACAAAGACATTCAAAAGATGGCCAAATCGGATTTCATCATGCTCAATTTAATGGTAATGTTCAACAATTTCCCTTGTGAACAGTGTAAAGCTCACACTACAAATGAAAAATTTACAGCAATTGGATATGCAGCCATGAAAATGGATTATTTTCTGCTGATTTCAAGGACTTTTGTAACCAAGCCTAAATATTATTTATAGCATGAGACAACAGATCCTAATCTGGCTCCTGACAGTTATTACGTTCCTAGGATTCTTTTTGTGGGTAAGCATATTGATAATATCTACATTAAATCATAATAGATTTTTTATTACATAACAAAGCATAATAAATGAAAATAATAAGCAAATGAAAACTAATTAGTAGCTTTATAAATATATAAGAACTATTCTACATTCTTCTGTTTTTTTTCTTTACAGATCCCTCTATGACTGTGCGTACTGACATCACTGGCAAGTATCTCAACCGCAAGTACACCTATGAGCCTGAAGACATGGACTTCTGTGAGTATCTAATGAGGCCTGATGAGAGGCAACTGAAGTGATGCTGCCTAGCATCTATACAGCTCAACTTATACATCCTGTCACAGAGCTCCCATGGGGACCTGGTGCAGTCTAATGCTGCTAAAAGGATCCTATTTTCTTAAACAAAACAACTGTTGAATATTGATCAAGCTTACAAAACTTTTACAGCCATTTTTTGACTGTTAAAAGGTCATCTGCATGTAATGGATTATAAAATTTAGCATTCATTTATTATATGTTTCAAGTTTGTTAAATAAGTGTAGTAAGTTTACTGGTAATGATAACTGTTTCATCCAATTTCATTCAATGATAACGATTTCTAAAAAAAAATGTAAAAAAAAAAGACCCATAAAAGCAACAGTCATTTTGTAAAAAAGCTGAAAGAAAATGTAAATATATATATATTTTTAAAGAAATGAGAAATAGTATTTAATTATGGTACATTATTTATGAAGCTTATAAAAAATCAATTTCAATTGCCTTACTCAGTGTATGTGTTACTGGATTGTACACTGAAAGTACTAATGTTGCAGTCTGCTCATTTAAACGCTTGTGTGATTTCATTTGTATAGATCAATAGGCAGCACCGCTTTCATCAAGCGACCATTACATATTCATAAACCTTTATATTGCAGTCACTTTCATGAGTTCATATACAGTCATTAACAACAAATATACATTGCTTTTCAGTAACAAATGTTAATATGAGGGTAATAAAGGGTTTGCTTTTAGTGGCCAAGGGTTTTCTTTATAAGTATTAACTACACTGGAGCAGCGGTGGCCTAGTGGTTAGGGCGTTAGCCGGAGGATCGGGGGTTCAAACCCCTTACCCTGAGGTACCCTTGAGCAAGGTGCCGTCCCTGTCACTGCTCCCCAGGTGCTTTCAATAGTTGCCCACTGCTGCACGGTGTTTGAGTGTGCATGGGTTAAATGCAATTTCGTTGTGATCTGCTGTGCTGTGACCTCGCAATGACAAGGGTTGTCACATTCACTGTAAGATCAGCAGTTTATTTAACAGCTTTAACCCTGTGATGGATGCAAGATTTTCAGATTTTGTTTTTTTACCATTATTTTAAATTTGCAGTCAATGTTCCTCACCTTTTGTGCAAAAATGTAAAAGCCAAAAACAAGCTAACGAGCAACTACAGTGTCAGGATCAGCTGTATGTTAATGATGATCCAAGCAATATCTGGTGAACAGCAACCCTGTAGTCAGAAACTGACCAATGAAATAAAGATTAACACATGTTTTGACTGAGTTACCACCTGTAACTGAACACCAACATACTGCATGCGATACATGGAATAGAGGTGTTGCATTATTTTGTCTTCATCCAGTGAATTACTTTCACTTTATAACTAAGTAGTCATTGTTTAATTTATGCTGTCCTTTCCCTTTTTTGCATTTAGTGGCAGAGAACATGATAAAAGCCAAGATTCTGCTTCACTCTGAGCTGTAAGGACATCAGAGCCAGCCACACAGGACATGGACATGTTTGCATCACCAAAATCCTCAAGGTGCAACATTTAAACTGACTGTAGAAAAGAATGTTTCAATAAAAAGGCCTGTCTGTCAAAATGTACAAAATGTGTTTTATGAACGTTTGGGACTTTAATCAGCACTTACTTCTCTATTCCATATTTTGTTCAAAATCTAGGCATTGGTGGCCAAATGGTTAGAAAGTTAGACCCAGGATTAGGAGATCATAGGTTCGCATCCCAGGCCAGTAGATTGCCCTAAAGTACCCTTGAGCAAGGTACCGTCCCCATCACTGCTCCATGCGTGCTTTAAATAGCTGCCCCCTGCTGCACATGTGTGTGCATGGGTTAAATACAGAGGCTGTATTTCAACTTGGCACTTTCCCTTCACTAGCCAGCATTTACATGGATATTGCTATGGGATAGACATAGAACTGGTATGAAAAATCCACTTATTCTAGGCCATGCTTTTTGAGTGATAATTAAATGTTAGTGTTAGTTGATTTGCATAGGAACAGCACCAGTAACGTGCTTATTTCTTTTCTTTTTCCCAGGCGCTATTAAATATCATATTTAATATTATCAAGTAATGTTAAAGTCTAACCAACAGGTGGCACTGCAACATTCAGATCCGCAACCTGACCACCATTAATCGATTTCACTTTTAAATGAATCTGCTGTTAAATGCTGCTTTTAAATGAATCAGTGCAGTATAATATATTTTAAAAATTATTTTCAGAGTTAATGTCATATAAAAACATCCTCATGTTACATTATAAGACGATCTCCTGTTGGTTGTGAGGATTATTTTTAGACTGCAATAACCTCTGAAGAGGACACCGCTATGGAGGCCTGTTTCAGCCACATCAAGAAAAAAAGTCTTATAATTATTACAGTGTAATTATAATAATGATTACGACTTCACTTCTCGTGATAATGCATGATAAGAAAACAAACAGATAGGCAAACACACAGACGTAATTATGAGAAAATTTCTCGTTATAATGAAATATTTAGGCATGATAATAAAGTTTCTCGTTTTCAGATAGAAAGTCCTACGAGAATGTAAAGTTGTATCTATAAGAAAGTATCTCCTCATTATGTGTTTTTAATTCGTAATAATGGGAAAATGTCGCGTATATCGCAGATTTTTGATGAGAGGTTCCTAATTCCTGAAGTCCTAATTATGAGAGTTTTCCTTTATGACGTAATATGACGTTTCTAATTCTAATGAGAAAAGTCATTGTAATGATATATGTTCTTGCTATTATGACGTATTTTTCTTTTATCTGGCAGAAACAGGCTTCCACAGATCTCTTAGTAAAAAGAAGAGAGGAGCCTGCTCAAATGTTTTATTTAGGACTTTCTTTGTTGTAATACCGCTTTAATTCAAGGGAGGGCGCATCACTACAATGCTGCAGAGAGAATGTTAATGAGGATCATGATGCGACGCTGGCTCACTTTATTCACATTTAACTCTGTTTCTCTTATTCTTCATTGTGTACTGAGTTCATCAAAATAAAAGAATTTGAAAGAGACAGATATAATCCTAAAAACAAATAAAGTACAGCGAGTGCTTTAAAGCCTGGAGAAATGTTCAAGATGCAGTGCTGAAATTCATCCTTTATAAACGCTAATACCTGTAAAAATGCACGCAAACTGCAGCAGTTCATAACATACAGTATGAGGAAAGTGAGCCAAACTCATCAAGGATTGATGACTAAGGAGCATCATAATCTACTAAACAGCATCAGATTTCCTGGTGTTGGGCCTGTCAATCTAATTAGCCACCAAAATGTTGTAATATGACACATAACACGTTATTAGTAACAATGTTAATCATTAAAATAAATAAGAATTTAATCCTAAGAACATTATTATATTAATGCTCATTTATGCTGCTGCTAGATGTGTAGCAACGGAATGATATTGATCTTATGTGAATCCACTAAGCAGTGTTTGAGGACGACACACACACACACACACACACACACACACACACACATACATACTGTGCAAAAGTTTTAGGCAGGTGTGAAAAAATGCTGTAAACAAAGAATGCTTTCAGAAATATAAATAATGATTTTTTATTTTTATCAGTTTACAAAATGCAAAGGGAGCGAACAAAAGAAAAATCAAAATCAAATCAATATTTGGTGTTACTACCTTTTGCCTTCAAACCAGCATCAGTTCTTCTGGCCCCCACAGAGCCCTGATCTCAACATCATCCATTGTGTCTGGATTACATGAAGAGACAGAAGGATGTGAGGAAGCCTACATCCACAGAAGATCTGTGGTTACTTCTCCAAGATGTTTGGAACAGCCTACCAGCCGAGTTCCTTCAAAAACTGTGTGCAAGTGTACCTAGAAGAACTGATGCTGTTTTGAAGGCAAAGGGTGGTCACAACAAATATTGATTTGATTTAGATTTCTCTTGTGTTCATTCACTGCATTTTGTTGATTGATGAAAATAAATGATGAACACTTCCATTTCTGAGAGCATTCTTTGTTTACAGCATTTTTTCACACCTGCCTAAAACTTTTGCACAATACATTGTATGAAAAATATGCATTGTATAAAAACATGCAGCATGCAGTGTGAGATGTTTAATTTGTTTTTATGTCTCATACTACATTGTCGACCTGGAAAGATTAAGGCATATAAAACCCTGATGTTCAGACAACCTGTGTAGCTCTGTCTCTAGAGGGCAGCAGTGAGTAATGTCTGCATCTCGCATCTTCAATTTATTTTCCCCAAATCACTTTAGCTTCATCGTTCAGTATATTTTGGCTCACAATATATTATATCACCTAAATCTCCCAGCTGAGGACAAAGTTGCTGGTATGTGATCACGAAGTGGTGGTGGTCTAGTGGTAGGGTACTTGCCCATGGATCTAGAAATCCCAGGTTCAAATCCCACCTCTACTATCATTGGGTCCCTAAGCAAGATCCCTAACCCTGAATTGCTCCAGGGGAACTGTCCCTGTAATCAGGACATGGAAGTCACTCTTGATAAGTGTCTGCTAAATGCTGTAAATGTAAGAGCACTTTAATATAAACTAGCATCATAAGTACTGTAAAAAAGCCCAGTCATTTTAGAAAACACCTCTGTCTGCCCACTTCACTCTGAGAGGATGCATCCAGATTTGATCACTAGAAGTAGTTTCTACTAAATACAGCAAATGAGACTCTCATTATCAGGAAAAAATGCTCAGAATCAGAAAACAACATTGAGCAAAATTGCTTATGCACAATAAGACAGATCCACTGGAAAGGCACAAATAGCAATGTGAAACAAATGAGAAAAAAAAAATATAGCATTAAAAAAATAAATGAAATTTTAAATTAACAACCAAGTTGATTTAGGAGTCATAAATGGCTTACAATAATGTTATCTTTAGTTTGGCATGGCAGTTAATCAATTATGAATCTGAAGTGCTTCAGAGTTCTCCTATATTATTATAAAATAAAAGTAAATGGAAAATCTGTTTCAGCCTTTTATTGTAAATTTGCCTGTGTTAATTTCAGATTTTCAGAAAATCCCCAAACCCCAAACATAAACTATTAAGCCCAAGGCGAAAGCCTATGTCTTCAGTCATTCTGTAATGTACTCCTCTGTCCTCTAGCCTTGCTCTCTTGCTGGCCAGGGTCAGCATGTAATGGAGCGGAGCGGCTCGGTCAGTCCTCTGCTGCCATACTGAATTAATGCTACATGCCTGGTTACAGCTCTGACTGACACCCGCCCCCGAGAACAGCCCCATTAGTCTCTCATAAAACTCTGCTGTCTCCTCACAATGCAACAGCCTGGGGTCAGGTATAGCCTTTCATTACATTGTCACAGATTTTTAGAAAAAATTATGGAAATCTCAGAGGCTCAAGCGTATGCATAGCAGCTTCACTAATCTATTTGCAGATGCACACTTAAGGTATATTTGGTAAAACATAATATCCATTCTACCTCTTTATCTAAGCAATTATTCATAATAATGAAAGCTATGATGCTGCTTGGAGCACAGCAGATACTGAACCCTTGGTTAAGTTATTCAGTGTGATGCACTAACTTAGAGTGATGCTCTTTGATTCTCTTTGGTCTGTGATACAATTTTGATGCTCAAGTGCCCTTTGCAGGGGCTTTCAGCAATGCACAGGACTCAGCAAGGGTACTCTGACCGATGTGCAGCTAAGCAGTCGAATAGCAGTAATCTGGGATAAACCTTTCTATTATAGCCAGTATTAACCTCTTCATGGGCAGCCATAATCCACAGCACTACTTGGGCTACAGCGGCTACTTGTTGATGTGTTTTATATTTCACAACAAGACACTCTGCTCTACACCACATTGACAATTTTGCATCAACATAATGAAGAGATAGATTCAGTTTAATAGACGTTTTAAGGATGTATTTATGTAATATGACACCCTTTGCTGTGCAGTTCTAAGCAGAAGAAGTTAACTTTCGACTCCAAACAGGCATTGACAGATCCATTCCATCTGGGTGAGCAGAAAAAAGTGTAAATTAGTTTTTTCTTCAAACCATTCTTTTATTAAATGGTTATTTACATATCCCATGCAATAACAAGACAAAACATTACACTACATAACAAAATGAATGCATTTGCATTTAAACAACATTATTTAAAGTCTCCACAAATGTCTATGAAACAGAAGGTACATTGTGGAACACTCACTGATTGCTGAACTTGAATAGGAACGAGGTAACAGATGGGACTTCTATATGCTCTCTGGAGCAACTTCAACATCATGCTCTGAAAGCACGAATCATGTTGATCAGGAAATGGTCCTAGCAGAATGTGCTTTGCTGTATTCATTTCAGATTCAATTTGAACAGAATGGCAAGTGGAACATTAAATTGTCGGTGAAAATCTGTGAATAAAAGATGCCCAGTCCAAGTGTTTCCTTAATGTACATTTTCAGCGAAGCTCTCTCCTGCTCTGCTTTCCAGAGTAACAGTTAGCTTTGTGAAAGTCAAAGCAGTTTCACAGGCAAAGAAAAGCCTCCAGCAAACATGCACTCCTCAAAAACATCGTCAGATGAAATCAGAAGCGAGGCGAAAGCCATATTTTCATATTCATCAGAAGCTCACTTTGTTATAGACAGGCACACACTTACAGACACACACAAGCAGTGCCTTCAATCATTCAAACTCAAAACCAGGGACATTTCCGAGTCCTGGTGACATGAGCATCCTTTTCCCTGAAGGGCACAATCACACTGTGTTTAGAGTATATTAAACACTGCTCATTTATTCTGGCTGCACTGAGCAGTTTTGTGTCCCTGCAATAGTTGTGAATATCAGTTTTGCCCATGACTATAACTCATATTTAACAGTAGTTCATTCCAATCAATCTTTTCCTTTTTTTTACTGTGAGAACTCTGAAGGACAGAATGAGGGAACAGGGTGTTGCATATAATTGGGTAAAATAGTTTAAGAGCTCTGCGGTTACACAAGACTGACTTTATGCAAAGCACTTTCTATAAATCACAAAATGAAATGACATCTTGAGAGGAATGCACACTATACTGTCTATATAGGGAACCCTTTTGGACCATTTTTCCCTTTTTTAACTAAAAAATAAGGCTTTCTTGACTGACAAATTCCCTGTGATTATATTTGACTGTGAGTCAACTGCCAGACGCTGCCATCACCAGCATCTGAAAGGCGCCCCTGTTTATAAAGGCAGCTTGAATGTCAAAATGGCAAGCTAATGTATCTGAGTGCACAAAATGTGGCATTTCTCACCTGTAGATAGAAAGAAAAAAAATAACCCGAGGCGCCGTTGTGTCAGCCACTCATTTAGGAGTCAGAGTTTCTTTTTTACTCTGAGAGATCTTTGACAAGGACACAGGCCTATTAGCCGCCATTCCAGCCTCGCACAGACAATTTAGATATTCAAATAACCCCCCCTCCCCGCTTGGTGGAAACTGTTTGCAATGAAGAGCTGAATTGGTAATATGTTATTAATCTCTTTTTCTCTGCAGTCTTTTCTCAACACACCGTCACCGGCATTTTGACACTGTCTTTTCCTCCGACTCCGCTCCATGGCCTGAAAGAAGAAGGGCAGATGTGCCACTGAAACGGGAAGGTCAAAATGCAAATTTACTCCGATTCTTCCTACACAGCCCTGGTGAATAAAGACAGAGTCCCTCCTTTTAATTATTCTGTCATCATCAAAGAAATCCCTGTCAAAACGGTTTGGCATGCAGGAAAGCCAGAGCTCTAAGATAAATGTTGTTCATTTCTGTGACAATGTCTCTTTTAACACCTCACCTTCCCTTCCACCCCATTCTACCACTGTGGCCTGTCTGCAGGGTAATTACAATAGAGCAGTGAGCTAGACAAAAAAAACCCCTGTAAGTCCCTTGGAAATTAAAGGATGGGGAGAGACTATAGGTCATATGACTATATATTTTATGATGACTAGTCACAAAAAGTACCACTAAATTACAACATCTTAGTAATTAGTACTCTGATACTTGCTTTCTTTTGTGAAAGGTAGCCATTGCAGAAGACTAAATAAGTTACCTGAGATTTGCTAATTTGCATTTGTTCATGTGAACCTTAATACAGCCTGTGGGGTAATATTTCCATGCTAATACATTCCCCTTCAGATAAATTTTAACAGCAAGTCCAATTCAGTTGTTTTAACGATGCACTGAAGACATTTGGGTTTGAGATCGAATAATGAATATGAGATGAAAGATCAGAGTTTCAGCTTAGCATATTCATCTTTTGATCTCAAACCCAAACGCCTTCAGTGCATAGCAAATATGAATGAATTGGCCTTGCTGTTTTAGTACTTTAAGAGGGGACTATGTTCCCTCTGCCTAGACATTGCAGTGTTTCCTAACATTGTATTTTTGGATACACTCCCACCAGTGCATTTATTATCAAAAACTGTGATAACTGACAATTGTGTTATGCACTGGTATGCAGGAATTTACAGTCAATTTTCTTCAAACATCAGCTGAAGGTGTAAAATTGAAAAAAAAACCTGGGTAGTACAAGCATTCAAAGCGCATCCGAATTACATGAAATTAAAAGAGAACTACAGTTACTAGAGATAGTGGACACCAGTTTAAACAAATGTGCTCCAAGGGATGCTCCTCAAATTTCTTCATGATATCCATGGTCAGTTGGGTTACTTTTTTATTTATTTATTAGAAGAAGAAGCAGGTACTGAAAACGTCAAATGCTTATAAATGAAAATTTCTAGCATAGCAATTGTTGTCTGTTATTTTAAATCAGTACTATGATGAATCAGTTAGGTATAGGTGACTGGTTGGCTGTTTAAGGTGTCTTTGCTGTGTGCTGAATGAGCTAAAGGCAATACTCTCAGGTTGATATGCTTGGCTTCCCAGCTTGTTTGATTTTGTGCTGCTCCTCTTCGCTGAGAGCGCCAGCAGGTGTGGCATCAGCACAGGACGCAGAGCCAAGGTCACCAGGATTCCGCACTAATAAATAGCGTGGAGAGGGAGAGGGCCATGCGGTGGGTCTGCCACACGATTCGCCACATACATCAACTCCACTGAGCAGAAAATTGAAATGGAAATCGGAGCCTTGAATGAGCGCGGATCCCATTGTCCCCGGGACATGGACTTTCATGATTTATGATTTCTTTTAGGGCTGCTGGTGCCCACTCGCCACTTCATTTTATGCTTGTGCTGGACAGGTGAGTTCAAGTGAAACTTTGAATGGGAGTGTGATTTTGGATCCCTAGATAGGAATATGATGACTCTTCAGGTGGACTGGGTGGCCCTCACTGGGCAGCAAGAATTAATAAAGTAGAAGATATTGCTCTTCTTCACAGAGAAAACCCATAGCCTTGTGCATGATTAGAAAAGTGATGAGCACTACAGTCCAGGAATGATGATGAAAAGCAATAAAGATGAAAGTGCTAGATGCACATTCTCATCTATATAATAATGAAAAAAGAATTTGATAGAAAAGAGACACTGAAGAATTAAGAAATAAATCTATATAATTTTTTTTTTTAGAATCCAAAGCTACATATCATATGTTTCAAATAAATTGACTTGCAATACACGTAATGTTTTTAAAGAACCTTCGTTCTGATAGTATCATTTACATTTACATAGTACACAAAGTACACAGCACTTGTCCTCTAGAAGACTACATGCCTCGGGACAGAGCTACACAGACTGCAACAACAACAAAAAAAGTACGAAACAAGAGCAAACAATACAATAGAAGAGGACAGGATACTATCCTAATCAGGGTCACAAGGGGTGCCTATCCCAGCTCTCAAAATGCAGAGAAGCACACTGGACAGATGGCCAGTCCACTACAGGGCATTGATCTTACGCTAGACGTGGAAGATTGCTGTGAGCATTTGATAGCATTCAGCCACAAAAGCATAAGTGAGGTCAGAAACCTATGTTGCATGATTAGTTCTGGATTAGAAATGTCACTCCAGCTCATCCCAGAGGTACAGGATGGAGCTCCATCACTTCAGAGAAGTCAGTTCCACTGCTCCACAGCCCAATGCCCCTCAGCTTTATTACAAATTGGTTTTATACTGCTTTTGCTGACATTTTGCACCAGTCACTTTAGGTTCATGTGCAGTCAATTTAGAGTGTCCCATTCATTTGGCAATGCTTTTCTAAGTTTACACAGGCATTTTATATTAAAGTAGTTGTACGTTTTACTTATTAGAGGAGAGAAGGAAGTAGAAGAGAGTGGAAGTGAGGGTAGGAACTTTGAATGTTGTCAGCATGACTGCTAAATGTAGAGAATTAGGTGAAATGAATTAGAGAAGAAAGGTTGACATTTTGTGTGTGCAAGAAACTAGATGGAAGGGTAGTAAGTCCAGATGTATTGAAGGAAAGTTTAATTTGTTTTACCATGGTGTGGATGAAAGGAAGTAGTGAAGAGTTACCAGATTGTCGGGCAAATATTTCAAAAGTGGTAAGGGAAACAGCTAGAAAGATACTTGGTGTGACATCTGGAATAAGGAACGAGGATAAGAAAATCTGGTGGTGGAACCCAGAGGTTCAGGAGTGTATACAGAAGAAGAGTGAAAAAGAAGTGGGAAAGCCAGAGAGATGAAGAAAGTAGACAGGCGTACAAGGACTGGAAGTGCAGGGTAGAGAAAGCAGTGGTGAAGGCTTAAGATGAGGCGTATGGTGAAAGACATGCAGCAGGTCAGGACGATAAATAATAAAAATGGAGATGTATTCACAAGTGAACAGAGTGTGTTGAGTAGAAAAGAATATTTTGAGAGGCTGATAAATGAAGAGAACAAAGAGAGAAGATTATGTGATGTGAGGATAGTGAACCAAGAATTGCAGTGAATAAGCTAGATTGATGTAAGGGCAACAATGAAGAGGATGAAGAATAGAAAGGCCATTGGTCCAGATGATATATCCATGGAAGTGTTTAAAGGAGAGATGGCAGTGGAGTTTCTAAAAGATTTTTTAATACAATCTTGGAAAGTGAGAGGATGCCTGAGGTGAACTAGTACCAAATTTCAAGAATAAGGGCGCTGCACAAAGCTGTAGTAACTATAGATGGATCAAGTTTATCATCCACAGCATGAATTTGTGAGAAAGAGTAGTGGAAGCTAGGTTAAACGAAAAAATGACGATTGACTTAATGATGAAGAACTTTTGCCAAGAGAGAGATGCAATGCTTGCTCTGAGGGTGTTGATGGAGAAGTACAGAGAAGATCAAAAGGAGTTGCATTGTACCTTTGTGGACTTGGAGAAAGCATATGACAGGGTGCCTAGAGAGGAGTTGTGATTTTGTTTGAGGAAATCAGGTATGGCAGAGAAGTATTTGAGAGTAGTACAGGAGATTTATGAGGGCAGCGTGCCAGTGGTGAGGTTTGCAGAAGGAGTTACAGATGCATTTAAAGAAGAAGTGGTACTACATCAAGGATCAGTGCTGAGCCCATTCTTGTTTGCCATGGTAATGAACTGGTTAAGGGATGAGATTTGACAGTAGTCCTCATGGACTATGATGTTTGCTGATAATATTGTGATCTGTAGTGAGAGTAGGGAGCAGCATGAGTGGGTGGAGATGAATGGC
Organism: Hepsetus odoe; assembly: GCA_017165825.1. Lineage (NCBI taxonomy): Eukaryota > Metazoa > Chordata > Actinopteri > Characiformes > Hepsetidae > Hepsetus > Hepsetus odoe. Next base: position 9,194,886 of record CM029369.1, read on the forward strand.
AGGAGTGATCTGTGACAGCCAGGTACCAGCAAGAGTGAAAGGAAAGGTTTCCAGGATGGCAGTGAGACAGCTATGCAATACAGGTTGGAGACAGTGGTGCTGACAAAAACATAGGCAGCAGGGCTGGAAGTCAGAGTTAAAGATGTTGAGATTTTCGTTGGGTGTGACGAGGATGGACAGGATTAGAAATGAGTATATTAGAGGGACAGCTCAGGTTGGACATTTTGGAGACAAAGTTAGAGAAAGTTAGAGATTACGTTGGTTTGGACACGAGCAGAGAAGAGACGAGGATTATATTGTGAAAACAATGCTGATAATGGAGCTGCCAGGAAAGAGTAAAAGAGGGAGACCAAAATGGAGGTTTATGGATGTGGTAAGAGAGGACATGCAGAGAGTTTGTTTGAAGGAGGAAAATGCAGAGGAAGAAATGGAGACGGATGATCCACTGTGGCGACCCCTAACGCAAGCATCCGAAAGAAGAAGACTTATTAGTTGTCATAAGTCACACCTCATTTATTCATATATGGCTTTCAAAATAAGACTTTATTTTTTTATGCATTTTTAATTTTAAAGCATTGTTGAGGAATAGTTCTCCAGGCTTCCTGAAAGATCTTTATGACCAGTTTCAGAGGCAGGGTCAGTGTGGGATCATCTTGATAGAGAACAGAAAAAAATGTCCTTCAAGAAGCCTTGAGAACTGTTCATGAGGACTTCTTAAAAAAAAAGAGTGAGAGTTGAAGAATAATGGTGGACATAGCAAATTATGATAGTATTTTACATATACAAAATCATAAAAGGCATCGACAGAAGGTAGAGAAGAGGAGTGCATTCCAAAAGAAGATGTGCTGCTTATTTTAAAACAGGTAAAATTCAGTAAAGGTCTGCCTCTTTCTCTTAAGCTTGAACCAATCCACAAAAGTGTCACTTCATGCAGTGCTCATCCCTTTTTCAGTAACTGATATATGGAAAAAGTGGCAACCCCTCTTCAGTCTGACAAAGAAGAGACAGCAGAACAGAAAAGATAGATGGGTGAGGCTATCTGGCACTCAATTGCAACAAAGAAAATTCTTGACAGATATGCACAGCTAAGAATGTATGGAGAAAATGTCCTGTGGCTGTAAAGTCCCAAACACATCAATACACCTTGGCTACAGGTTGTTAAAATAATAATAATGGATAGAGGAACAGATTTCTCCACCTTGGCAGATGTTTATTAGCATGGTTTACATTAACAGTTAAAGAAGCCCATTTATCAACCATATGAGCAAAAAATGTACATTCACAACATGGCCAAGGCACATTTGAACATACCTGAACATTGATGTTTAAACAAAACAAACAAGGACATTTTTCGTAATCACAGTTTTAAATAGTCTACAATAAGAAATAATTGACTTTTTGCAATATTTTGGTACAGTTTTGGCCCATTCCTCTTGAAAAACTATCATCAGTTCTCCAAGCTTACAAGGGACACTCTTATGTATGCAAAATACACCATAAATTTCTTGATGGGAGTCAAGTGAGGAGAATGGTCAGACCATGCAAGCTTTTTCACCAAATTATTTTCAGAGACCAGTGTTTCAGCTTTATGTTTATGATCATTGTCACGCTGAAACCTTCATCTTCTCAACCTCTTGACTAATGAGAATAATTCTTAAATATGACCCATATGTGTATGTAATGCTCCAGGAAAGCAGAAAAGCAGCCCCACATCTGTACTTCTTTGTGAGCATGGTGCTCTTTGGATCATATGTGCAACCATTCTGCAAACATTCTTCTTCTTCAGCTGCTCCAGCTGGGGGTCGCCGCAGCAGATCAGCCATCTCCATTTCTTCCTATCCTCTGCATCTTCCTCAGTCAAACCGACCATCTGCATGTTAAAGGCAGGTGGTTTTATTGTTGTGTCATCCCTCAGTGAATAGTGTATCACGCAAGGGCACCTAAATCCAGAGTAGGCAAGAAATGAAAGATCAAAAGAAACTGAATGATCCTCTTGCCTATGACCCTCAGGGCTTCATCAGCACGGCCTCGTCTGCTGACACAAACAGAAGAACAGGAGTCAAGAGCTCATCACAAGAACCAACACTCAGCACTCAGAGGGCAGCAAAGGCCAGTGTTCTCTCCTCTTTCAGGCTGTGGTCAGGAATAGGCCCGTCCCCCTCTCACAGTGGTATTTAGCACTCCTGAGTCAGCACAGTACAGCGCTGTGGGGGGTAGGTGTACGGGAGCTCACCATGATGGACGACGGAAGGGACTGAGAATGCCCAGCTCAGAGACTCAAGACTACTGCACTACTGTTCCATCCTGAGGGAAGGTGAGGGCAAAGACATTCACAGCAGTGAGCAATGTAACACACACACACACACACACACACACACACACACACACACAAAATAAAGGACAAAAGAAAGAGAACAGGAAAGAAATATGTGAATAAATGAGAGAAGGAGTTATATTCTAGGTTTCAAAATCCCTGGGGTCAAACAATAAAAGCATAACCTAGTTTAGGATCTCAGTTTAGCAGCACATTCCCAACTTTGATGTTTTAGAAGAGATGCCACTGTGTGACATTTTTAAAACAGTCACTGGAGTAGATTATGGTTTCCAGATATTTCTGAGCAGCAGTGAGTGTGTGAGCAGCTCAGAGCAGTGACAAAATTTATCAGGGTGACGGTATTCTGTGCCATTTTCAAGAGGTACGTTTTCCGTTATATTATGTCGGAAAAATTACACCCCAACACCCTATACTGACTACAGACCTGTTACAGAAGGTCTTTATGACAACCAACCTGTTGAGTACACACCAATCTACTTTTGGTAACTTGCCCAATGAACGCTACCAAAGCAGAAATAATTATCACATTTATGAAGTTAGAGTGTTTGCTTAAACATACTAACAAAAGAAAAAAACCCAGTCAATTTTGGAGATCACAGCAGAGCAGTGTTTTTGCAGAAAGAAAGGTATTCCAGACCATGAATAAACAACGCTTCCCACTTTGGTCTTCAGAGGAGCTTTGAATTGTGCAGAATATTGGCAGATTTCTGACGGCTTCTGCAAAACTTATTCTGAAAGAAATGTGCTTTTTTCAGACTTTTTAGTTTATCATGTACTGTCTATATGCAAAGTCTAGGTGGGATTGACCAGACACAAATGAAGAGCCGAGAAATTTATTTGAAGAGAACTTTAATAAACACAAACGTTAATGTGCACTCACACAACTAGTCACCCAACGTGGAACCCAGAATGACCAACGCTCTGCTCTGACTCATTGGGATCTTCATACCCTTGAACCAATGAAGCACACCCGACGTCCTAACGAGGTGCCCAGTAAAGGCGGAAAACTGCAAACTGTGACACTATGCAGGTAAGTTATAAGTCAATCTAGCTGATGGAGCACTGCTACACATCGTGCATGTTAGGGAGACATGATTTGCAGCAGCAAAGGTCACATTGTTAAGGTGTGCTGCAAGGTTTTGGCAAGCAAAAGAATTGTTTCACCAGCCCAGAAGCAAGAACAATAAAGAACTGACTTTAAACCTCCTCTGGGCTGGCAGTAAAGTTTCCTTAGGAAAAAATATGGCTTACAACCAGTTGGTGCATTAGTGAGTAATAATCAGAAAGTGACACACAGCTTAGTTTACAACTAGGAATAAACTCTATTGGAGGTACCAGCTGTTGGCTGAATTAAGAAATAACTAAATATGGTGAATAAGACCATTAAATCTTAGGATCTTAGGACCATGTTGCACCTTCGAGGATACATTTAAATAGTTTGTACATTGTAGGACAAATATTTACCAGGGTAGTAGCTTTTTTGATGTATACCATCATGAAGTTGGGGTGTCCTGCAGCATTGATTTTAGGAGGGATGTGCAGGTTTTGAAGCTGATGGAGGTTTCCTCCTCTCACACCATCTGCTTTTGAGTGAGATGCGTGAATGCACTACTCCAGCTCCATTAAGCTGCTCGCTGAGGGGAGGCACTGGGCCACTGCTCTGGAGAATACAGCAGGGAACAGACTAATGACTGGCCAACTTCATTAGCATCATCAACAGCAAAACAGTCCTTTTTTTTAAAAAATGATGACACTGTGATTCTCCACCTCATTCAACAGAATGGCTTTTCAGTGACAAAAGTATTCATACTCATGTAGTCTTAACATCAACTTTTAAGGACACGTAGGTCATAAGCTGCCACTTAGTTCCAATATGAATTACATAAAAAAATAAAAAATCTACAGACATGTAAAAATTAGGACACCCTATCAAAGCCTATGTGTTTTTGTAACATTCATATGGATATTTAATCTCAAGGTTAACAATACTGGGAGATTCGAGTAATATAACTAAACCATTAAAACTGAAGAAAATAATTTTCAAAATCTTCTGTAAAATGTAATTCTACAAAAATGGAATTTCTGGTGAGGAATAAATTAGGACACCTCCATCTTTATTCCTGATTCCATCTTTATTAAAATGGCTTAAATCACACACAGGTGTAGCACATGAGGTACACATGATTAGAACATCGTTACTCAACATTTTGAAGATGAGAGAACATCATAGTGAGATCAAAAGAGTTGTTGAGGCCTTCAGATAAAAGATTGTAGCAGCTTATAAATCTGGTAAGGGATTTAAAAAGATCTCAAAAGAATTTGCAATCAGCCATTCCATCCATCCATTTTCTGCCGCTCGTCCCAAACTGGGTCGCGCTGGTGTCCAACCCAGCGTACACAGGGCGAGGACGGGGGACAGGTCGCCAGCCCATCAGGTCGCAGGGAGAAGCGGGACGGGGACGGCACCTTGCTCAAGGGTACCTCAGGGCAACCCATTGGGAAGGGGTTCAAACCCTGATTCTCTGACCATGAGGCCAACGCCCTAGCCACTAGGCCACCACTGCCAACAGCCATTCCGCTGTCCGGAAAATAGTCTACAAGTGGAGGAGCTCCAAAACAATGGCCTATGTTCACCCTGAGACTGCAAGATGCTAAAAAAAGATTCCAAAAACCTTAAAATGGCATCACGGGAGCTACAGCAGGCTCTTGCTACTGTTGATGTGAAAGTGCCTCTGCAGACAGAAAGAGACTGCACAGCTTTAACTTGCATAGTTGGTGTGCAAGGAGGAAACCTTTTCTCTCTAAGAGAAAAATCAAGGCCAGACTGAAGTTTGCCAGCGAAAACACAAAGACCAGGACTTCTGGAATAATGTTCTTTGGACAAATGAGTCTAAAATTTAATTATTTGGACACCAGAACAGAGGACATGTCTGGCGTAAACCAAATACAGCCTTCCAGGAAAAGAACCTCATACCAACTGTGAAGCAAACTGTGGAAGTGTCATGGTTTGGAGATGCTTTGCTGCAGCAGGCCAGCTCACCATCATAGAATCCACCATGAATTCTATCGTGTACCAGAGGGTGCTTGAGGAACATGTGAGGAACATCTGTAGTTGCAACAAGAAGCGTCTAACTGCGGTTATTTCAGCCAAAGGGGGAAACACTAGCTATTAGGGGGTAGGGTGTCCTAACTTTATCTTTTCTTTAATAAATAAATCAAGGTTCATTTTGTTGTTTACCATTTAGTTAATTCACTTTCTCTTCCAAATATAAATAAAAGCAAGATTAGACATCGATATGTGAGCATTTCTTAATAAAGAATTAAATATTCATTTTAATATTAATATTAAATAATAAAATTAATATTTCATCATATTTTTCACATGACTGTATGTGACTCATATCAAACCCATTGAAAAGACCATGAACTAAAAGTTCTAGTGATTTGGCAGCCTAACAGCAAAACATTGCACAGTGCATAAAAAAAAAACCCCACCAACATTCTGTTGTCAGTTTTCAGACAGGGTTGTCAAATAGCCCAATTTTGTCTTAAGAGCAATAACAAAGCGAAAAATTCCCAATGATTTGCATAATCCTGGATTTGGCAAAATCTGTGACACACCACTCAACTAACCTCAGTTCCAACTGAAAGACAAGCTGAATTATTCTCTGTAGATTTTTCTGTTCCTCTAAAAACTATAAACACAAAGAATATCTGGGAGAGATACCAGGAAAGAGCATGAGAGGCTGAGTGGCTCTCTTCCATTCTTAGCCTAAAACCTATCTCAGCCAGAGCCCGACTCCCTGCCTGTACTAGAGAATGAAGTGAATAATTCCCTCTTTAGTGCTGACTAAGTCAGAATGGCTAGAAGCTCTATCTTCTTCCCTACCCTCCCTTGGTGAATCTTTTTAAATTATGGATCCCACATACAAACAGTCCTCTCAACTGCAAGGGAGACGGGCTTCTCACGGTTCTCCAGCATGAAATTCTGGCTCAGATCTGAGTTATCATCTCCATATCCCACTGGACTGCCTCAGTGTGCCTCCGAAGCTTCTGTATGCCATAAGGTATTGATTTATTATTGATTTGTGTACTTAGTTGGATAAGTTAGTATTATGTAAATACTGCACAGAAAAACTTTAGATTAGATCAAAAGATGTATAGGAAAAAGCCTCAAAATCTTGTTTTTTTCAGTTATACGTTACTATCGTTATAACAGAGAGTTACTATAATGGAGCATTGAACATGACCTATATATATATAAAAAAAAAAAAAACATACAGAACAGCACAAAGTGAACCACAACAAAATGCCTCTCTTCATTTAACCCATCACACCTAAGTGGAGCAGTGGGCAGCCATATTCAGCGACCAGGGAATAGTGATGTGGACAGTACCTTGCTCAAGGGCACCTCATGGAAACCTACTGGTCTGGGACTCCAACACTCTGTTTATGAACTACTAGGCTACCGCTGCACCCCATAAAAACATAGAACCCATGTTAACATTTATCAAACTAATATTCTGGAGGTTAAATGGGCTTGAGAGCTGACCAAACACTTTAGCTGAATCTAAAATTAACCAGTGTAACACATGATGGTGAGGAAGAATTGCAGGTTTCTAGTAAGTCTCACTGACAGTGAAAGATCATACAGGTGTGAGTGCATTGATATTTAGTTTTGCACAGAATATCTGAAATGCTATCATGTTCAAGCATCACTTTCTTGTTTAGTCTATAGGCATTACAAGACATTTGCTATGAAAGTATTAAATGTGAAAGTGACAACCCTTGTCATTGCGAGGTCGCAGCACAGCACACAGTGAACCACAACAAAATTGGACCTCTGCATTTAACCCATGCAAACACCGTGCACCAGTGGGCAGCTATTGAAAGTGCCCGGGGAACAGTGACGGGGATGGTACCTTGCTCAAGGGTACCTCAGGTCCACCTACTGGTGAGGGAATCGATCCCACAATCTTCCAATGCGTGGGCAACTCCCTAACCACTAGGCCACCGCTGCCCTTGTCCAGGTTCTTTACACAACTCCACAGAAGACCCAAAACAGGAAAAATGTAATTATACAGAAGAGTTTAATTATATATCATTGTATACCTTTACATTATCATTATCTAAGTCTTTTTCTTGTGTGTAATATTCAGAGGCATTGGAACAGTTTTAAGGACATGACTTCTCCTCCCTGTTTTGGAAGAAGATGCAGAGTGTAGGAAGAACTGGAGATGGATGATCCACTGTGGTGACCCCCAAAGGGAGCAGCTAAAAGATGTCAAGTTCTGCAGCCTGTTAATTAAAAAGCATCAACAGGAAGTGAAATGTTCTGCTTGTGGACCTAATAAAAAAATACCCCCCCCCCCCCCCCCAAAAAAAAAACCACTCATATACAAAGGTAAACTAAGATCTTGTTTATTTTTTTTTTCATTTATATGTATTTATATAGATAGATCTAGGTTTTATTTTTCTACATACAAGTCCGTTTATAGTCATCATGCTGGGTGCAGCTTCAGTGGAGGAGCTCATGCAGGTGGCCTGTGTATGGATATTACAGAGGACACGCAGGAGGGGGCAGGGCAGGACGGAGCGGAACGGTCCACATAGGGCTCCGGCGCCACCGTGCCCCACTGTATAGTCACCGAATCACAACACGCTCAGAACAGGACTGGCCAGGACCACAGCACGGGGTCACAGGTCAGAAAATAGGACTTGACTGAGACACGATCCAGTTTAGGAATAATAAAAAATAAAAGGTCCATCTTGGTTGGGAGTGGGTGCTGTATTCATGACATCATCCATTGACATCTTGGGCAGTTTGCAAAGAACAGCAGAAGCAGACATCTGAAGTAGAACTCTGACAGTCAGACACATACAAAAGGGAAAAAGATGATGGTGGCTCACGAAAATAAGAAAAAAAAAAGCCCCATATCTGATCTATTGAGGGTTTTTAATACTACTAATAAACTACACTGAAATTTTAAGTTTTTTTCTAATATTTATTAACTTCAGGAAAGAATGGCTTTTGTTAAAGAAAAGATGCTGGCCTGGTCCCTCTAACACTGCCGACCCATCTTGCTCACCTCAGCCGGCAACTAGCCTTTACAAACATGGCGCAGCACAATACACACTTTCTCCTGTACTTTCTAGATCAGTGTCAAGTATTACACTGATGGGGAAGAGACTGGGGCTGAAAAAAACCTAAAATGGTCTGAATTAAAGGAATCTGTGTTATGGGAATGATTCTGTTTTCATGAGTTTTCTATTCTAACAATTGTTGGAATTTGTGTCATGAGAAATCCATGTTAAATACCAGTAAAATATGCAGGGTGTCCATGGCAACAACAGAGAGGCTCACAATATTTACATTGGTGAATGAACTTGTACAGAAACACAGAAAAAGGAGCTCTTCAGGTATCACCGCAAAACACAGGTTCATTTGTACTAATTAAAAATATATTAGTAAATGAATTTACAAAAACAATGATGACAAGTTGTAATATGCCCAACAATCTTTGCACTAATAACTTGATTTTATTTTCAAAAAATAAAGTCTCCATTTTGTTCACCTTGAAAGAAAATAGCCAAAAAAAATGACATCATCTTTGGTGAAAATTCAACAGCAATCTCCAAGTCCTGTTGCCATGACATCTCAACAGAGTGCCGGTTGGGCTCAGCAGCAGGTGCACACACACGCACACACACACACACACACACACACACACATACGCACACACGCACGCACGCACTCACCCGGAAGGGCTCACTGAAACGTTAAAATTAAACACCATCCACACTGTCGTGTGGGAGAACTGAATAAGTTCAGTAGTGATGGGGCAGGGGCACTGCATGAGACATTGTCCAGAAGTCGTCTAAGAGGCCCAACTATCAAATACACACCTGCATCTTGCAGGAAACAAACAACCCTGCAAATCTGAGTTATTATATTTTATTAGAAAGACACCGTTTCTCATTGTCTGAAGCCACTGCTTTGCATCAAGTGGCCTGTGAAACTGTGAGGAGTTGCATTTCATTTGGGCCCCATATAGACAACGCCCAAGAAGACAGAAAAGATTTTTTAATAGAAAACATGCCCCCAATTAATACAGCTTTAACATCCCTGTCAGTCAAACATGCTGCGTTTTGCAGGCCATCAGTCGAAAAAAGAGCTCGAAGCTTAAAAGGTCTGAAAAAGTCCTTAAAAAAACTCTAGGCCTCAATCCCATGGATGCAATAGAATTCAACAACATGAAGCGGTTTGTGCCGAAAGATGTCGGCACTGAAATCTCAGTAATCCATGAGGATAAAAGGGATGGTAGGGTTCCAAGTGGCCCCTGCAAACCATTCTCTCTTTCCATGCAGAGCGATGGCTTTAAAGAAGAAACGTGCATCACTGAGAAACACAGTCTTTCCCAATGGGGAATCGAAAGGAGCGTACTAGAATATTTCATCTTTTGGTATGCAGTGATCTATGCAAATGTTAACTAAAGGGTAACAGACCCTTGTCATAGCTAAAAAGGCGGTGCTACAAAATCTGACTCCCAACATGAATGTGTTCTCCATGCAACTTAAAAAAGTCAATACATAATTTTTGTAAAAGTACCTAAATGCAGAGGTGACTTCTAAAATGGTCCAAAGAAGGCAGCTTATTAAGTCTTCTACATTTTGCCCAGTAAAAAAGGCAATTTTTCCAAAGTGATGTGCACTACAGCGCACAATACAAACATGCACTGGAGACATTATTGGAACTGAAAGCACCAAGACACATTGTTTAATGAAAACAATGCACTTCAGCTGCATTGGCGATGCAGTGGAACAAGACCATTTCACATTCCGCGACAAACGCTTTGGTGAACACCTGCTTCGACAAGCTTTTAAGGGACCAAGTTTCCATCTGAGGTCGAATTAATGCAACAGAAAATGTTTCTGACTTTAAAGAGGGATTCTTTGTTCACTATACTGCAAAATATCCTGAATGTAACGTAAAGGACTACCAAAATGGAAGGAAAAAAATCTTAAAGATCTACGAAGAGCAGAATAAAAATTTTAAAAGGGAGGTTTCTTTGAAATGGTGGATTAGACAGCTGAACAGTTGATAAGGAAGGACAAGAACAGTTCAGACATTTTACCGAATATCGTTTTCTTTGCCTGCAGTCGTCAGTCTGTGGCCTCTGAACTTGAGCCTATATTCTAAATTCCTTCCATCTCAATGCATAAAGCTTCAGGGAAATAAAATGATAAACACAACACCGAACAAGACCTCAAAAGGACATTGTTTTCCAGTTAGAAATGAGAGGAATTTCTACTATGCACTGTGGGCTAATGTCATTAACTTTGAAACAAACATTTGTTTAAAAAGACAGACTAGTCCTACATATATTACAAATTAAAATGCAAATTATGTCGCCACACTTCAGGAATCATGAGTGACAAGAGCAAAGTGACTGGGACTAAAGGGCTGTGGTTTGGCTGGGAATAAACACAGTCAAACACACACACACACACACACACACACACACACACACACACACACACACGTCAAGTGAAGAAGTTTCAACGGCTGGTTGTATGCATGTCTTTCAGATTTCTGCTCTGTCCCTCTTGCGCCCCCTTCAGGAGTTGAGGGAGAACTGGTCCTGTTCTATAGGCTTTTTTACCCAGGCTCCCAAGCCTGCTTTTTGGAAGGCCTTGATGAGCGTCTGCTTGGCAGCATGGTACTCCACCGCTGCCTGTTTGGCTTCATGGTACGAGCTGGGTTTGGACACTTTGATCCGCAATGTAGGCGAGAGCTGGAGAGAAAGAGCGCATTAGAAAAAGATGCTACATCCCAATTTAACTTCAACCTTCACCAGTATGGATTTTGCTTAAACCAGACATAAGCCATATGTAGGGGACTGGAGAAAGAGTTGATCTTTAGATGCAAACTGAGCACAGGTCTTAAAAACACTGTGCTTTATAAGATGTAGCTATTGTAGGCCAGGTGGTTTATTCTCCAGGCTCATTTCATTTTTCTTTGAGATCTTCTTATAATTCTGTATATTAATGTATCAAGCATTTAGCTCTATCCTATAAAGTACTTTAGCTAATAGTTACAGCTAATTAATTGTTAAGTTATGGCAAGGGTTTATCAGTTTTGGGTTAAGAAGATAAAATTTGAAAAGTGAAAAGTGAAAGTGACTATTCTATACTATAAGCCATTGTGAGTACACAGCACAACACACAGTGAAGCACAACAAAATTAAACCTCTGCATTTTACCCACACACAAACACATGCAGCAGGGGGCAACTATTGAAAGCACCCAGGGGGCAGTGACGGGGACGGTGCCTTGCTCAAGGGAACCTCAGGGCAACCTACTGGTCTAGGATTCAAGGATTAGGCAAACATACAGCACCTGTATGATGGGGACAGTATCTTGCTAAAGGGTACTTCAAGAACTTGAACTCGCATTCCTCCGATCATGGGGTCAAATGCAAACCACTAGACCCCAATGGTCTATTTAGAAAAGGTACCTATTTATATATTATATATATAAATAACCCTCTGAAAAAAAGGAAAATTCAACTTTCCCCAACATGAGCCCTTTAAATGACACTCTCAAATGAAAATTTGATTCTATAACTGTTTAAATTCTACCTTTGCGTGCAGTCGAACCCAGCGGCTGTAGAGGGCGTGCTTGCAGAGACGTGAAGGTCGACCCATGTCATCTTTACCTGTAGTGGCATTAATGACCTCTAGGCCCTGGTCTCCTACTGCCCAGTTTACACTGAAGTTAGGTGCCTTCCCTGGTTGCCGTGCCTCTGCATTGCTGATTCCTGCAACGTACGCATAGATACACACACACACACACACACACAAACACAAGATGTGCTTCAGTGAAAGTAATTATTTTGTGATCAATGAGATGAAAAGCATCCCATGCATCAGGCACAGACATTTCAAAGGCCTGAAGAACAAGTATTGCGTTAAGCGCTCAGGAATAAACATCATGTACAAGATGATCTTTTGAAGTCACTATTCGCAGCCATCATTTATATGTAAATAAAATTAGAATTTAGAAGACTTGGAAAAAGTGCACAAGTGGTCGAACTGTCAAATGGCTATGAAGTCCTAAAGCACTGCAAATTAGGCTGGTCTGAGTGAAGCGTCAGCAGCTGAGATGATTTATAGCCCTCGCTGTAAAGTGATGTAAGCCCTTCTCAAAATCTCTAAAGCAGAAAAGGTTAATTGCCCACCCCATTATCTGTCTACCTGCAGAGCTAGAGAAGGCAAAGCACAGGGAGGACAAAACAAAAGGCAAATGAAGTCAGGACTAAAATTCAAGTGCTGACAGGACCATTCGGTACCATTCAAAGCTTTACTCTATGTGTGTTCTTCAAGGAGCACTCTGTGACGTTTAGCATTTAATTTATTCCTGTTTTCCTGGTTATTAGTGACTGGCTATTGTTACTTAGAATACTATGAATGTGAAAGAGGGAAGGTAAACATGTAAGAAAATTAAGAGTGTAAGAGTGTCCCTTTACATGAGAAAAGTTAACCAAGTGTTTTGTGTTTGTACAGCAGCACTGTCATACCCCAAACTCCCATCACACACTTTATCAAATCGAGACTTCATCTAGAAGCAGAGAAAACTCCTGGGAACCTGATGTAACACACTGAAACAGAGAGTGGAGTAAGATGTGTGGAGGGTGTTTTATCACATCTTAAAAGCAATGACCTTATAACAATGTGATTAAGGAGATGTATTCTACAGATGTTAAGCAAATGCCACTTCAAAAAGAGCCAGGTGAGAAACTGGGCAGGGATTCTTTAAATGCCATTCAAGTCTTTAAACAGAGAAGACACTGCTGTTTGCACACAGATAAAAAGTGATGAAATATTTCTCGCTCTCATTGTTAATAAAGAAAAAAAGAGAGCAGGAAGTATGTGTGTGCGTATGCGAGATAAAGGAGAGAAGGTATCAAACTCCAATCAAAAAAGTTCAATATCTCCTCCTCTAGCTGCTAGGTGTTGGAGCATTATTGTGAGGATCTGATGGCGTTCATTCACATGAACATTATGAGCATGATTGATACTGGATCACCAGCACCACTTAAGCTCATCCCAAAAGCACCAGCACCATTAATCCAGTAGCCCAGTGGGGCTTTATGCACCTCTGGTTGAAGCTTGACACTGGGCATGGTAACCTTAGTTTTGTATGCAGCTTCTCCAGAGCATCTTATTCAATCGGCAGTACTTGTCTAAAGAGAATACACAAGCTGTGTGTGCAGTTAAATCTTGTGTCAGCAATGGTGGCACATAGCAAAATAGCCGAACCCACCAATTCAGAATGTGTCCAAGTCAGTTTCAGGTGAAAATCCTTTATGTGCGCTTTGTATTAAACCCGAGTTTAAAATTAAATGCAGTTTATTGAAAGTGTGCTTGAAACACAAAATGTGCTTCACTCCCCTGTTTTTATGCACGCAGGAAGTTCTGGGCAAAGGGAGTGAGGATTGTGAAAGTGGGAAGAGTGGAATTACATTTGTAACGGGCAATAAATATAATGTAGTTATATCTATTGTCGAGATGGAACAGCAATAATAACCTTGGTTAATCTATGCAGTTCTATTTGTGTATTTGTGTGCATGTAAGGGTGTATGTTTGTGTTGTCTTAAAAACAGAATTGGATGCTTAAAGCTGAAGAAACGTCCTGATAACCGTACTTGGATTTGCCCCCTGCATGCAGTGAGACAAACCTGAGAAAGAGAAAGTGGGAGGTTTCTCTCACCGCTTAGCAGGGGCCGGTTGAGGGTGAACTGCTGAGGCAGGTCCTCGATGTCTGCGATGCGCTGGTACATGGCCCGAGAGAGGTGATCAGCGTGGTACAGGCTTCCCAGTATAATGCTGGAGAAGTAGATGGGCTCAGTGAAATAACTCATGAGGGAGCCCTGGATTCCCACTACGTTCCACCTGTACCACACACACACACACACACACACGCACACACGCACAGTGTAAGAGGCAATGAAGTGCATAAACATTTTATGAATTTGAAAATGTCTGCTTTGCCTGAAGCGTTTTCTGTGTCATTTGTTGTCATGTACTTCTGCCACCTTTCATGACTTGGATTAGAGTTACTATGTAAAGAAGATGAGCAGGTTGAGGGACACGACACAATTAGGGAAAACACCACATCAAATATCTTCCCAAACAGCTGCGGTGTTGTATAATTATTAGGCTAACATGGGAAATATGTTGCATTAATACATGGCCTGAAGAAGAAGAAAGAAATCATGTATGGAGAGAGAGAAAAAAAACAACTTTCTACCAAACAGTCTGGGACTTGATGCTTTTTTTTCGCTTGCACAGGGTACACGACAAAATGATTCATTAGTGCCATTCTTCCATTCCCCCTCAGTTTTGGCCTTTTAAAAGTCAGTGCCCCAGTGGTAGTCCACCCTTCTGTAGTGCTCAATCAAAGGGCCTAATCAACATCGCCTCTACTCCCCCAAACAACACCTGCTGCACAGCAACGCTGGCAGTGCACACTCAAGTGATTGGAGCTCTTCTGTTCAGCACGGCCAATCAGCCGCTTCAAACGCCGGACTGACTCGGAGCCTTCACTCCAGTTATTGTTAATGTGGCGACTTCATTAAGCATGAACAGGAAGGCCTAGGTAAAGCCTTCTTTCCGCTATTCCTCGCCTTCAAGGCCGGCTGTTTAATCAAAAGGAAAGCAAAAAGAACAGTGAATTACAGATGAGCTCGAGATCAAGCGCCGCTAGCAACTTTAACTAAAAAAAGCCAGCAGTAGTTAATAATTCAGTGAGATGGGTGGGTGGAAGACTTTATCCATAGAGGGAGCTTAAGGAGGAGATGGAGTCGTGGTGTGCAGGGAAGAAGTTTTTCCCCGTCTTTAAAATCCTCCTTCAATGTGAAACCCGAGATTTTCCACTCTGCTACAGAAAACTACCCTGCTGGTACAATCCGGTCCAAGCCAGAGCAGCTTTAGGGCACAGAGCGGTCAGAGTCCAGTGAAAGTACAGCAGCACAGAGCTGGGTGAGAGTACCTGGGAAGGCTGCATGGTAGAGGTCATTTCTATGTGATTAAAAGGTTTTAAATCATTAAAGGTAGAGCTTTTCTCCATTAATCACATTAACGATCATGTCATTTATTGATTATTCATTTTTAAATCAAGTAAAATAGCGAAAAAATGAAATATACTGTACTCCAAAACCTGAAAATACTTTACATCCAATACAAAACAAGTGTCTGCCAAGGCTATTTATCATTTTAGAAAATAGGGCTGAATAACTATCTTTCACTAGCAAAACCTCTCATTTTCAGTGAATAAACTGTATAAAAGAACATTGAAGTCTAAGGGCAAATGCTATATTCTGCGGTCTGAGACAGCAGCAGAATTTCAGCTAGCTAAGGATCAGAGACTGTCACAAAGATAAACTGCATCTTAAAATCTCCACATATTTTAGAAATTGTCATTCCTGCACAGGAAACAGCCTGGCAAGCCTTGCCATTCTGGTCTAGGAGACTATTTCAGTGAAGTTTAAGAGACTAATTCAGTCATAATCTCATGCATTGCTAGTAAAGTACTTTGGGTTTGGCAGAGCTTCTCCTGGGTATACACTGCTGTATCGAAAGGTTTCCGCCTTAATTTATAGTTTGGCTATTGTATTGCAATGCCTATTATTTAGCAGTGTATACTGTGGAAATCTACAGCCCTATAATAAGACTTTTCTTTTTCCTTTAGCAGCAGAAACAACCTGCAGGTATCTTTGTTCTAAATTGTAGGAAATCATTAAATGTAAATGTAAACTTTGAATTAAATCAAACTACTATTATTATTTTAGGTCATGTAGCTGATTTTAATCAAGTACTCATGACAGTGTTAAATGGTCCCTGGAGAGTCACTGAAAGAATACCGCTGTAATCATGGACCTGAGACAGAGCCTTTTTCCTTTGAAAAATGTGAGCGCGTTAGAGAAAATCATTAGCAACATAATAGTGAAGCGATGCTGATAAATTACACACATTGTGTTTTTTTTAACCAGTTGATGTAATGCCACACTGAAAACCATGCATCATAAAACCTGGGGTCCAGATTTACAGCACATGCTGGTTACGTTGAAAAATAACCCTATCCAACAGGGGATGATGGCACCTTGAGAAATAATGCAATACAAGTGATGAAACTCCATTCCCTGACAGCCACCCATCTCTCAAACTCCACCGGCCATCTTCCCTCAGGCATCAGTTACATAAGAGCTCTAACTGACTCCTGTTGCCAGAGTAAACCGCAATCATTATCAGTGCCTGTTCTTTCCTTATGACAGCAAGCTTAATAGTCTAAATGAGAGTGAAGGCAGATAGTGGTGGAATGATGATGAGGCTAGGCTAATAGTGACAGTGTATGTGTGGGAGTGTGTGTGGGAGTGTGTATTTGTGTGTGTGTGTGTGTGTGTGTGTGAAGGTAAATAGATAAGTAGAAGCGAGTTGCTCTCTCATCAGCTGTGACAGGGCCTGTGCTCTGCACACACAGCTGCCTCTGACACCTCCTTATCTCCCCACTCACAGGCGTCAGCGGCAGGGGCGGACAGCACCTCAGTCACTCCGAAAACCTACACAATCCCCTCCCCCGAGCCACTGCAAGCCTGCTTCTGCGCTAATATTCAACCAGTGCTCACAGTTCCTAAAAGCTCTGCAGCGTAACACATGCTGCAATAATGGCCAGAAAGCTTCCTCTCAGGAATACCTGGAGGCATTTATGTTGCGGTTACATTTTCATCGTCGCCCATATCTTACTTACCAAAGCTCAAATTCTGAATAAATTACTGTCCAAAAGTTTCCTCCACTTGATCAGGCATGTTGGATGTCTAAGCTTTGAGAATAATATAGCCAATTAACCCTAGAAGTGACCAGGTTTTTTACTAAACGTCTCTCAACCCACTCATCCAGCTGCTGTCTGTTCAAGGAGGGGCTTTGTTCATTGTTTTGTTCACAGTAAATCAGAGGTAAAGGTTCAAAATTAGATTCTTGCTGTTTTAATCACATATTTTATGAAAGAGTAGAGTGAAATATAAACTAGAGAACAATTGTTCTCCTGGAACCAAAGGAAATGAAACCATAAACTTATTCATTATTAATAATAATAATAATAATAATATAGTTATTTACTGGTAGATTATGTCCTGCAGGACATGATTACCATATTGATTTTATTGGGGTTATTTGTTCAATGTTTACTTTATTAAAAACTTTCCCAATTCTTATGCAATCATACACACATTTTATGTATGTGTGTGTGTGTGTGTGTGTGTGTGTGTGAGAGAGATATATCTATGAACACACTCCTTTGTGTGCATGTTAAACCTGGTTTACCTGGCGATCTTGTCGCTGCAGGACATGGTGAGGAGTCTTTCTCCCTGAAGAACTCCATCCCAGGTCTGAATGGTGTTGCTAGAACGTACTGGAATGGTTCCCTCTCCAGACTCAATCTTGGTCCTTAGCTGACCCCGGGCTTTTCTGTTTGGGTGCCTGTCTCCCTGGTCTGATAATGAAAGAGAGAGGCGTTAGCCAGGAATTCCATACTGCAGGCCAATCCATCATCTCTTTGTTTGTTAACATTAGTAAACTGGCAATGTAGACAAAGAGCTTCCTCATTTACAGTTTCTGTGAATGTGTGGCGCATGCTGTTCACCCTTTTTACAGCATTTCTGACGATGCACATTAGAGTAATTGTGCGTCACACAATAGGAAGCAGTTGAACACACAATGATTTGCACATGACACTCGCAGTGCAGAATTAATCAGACGCCATGGGGAAAAAAAAGAGACAAAGCTGGCTAATTAAAAAGACGGTTGAAATTTGTTTTCAAAACACGGCCAGACAGTTGAATGAAATTCTAATTAAATGAGACTGATCACAAAGGGAAAACATCCTAGGCTAAATTAATTCAATTATTAGGCTTTGATAATTAATTTCCAAACAAGGGGGTGAATAAATCATTCCAGAAAGCTGTCACCCAGCTAAAGGGAGATGAAAGAGATGTCATGTTCTCACATCATCTACATTTCGAATGTCGAACAAAACCAGAAGCCCCTCTGGACTTTACATTTAACAGTGGTCAGTGGTCTTCCTCAAAAATCAGAGCACTATAGTTTAACCTCTCTCAGATAAATGATATGTTTGAACACAAAAGTCACGTGACAGGTTTTTGTTGATTTTGTACATATAAGTACATATCTTCAGAAGAGCATAAACGTAACCATTTTCATGAAAACTTGCTTGTAATTTCTTTTTATTTGTTGAAACATATTGGGGGGAAAAAATACACAAATGTAAAATGCCCCGAAACTGTAGCACGTGACATATTTTTATAAACGTTGGACATTTTACACTTGCTTAGGACTGTCTCTAATAACTCCTCTACCTGATCTCATGAAGAGTCTCTTCTCCTCTTTTCACATGTACCTGGACACCTTCAGTTCACTTTTAAGGGGTGTAAACTTACTTTGTGAGCATTACTAATAGAAAAAAAACCACAGAGACCAACCAGTGCTAGATATTTCAATAGTTTTCAACATTCTGAAGTAGACAGTACAGTGGATAATGCAACATCCCTGTTCGCATTCAAAACCCATTCTTGAATCACATAAAATTATTTTTTCTGAAACTTGAATAGATTGCAGTTTCATATGTAAATTTTACCGTTTACACATCTGTGCTGCTTTTAATAGGTTCATCCCTTGTTTTGTAAAATTATGGGGCAGCAGTGGCTTAGTGAAAAGGCTCTAAGATCGGAAGGTCATGGTTCAAATCCCAGACCAGTAGGTTGCCCTGAGGTACCCTTGAGTAAAGTACCGACCCTTGACTGCCCCACGGGTGCTGGATATGGCTCCCCACTGTTGCACGCTGTGTTAAATGCAGAGAATGCATTTTGTTGTGGTTCACTGAGTGCTGCGCTATGTGACCATAATGAAAACTGTCACTTTCACTTCATTTAAGGGACTGCTGATTATACCCTAGTTACTATTATATTCATAGGTAGGCTACTAAGTAAATGGATGTGCAGCATGCCCTTGTATAGGAAGCTGCAAATGAGAAGCCTTTTTAACACAGGAATATTTTTAGCCATGTAGGGTGGCACAAGGCAATTTAAGTGTAAATGCTTGCACCACTTTTCTGATTTTCAGTACAGAAGTTGACATTGGGTGTAATGAGACAAAATAAACATCAGTGCTCATATGAAGCGGGAGTAACATAGATCAAAAGTCTAGACTTCCAGGCTTGAAAAAAGCCTTCAAACTGTGTTGAAAGCTCAGGGCAAACGGCCCCAGGCCCAGTAAAAGGCTCTAGTGTGAAAAAACCCAGAGAAAGTACCAAGTTATAAACCAACATTGTGATGGATGTAATGCTTTCTTACCCTCAACGCCAGCTTCATGGGGAGAGAAAATGCGAGCGTCTCCACACGGTGATGTGCTGATGTACAGGTGAAACTGAACATTGTCTTTCAGTCGGTAGCCATGTTTCTCACACCGTGTAAAAATAGACTTCTGTTGCTCCTCTTTGTTGTTACTATGTGGGAAAGAAAGTATGTTGTTTTAAGTCCTTCTAAAAAGTTACTAAACATAAGTGTATATCTGTTGGAATAAACAAAATCCATATACAACAAGACTCATTAAACCAGTTAGACCAGTTGCTGGTGTCTCTCACCTAAGGAAGTACTCCAGCTGCATGTACAGATATCGGATGAGTGATCGGCGGGCGATGATCTCAGCGTGGCAGTCATTAAGCGCCAGGCCACGGTCACTCATGTACTCGCCGTTGATGCACTTGGTTCCAGTAGAGACGCAGATGACCTGGGCCTCTTTAACATCAGTGCCTGAAGACATCGCATTGAGAGCAGGTGAGACATTTGCCCATTGCATTTTTATGTCACTGTGCTGTACTCAGATCAGAATATAAGCATGAGCAAGTGGAACGGATTTGCAGTTATACTTGTACTTCCATCCTATAGAATAACTGAATTATGTTCAATTATTCTGTGTTATAACACAAAGACAAACACTTTCATGGCTACTACAGCTCTCCCTTTTATGACATGGCACTCATAAAGGTTCAATCCCAAATTCACCCAGCAGTTATTGATATGATTCTGAATGTCAATGTCCCTATTAAATTTTGACCAGTATTCCAAGGGCTGTCTCTCTCTCAGTATTGTAAGAATGGTTCACAGTCAAGATGGTGATTCTGTGGTCATCTGTCTAGAGATGTGCGTTACAGTTCACCAAACATCATTTCCATATCAGTGGTCTTGCTACAGGCCCAGAATCTCAATGGGTAGTTAAAATATTGTCCTTTCTCCTATGTCCTTTGAAAGTCCTTTTCTTTACAACACACAAAAACATTTCTTTTGTTTTTTGTTTTAAGGGTTTAACTGAGTATCAAGTAATCCAATTCCATTGATCTGGCAGAGTAAGATATATGGTAATGGTCTGTAGCAAGACCACTGATATGGTCTTCGAGTAAGAGCTGCATGTGTTTTTCTCAGGCGTAAATTTAGCGACCCAAATAGTACATTATCTAACACAAAAAATAGTACTAAGTGATTAAAGTGATCACTGTCATGGGTTACTCTGAAGGATAAATGAAATTTAAAAACATGACAATTTTAAGCTCAATAAAGCCTTTAAAAAAAACAATTCAGCTTTTTCATAAATGTTGTAAAGGGAATCTAGAACTTTCAAATTCCTTCGTCCTACCATTCCAAAGATGCTGGCATCTGAAAATGGCTGACCAAGCATTTTGTCCTAATTTAATAGTGCAAATACCAGACACTGCACTGTTGACCAAACTCTTCCTATTTCCATTTTTCACTTGAAAAATGAACTAAATATGTAAACACTGTATTCAAATAAACATTAATGCCGTAAGTCTGAGAGGCCATCTTTCTAGTGATTCTATATGATGGCACATTATGCCAGCTTTAAAGCAGAAATGCCACTCAGACATAGTTATATTTAGGTTTCAACTCCCAAACACTTTCAGCTCAACAATTTTAATGTGTTAAGAGATAAGTTATGAAATAGGAATGATTAATGAAACAGTATTGCAGTATGGTTGCTGTATTAACACAACTCACAAGATGGCATTCTATGAATACCACGGTAAGGACCTTTCTATACCATTGCAGGCTATTTCATCTTCTTGAACACTGATCTTCGAGCCGCATTACATTAAAATGTCATTTACACTCATGTAATCATCTCCAAATGACTCTCATACAGACTGGTAGCAGGCATTGCTTGAAGACCGGCAGCCCTTAGGTATGAACACAGCCTGAGATTTGGTTCCTCAGAGGATGGTGAAATATCTGGGCTCATGTGGTTGACGGAGCCTGGAGGCTAAGCCTACCTGTTGTCATGACAACACCAGCCAGAACTTTCCGCCGTGCATGAGGCGACGTGAAGTTGTCTGTGAGCTCACTGAACTTGTCCACCACGAGACGAGAGACGGCATCTGCTAGAACCTGAGGGAACACATGGCAGGTTAAACACAAACTGGACCATCACCACAAGAGAGCAGATGGACACTAGGGAGGACAGAGCACCAGTTAACAGGAATTACAAAAGTAGAGCTTCATTGGTTAACAAGCTCTAAGATAAAGTCCCTTAAACAGACAGGAAATGTAAATTAAACTGAACCAACTCTAAGCTTTAAGGTGAGCACGGTCAGTTTCAAATCACACAATATTCCCTCTAATTTGGTATCACTTGCCAAGTGCTTCAGGCATTTCTTTTTCCCTGACAGTGTCTTTTATCTTACACACTATTCTCCTCTGCTAATATGGTGGAAAATGATTATGCCAGAGAGAAGTCAGTGGATGAATGGGCACAAATTAGAGACATTAGTCCAACATTGCTTCTCCAATACTTTAGAATCATTCAGCGGTAGACAGTTAATGTGTGCTCGAAATGCAGGAGAGCAAGCTGACTTTTTGTGCTTTAGAAGAGAAAGAAACCCTTCAAAACACAAGGAGCACTTTCACCCTGGCAATTTAATTTCCATTCGTTTCCCCACCAAGCAGCAGGGGGCACCTTTCATCTGAAGGTACATTAAATAAATATTAACACACTGTAGATTCCACTGTCCAATTACACACCGCCATATCACGTCTTGAGCGAGATGCTGAATTAAACAAACCAGTGGCAGGCAGCTGTGCAAAGAGACTGAAGCCGGACTTGCAAGAGAGATTAAAAAAGGGCCAAAAAGAAATGGGAGCTTTTGGATGAACCGCTATTTCATTGACCATGACAAATCTCCCTGCATCTGTACACAAAAGCATAACTGGTGCAATCAGCTGGCTGATGACAGACGTCATGTCTACTAATTGCTTTCATCCTAGACACCTCTTCGCCATCTACCTAAAACAAATTTACCCACATGTCCCGGTTGCTGAACAAAGCCAGACTGACAGCACGGTAAACCCTGTGGTTTGGGCTGAGGGATGGCGGGGTGTGGGTGTTCTGCTAATAGAGCTCTGTGTATTCGGCTGTGAGCCTGTCAGGCACGCGAGCAGTCCATGAGGCATCAGTGCCAGCGGTGGAACCTGACAGCGCTGCTCTTCAGCGGACAGGCAGCAGCCAGACTACAGCTAAACACTCTTGTTTTGACACGGTTCAGAGGGAGATGTTAATTAAGATTGGGTCAGCCTTGGTGCCCAGCCTTATCTGAAAGCAGGATTAACAAAAGGTTTAGGAAAGGTGTAAATAGACATTTTTCCCTGCACAAACACACAGGAGGCAGCTTTTTTAAGCCATTTGCTCCACTTCATTGCCATTTTATCATCCATCTTCCTTTTCAATTAGGCTTCAGGCCTTAATGAAGATGGGCATAAAGTTATGCTTTTGTATTTAAGAATCAATCACAAAGCCTGTGATAAAGAACTTATCTTTGACAAGTCTCCTCACAGTTCAGTGCCATTAATCAAATACTATGGAGCGGTTGAGAGACGGATTACTCATTTCTTTGGATCAGTTAGCTAATCTAAAGACGTCCGATAGGGCTGCGCTTTATCTAACCGTCTGAGGTAGAGAAGTATAAAATAAAACAAGTTTAGTTCAACAAGAAAGGGGGATTGTTCTGGAAATACAAGAAGAAAGTTATGTGAGCCTAAAACTTCATTAAATTTAAAAAGGTATTTAAAATTTGAAATCAGATAATATTAATACTGTTGAGTCTATTTCCCCTCAGGCAGTGAATAACTTTTTAACCATAATGTAGCTGGCACATAGCAATAAATAAGTAATGGCATCTTTCAGAAAACCCATAGATAGTAACTATGAGAGAGGTGGCGGAAAAAACACTTCAAGCCTTTGCTGGCGTAAAACAATACATTCATAATAAAATGTATCATGGAGTCGTTGGTGTGGGTAAATAATTTTTTTAATTATTTGTGGATAATGCTATAAAAGTGATGTGGAATACATAATTGAAAAAAAATACTGATTAATTAATCAGATGAGCTGCTGACACATTAAGTTGAATGCAACATCTATGGAGAGATCTATACAAAAATATATAAAAAAGGACAAAAAAGTTGAGTATGTTTGTGAGACCATACAATTACCACTCTAAAGGCCAACCGATAGTAGCCTGAATCGCAAACTGTACCTCTACCAAAGTTAAATGAACTGAATTATCAACTGAATTAAGCAGTGGTGTAGTGTAGGGGTGGTGGCCTAGTGGTAAGGTTCGGATCCTACCTCCAGCACTACCTGAGCTGCTCCAGGGGGACAGTCCCTGTAATCAGGAATTGGATGTCGCTCTAGATAAGAGCGTCGGCTAAATGCCATAAATGTAAATGTAATGTAAATGTAAGTGACTAGACCCCAGGATTGGAGGGTTGTGGGTTCAAATTCCAACCAGTATGTTGCCCTGAGGTACCCTTGAGCAAGGTACCGCCCCCATCACTGCTCCTGCTCCTCGAATGCTAGGTATGGCTGCCATGTGCTGCACAGTGTGTGGGTTAATTGCAGAGAATTCATTTCATTGTGGTTCAGTGCAGTGCTGAGTTTCACAACGCCAAACTGTCACTTTCACTTCTCTCCATTTCACTAAACCCCTTATGCTCGATGAATGAAATGAACAAATGTGAAGCATCGCTTATTTTTGCTTTTCATGGTCAATAAAATATTGTCAGAACAAAACACTGTATTTACATTTTTTACATTTTTCTTTTGAAAGTGTTTACTGAATCTGAAGAGACAAAATCAAATGACCTGTACGGAAGGTCCTATTCAATTTCTGGCTACATTAACCTCATAATTAAGAGTTTTATTTATATATATTTAGAAATACAGCACTGTGCAAAAGTTTTAGGCAGGTGTGGAAAAAATGCTGTAAACAAAGAATGCTTTCAGAAATATAAATAATGATTGTTTATTTTGATCAATTTACAAAATGCAAAGTGAGCAAACAAAAGAAAAATCTAAATCAGATCAATATTTGGTGTTACTACCTTTTGCCTTCAAACCAGCATCAGTTCTTCTGGCCCCCACAGAGCCCTGATCTCAACATCATCCAGTGTGTCTGGATTACATGAAGAGACAGAAGGATGTGAGGAAGCCTACATCCACAGAAGATCTGTGGTTCGTTCTCCAAGATGTTTGGAACGACCTACCAGCCGAGTTCCTTCAAATACTGTGTGCAAGTGTACCTAGAAGAACTGATGCTGTTTTGAAGGCAAAGGGTCGTCACACAAATATTGATTTGATTTAGATTCTCTTTTGTTCATTCACTGCATTTTGTTGATTGATGAAAATAAATGATGAACACTTCCATTTTTGAAAGCGTTCTTTATTTACAGCATTTTTTCCACACCTGCCTAAAACTTTTGCACAGTACTGTATATATATATATATATATATATATTTTTTTTTTTTTTCCCTTCTTGTGTTGGAGATTAGAGGTTTGTTCCAACAGAGAAGTTATTTACCTCCTGGAGCATTTAAATGCCATTTATCCAAAATTAGCTTTTTTATGAAACAAAAATGGTCAAAATGCAAAAAGCTCATTCCAAGTTTCGGGTGACTCATACCTGGGGCAGGTGCAGCTGCAAGCCTTCTCTGGGGATGGGCTGGCGAGACGGCGTTTGGTCCAGCTGCATGTTGAAAAGGGCTGATAAGGCGGCCTGAGCAGCTCGGGCTTTAGCCAGCTTCTTGTTTCTGCCCGAACCCTCGAAGGTCTGTGAGTCCACAGTCACAGACATTACAAAGTTCTTGGCGTGGCTCTCGCCACTCTCCGACACAAACTCATACTTGAGGCCCGGCCTCAATTCATTGAGAATCATTACAGGGTTCTTGCCACTGGAGGAGGAGCTGAAGGTGGAGGGAGGAGGCAGTGGGGCCTGTGCCAGGCTGTTGGTACCCGCTGCTGGGGGCACAGGGTACTCCCCCAGTGGGTTTAAGGAGCTGTTCCCATTTGAGCCCAGGTAAAAGGGATCCTCCGGTGGTGCAGGCGTCTCAAAGCCATTGAACAGCATGTCAGGGAAGTCGGCCTGGTCTGAGGTGAAGTCTGTGTTGACAGTGAGTGTACGCCCCATGGCCAGGTGTGCCTCAGAGGCGTTGGGGAACTGGACAAAAGAACGTAGTGCCTTCTCAGCTGCATTCAGTTTGGCCTTCTTCTTGGTGGGTCCTGATCCCTCAAAGAGCTGCCCATTCACCTCCACGGTCATAACAAAGACGGGGGCGTGCACCGGGCCGGTCTGAGAGAGCAGCTTGTACTGCAGACCCGGCTTGATCTCATTCAGCTGCATCAGAGCGTTCTTGGGCAGAACGGGCCCTGGGGTTTTCTTACGCTTCTTGGGCCTGAATTTGGGGTGCGCATGACCGTTATTGCCCTCCTCCAAGGGGCGTTTACGCCCCCCTCCTCCGCCGCCATTGGGGAGTTGCTCAGGCATGCCCGTCCCCTCCTTGGAGGAGACGTTGTCCAGGTTGCGGTTTTCCTTTACGTCGGTGCTGCAGGAACCTGCGATGCCCAGAAAGAGTAACTTACAACGCCTTCGTTGCAGGATCTTGTAAATGTAAAATTTATAGATTCCTTTATCTTTCTTTGTAACTGAGCAAGTGATGTGTGTTCCTTTTTTGATGCTGAGGAACTAGAGCATGCTGCACAGGAATGACGAGGTTACTAAAAGTTTTTACAGCAATAGAGGAAATAACTTGCACCCGACAAGATGATGTATAGTGTACTTGTGCATTTGGGAAAAGCTGTAACTTGTACAGCATCAATACTGTTGAGTCTCTAACACAACATATGAGTAATGTATGTCAGGCTTAAGCATTCTTTGAGTCTTTGAGAGAAAAGTAGAGATATGCAAAACATCCCAGGAAGCCCTTTCTGTATAAGTAATGTGTATTTGGATTAGGGATTAGGGAACATTTACATGTTAATGCAAGATGTCAGTCAATTGTATTAAGCAAGCTGAAAATGGCAAACAGGAAAATGAGAGAAAGAGGTAAGAGACTGTAAGAGTGAAAGAGTTGAATTGTTCAAATCCAAACGTGCATTATATTCGATAAGAGCTTGGGCATTTTTTATTTTTTTTTCTGGCTGATCAGACGTTGCTGAACCTCGGAGTGGTGCTGAACGGGCCGATAGGAACGTTTTAGTGCACGGAACACAAGGAACACACATCAAGCCCTGTTGACAAAGTTGATGGAACTTTGGCTAAATTTTCATTTATAACATCCTGCAGCAAAAGCTCGCTAGGTTACTCCTTTCGGCGCTCAGGGAAAGAGAAACTTTCGTCAAGTAGAGGAACAAGACAGGGTCAGGGAGGAAGGCACTGCAGGATCATACGAGGGAACAAGGTAGTGGATAAATAGGGATTTAAAAATAAATTTAAAAGATAAAAAGAGTGAGAGAGAGAAAAAGAAAAGGAGAGAAAAAAAGCACACAGAGGTTCACAGTTTCTTAGAAAAGAAATTAGTTTTTTTAGTTACTGCTTCCTGATGCTTGTGTGTATGCTTACATGCACGCGCGCGCGCGCACACACACACACACACACACACACACACACACACACACACACACACATATATATATACAAAACTGAGTGAGTATTTTAACTCTGATTTAGAGAAAGATCTCGACTCATCTAATCAGTGGAACTTGACATCTGCTTGAGTGGAGTAAACCAAAAGCTTTTTCTTGTCAAAAATACATGTTGCAGCAGTGTGTAACTATGTCTCTGCCCCAGATACGCTGCGCAGGGATCGAAAAAAGCCTCCTTAAGATCTAACGTCTGTAGATGCTCCTCTGGGCCTTCCATCAACTTCAAAACAACATCGAACCTTTCGTTTTACAAAAGCAGCCAATATTCATCATCAAGCCTGTGCATTTTAAAATGGAGGACACATCCCAAAAGCAAGCAAGGAGAAACTGCAGAATCCTCAAACTAGTTTTAGGCCTCCAAAAAACGGCAGCTTTTTCATTATATATACTTGTCTGTGAAAGAAAACAATGTGCTTTGAAAGGAAGGGAGCTGGTTCTCCCATTAGACTTAATACTTAATAAGTACAGAATAAGAAATTACAAATCCTGACAGCATTCTTTAATTTTTAAAAGGAAAGTTACAGTTTCCACAATTTTCCACGTACCCCAGGTGTAGCTGATCAGCCTAGAGAGCTTTGGAGTCCAGATTTAGCTTCTTTAGTTTAGCACTGAAGCAACAAAACTAATGCTGCTGGCGAACACTACAAGGCAATAGCAACCCAAATCATATAAATTCATGACCAAATCCGATCTCCGCTCTTTCAAACTCCTGCAATACATTATGTTACGTGGAAAACTGTGAAATGGGTTGTAAATCAAGCCCATCCTTAAAGTATTTTAGATTCAATCAATTTTTTCAACAGAAACTTAGGACAACAGACTGGACAAAAAAATCTAAAAGATCATGAAAAATCTCTTCAGTGAGAAATATAGGAAGCATTGATGTCATTTATGGTAGATAAACCCTTTAAACCTGAGAAAAACATAACATGTTCACCAGTTTCCCAACACTGTTGGAACCATAACCTAACTTTGATGAAAGCTTGAAAGCTTTTTCCATATTATGCGTTGTAAAGCATCTTTCAGCCGAGAAGTCACCTACCAAAAACATTCAGGGCCTTCTCCCCTGTCTGCCTCTGCTGTCTCCCTATTCTCTTTCCTGCTGCAAGTTCACTTCGCACACACCAGGATTTCAGGCCAGACGAAAGGAGACATCATTTTCCCCAGAAGAAGAGAAATTACCTCTACTAGTTAAATGTCAGTCACTACAGTGTAGTAAGAGTAATACTAGCAATCTGGACTAGAGGTATACTGTGATTAAACACACACACACACACACACACGCGCACGCGCTGGACCTGGACAAGCCTCAAACCAATCCCCACTCTTTTTCAGGAGAGAGAACTCCACCCGTGTGGCGCCTTTGTGCTACTAGATTAAACACTCTTCGTGTGGCAAAATGTTCACTTTAAATATGCGAGAGCTAACTGTTAGCAATTACGAGCATAATCACACCTTATTTAAAAAACGGACTCTTCATTACTTCATGTGCAATTCCTCTAAACAACAGGGAGCGCTCAGAAAACTTTTTTAAAAAGAATGACAGAGCCTGGCACAAATTATACGTCTCAGGCCTGGAATATTCTTTCACATTTCTCAATGAATATGTCAACATTTTTCCTCCAAAAAAAAGTACATTTCATATTTAACCATAGCTTTTATTTTCATGCTGGCAAATAGTCTTAAATATTATGCTATATGTTAAAAATGACTCCTTAAAAAGTTAAATATGACAAATAAGTCTGGCTTGAATTCTGTTTGCATAGACAGCAGTATAGATACAGAAGTTCAAAATGTAAAACTCTCAAAATCTTTGCTCAGCAAGATGTTTTTCTCTGTAAACATAGCTGAATTACAGCGTGAAGAGCTGATTTTTGCCCTTTAAGGTGGATATAAAGACATTTAATCAAAAATAAATATTTTTCTTCATAAATTACATTGTGAATGCAGCAGTACTCGTACATGAATAACTCAGTAAGTTATTTCAATCTTTCATTTTAAATTTGCACAGATTTTGCAGTGAGCTGTTCTGTTTCGGTTTCCTTAAGTGTCTAAGATGGAGTCTAAAGGGTTAAAGAGGAACCACCACAATATTAAATACAGAAATGAATACCAACATAATGAACGAATACTTGAACATTCAAACGTGAATCTTCAGAACAAACTATTGATCGATACAGGTTCACTTTAAATTGTCGAAAAGCTCGGAAATGTATTAAAACCTCTAACTTCCTAGGAAAGGAAATAAAACTTAGTGTACGCTAATCTAACAACTTTGCCCAAATATTTAGATGTATATAGTATGATTACATTATATTTTTATATCATCTCCATAATTCAGACTTTACTTCGTTCACTAGATGGCAAACAGGAAACCTGATCAGACAGAGCAGTGCAAGCTCTCATCAGCGGAGTGAGTGTGAAAAGCGCTTGAATATCACGGCACGCTTATCCACACGAAATCTAAATAAGAAACTGGTGTCTCTGCTTTGAGGTGGTAATAAATGACCTTGCCTGCCACTGAAAGTGGTTTCTAGGAGAAGCCTGTAAGTGACGGGACAAAGGAGAGCTCCATTTCTCCTGGGTTAACGGCTCTTCCTGGCAGCCAGCTTACTAAAACTCACACTTCTATTCAAGGCGGCGCTGAATACGACCAACAGCCTCAAAGACTCGGAAAGAATGTTGTCTATTCCTCAAGTCCTTTGATCAAAATCTGCCCAAATATCAATTAACTCCAATTGTATGAGACTGACTCGAGAGGACTCGACCAGTGAGTGATATCAATGGGATGTGCTCCAAGTCTGGGAGAAAGCTCTGAATGTTTAATTAATCGAACAAAGGAGCAAAAGCACAGACATTCTATACTTTTCCCACCAAAAATCATTCAGCATGGCCTGTTTTAAGTTTCTAACCAAAACTGTCCAGATCCGTTTCTATGGAAATCTGCAGCATTTGGACTGTAGAAGTTTGAGTTTGTTTTTGGAAGGCTGGAGTAAGCAGCGGCAAATGTACTGGGATGGTTCCATGGGAAGGGGTCCTGTCAGTGGGGAGCCAGTTTATAGATTGGGGAATATTGTAGGTTTGGCTGCTTGACCCCTTAGGCTTTGATCCAAAAATGTTTGGTGTCACTTTTTCAACAAAAATGGTACTGCAATAAATAAGGGAAATGTAATATATATTTCATAATTAAACAACATTCAGCTAGCTGCCATGTGCCATTTTCAACACTTTAATGAAAATACTCACTTCTAGGCTTGTTCATCAGCTGCAGGCTGCTTTGTCACCAGCAGCACACAGTTGCCAGCTCTGCACATCAGACCTTTTGGACTGTTTGAGACACGCCTGCAAACTGTGTATTTTACTGCTCGCTAGTGTTCTCTCAGTCGTGTTTATTCCTGAGATTAAATAAGAGCACGGTGGAAAGCTGCTGTCTGGAACATGTTCAGCCAAGGTTTAGCTCGTGCTCCGGTATCAAATGATTTTAGCGGCTTAAAACCTTGATCGTGCCGACATTTAAAGACAAGAACTGAGCAAAAAGGTTTCATTTTTAAAGAGGTGCTGCTCTCCTCTACTGCTTCATATATGTTGCTAGATTGGACAGGATCCTCCATTTTTATGCAATTTACTAAAGTAACTTAGCCATGATAGAATTTTGTTGAAAAGAACAATTTTACATTTTTTTTAAAGGATTGTTATCTTATTTTAGCATCACAGAAAAACACTATTTTTATAAAGTTATCAAATATAAAAACAATACTGGATAGAAACGTTAATGAAAACTTTTGATAGTTGCAGTCATTGGGGAAAAACAACAATAAATACATCCATTCGAATGCAAAATCCTGACTTCCTAAAAGTGTCTGCATTTTCATTTTTTGGGAGCTTCATACTGGATGACATGAAATCGTGAGGTGGTTGAGAAATAAGTATCAAAATTGTGCACGCAATTAAATGTATTCAAATGTATATTTCAGTGTGTTTGTAAATGAAAAGCCAGGATAAACATGTGTGTGCAGATGTGTGTGTCATGAATGTGGATATACAGACTAGAATGTGTGTGTATTTATAGATTTAGTACTGTGTACTGTACTGTCAGCGTACACAGACACTCACTCATGTTCTCCTCCTCGTCCACATCCATGGTAAAGAGCTTCTGCTGCCCTCGAGCCTGCCGCACCCCAGCTATACCTGAGAGCCAGAGACAGACAGAAAGAGTAAAAGATATAAAACATATCAGCATAAGAGACCCTCTCAAAAGAAAGAGAAAGGCATTGCGCATAATTCCTGAACAAACACATGCCCACACACACCCGACCACCCACACACACCCACACACAATCATTGGTCAGCTTCAGAAAGGGGTTTCTGAGAGCAGCAGTGATGGAGCAAAAAGAGGAGAACAGAAGAGAGAAATAGAGCTGCGTTGACTGTGGTTAAGCCTAGAGTAAGTGCATAAATATTCAGCACTGGAGTAATCTTACTGGAAATGGGGGGGGGGTGAGTGGGGGCCGTGGCTGACATGTCACAGTTAAACAATACACAACATGCAGGCAGACCTTTTTCAGAAGGTGACAAAGGTCAGGTACAGTCAGAATACTGAGTATTTTAGTGCCATTTGACAAAAGACTGACTTTGGGCTTGGTTACATTAATAAAGCATTAATCCAATGACTATTTTAAGAAGAGAATTATTAGACTGGAAAAAAAAAAAGCAATAAACAGTGGACTAACTGGATAGCAACACACAAGAATGAACATTCAAAGATGCAAATATACTTCAATGAAAATGAAAAACTAGAAAGACTTGGGCAAACAATATTTCCAAAACACTAGGTGGCAAAAATGGATATAAGGGTGCTTATCTGACTTTTAGTTACTGAAAAGATCCCACAAGGAGAATTTTTTAACTCAAATGATCAACATATGGGTGAAAAATTCCAGAAAAATATTCACCTGTTCTGAAGACCTAACAGAAAAAAAGGAAACTAATTCTGCTCATTTTATTGCTCTTTTAGGTAAAGTTTGGTTAAAACTTGAACAATACGAAATGCTGGATATTCAAAAGATGAAGTGTTACAATCAGTAAGCTTTAAAAGACCTGCGGGACCACGCTTTGTCCCCTGCCTTGCTCCAAAAATGCCCGGCGGGCACCTGAAGGGCACAGGCTTGCCCAGCTCCAAATGGGCCAACTAATCATTGGCACCGATCAAGGAGAACTCAAAGGCAAAGTCCTCCAGTTCTGCGCTACTTTGGGGACATATAAGCACGGTGTCCCTCACTGCCTCAGGCTGCTTTAGTTTGCATGCATTTAGAGACTTGAGTGAGAGAGATTAATCAACATCTCAGCAGCCTCAATACAATACGAGAGTGCTGCACCCCTGCATACTTTTACAAACCACTTTATCACTGTCCACCAATGGAGGAAAGTAATTAAAGGCAAACCTCAATGGCAATAAACAATTGTCTGCAATTTCACAAGATGCAAATCACTCAGAGCAATCAGCCAGCTACAGCGAGCGACTAGGAGGTGAAGCAGGCTGAAAGTGGGCTCCTCTCAGAATGGCACAGAATGAGTGTTTGATAGACCAGTATGCTTTGCTGAGATAGCAGCTTACGAACACATATCGAGTGTTGCAGGTGGATGGTCACCGAGGGAAAAGGATGAGGCAATGCTCCAGAATTTTAACACCTCCGATCAAGAGAGAAAAACAGAGCTTCAAAAAGGGACAGCAAATATCTTAACTAAAACCCTACCTATTGTTATAACAGAATAATCATATTCAGACAATCAGGTGGGAAAACAGCAGAACAGGATTAATGGTGATGGTAGTGCTCTTTTTTTCCAATTTCATTTTATGTTTATTTCGACAGTGCCGAGGTTACAACTCACACACAATCACTGGTGGCTTTCATACCTACTTCACAGACTTAGAGCCTACAGAAGTACAACATCATTATTGTTGTTGTTCTTTAATATCAAATTAGATCTGCTGATGCTTACTTACACATCACAGATGGTGTGACCATATGTACTTATAAAAAGGTGTTTGAGATATTATATATATATATATATATATATATATATATATATATATATATATATATATATATAATATCTCAAATCAGTACTGTGTGTGTGTATAGATGTATGTATGTGTGTGTGTAGAGTGTAGTGTAGGTGTATATATATATATATATATATATATATATATATATATACACACACATATATATATATATATATACACATACATACATACACACTCACACACACACACACACACAACATACACACACACAATATTTCAGCTAGTACGTGCAAAAAGTTTTAGGTAGGAAAATGATGCTTTCTAAAATGGAATCTATTAATTTATAAAATGTTCATTATTTATTTTCATCAATACAAAATGCAGTGAATGAACAAAAGAGAAATCTAAATCAAATCAATATTTGGTGTGACCACCCTTTGCCTTCAAAACAGCATCAGTTCTTCTAGGCACACAGTTTTTGAGGGAACTCGGCTGGTAGGTTGTTCGAAACATCTTGGAGAACTGACCACAGATCTTCTGTGGATGTAGGCTTCCTCACATCCTTCTGCCTCTTCATGTAATCCAGACACACTGGATGATGTTGAGATCAGGGCCCTGTGGGGCCAGAAGAACTGATGCTGGTTTGAAGGCAAAAGGTAGTGACACCAAATATTGATTTGATTTAGATTTTTCTTTTAAACAATCATTATTTATATTTCTGAAAGCATTCTTTGTTTACAGAATTTTTTCACACCTGCCTTAAACATTTGCAAAATTAAAAAATTATTTATTTACATCCAAATCAACATCATCCAAAGAGTCTTTATCATTAAATTGGCTTCAAATCCACTTAATTAATTAAAAAAAAAAATCTTTTCATTTTTTTTTGGAGGCAAAAGACATCAGATGTTTTGTACATACTGGAGCCTCAATTATGTTTTTCTAATCTGTTCTATTTTCTATTCCATTTTCAAGGCCAAAAATTAAACCATTCCAATAATCAAGACAGAAAGTTCAGAAAGTATGGAATATTATTTATTTTATTTACATAATTTAATAATGAATAATTTATTACATTCTGAATTAATTTATGGTTAATTTTTAGTCACGTATACATGCTGTAAACATGGAAATGGGGTGGGGTGGCTGCAGTGGAGGTGGAAAAGTACATCTGGGTTTCTTCAGCATAGCAATGAAAACTGAGTCTATGGTGTCTGATAATGCAGCTAAGTGGAACCATATAAATTATGAAGAGTAGAGGGCGGAAGAACAGATCCCTGAGGGACACCTTGTCTAACAGGAGCAGGAGGGGATCCCTTTATATAGATAGAAATTAATTGCTCCTACATTAGTGTAATGGGAGGAGAAGCAACAAAGAACAATGCCAGATGGCAAAATGAAGAGAAAAAAATTGTGTTATGACTATCAGGGTCAAAGGTAGAGCTTACATCCAAGAGAAGGAGGAGACTATGGAAAGAGTATGTCTTTGCATTCAGTAGAAGTTTTTTTTGCTCTGAGGGTGTGGATGGAGAAGTACAGAGAAGGTCAGAAGGAGTTGCATTGTGGACTTGGAGAAAGCATATGACAGGGTGCCTAGAGAGGAGTTGTGGTTTTGTATGAGGAAGTCAGGAGTGGCACAGAAGGATGTGAGAGTAGTTCAGGACATGCATGAGGGCAGTGTGACAGTGGTGAAGTCTGCAGTAGGAGCCATGAATGCAAAGTAGAGGTGGGATTACATCAAGGATCAGCGCTGAGCCCATTCTCGTTGTGGTAATGGAAAGGTTGAGGACGAGTTCCCATGGACGATGACATTTGCTGATGATAATGTGATCTGTAGTAAGAGTAGGGAGCAGCTTGAGGAAAACCTGGAGAGCTGAAGGTATGCTCTAGAGAGGAGAGCAAAGAAAGTGAGTAGGACAAAGCCAGAATACATGAATGTGAAAGAAAGGGAGAAAAGTGAAGTGGTTAGGATGGAGGGAGTAGAGGTGACAAAGGTGGAGGAATTTAAAGGAATGAAAGGAATGGCTAACAGGACGGTTGTGAGACCAGCTATGCTACACGGTTCAGAGACAGTGGGGCTAATGAGCTGGAGGTGATGCTGAGGTTTTGGTTGGGTGTATCAAGGATGGACAGGATTAGAAATGCGTATATTAGAGGGACAGCTCAGGTTATACATTTTGGAGACAAAGTTAGAGAAGCAAGGTTGCGTTGGTATGGACGTGTCCAGAAGAGAGTCGAGGATTATACTGGGAGGAGGATGTTGAAGATGGAGCTGCCAGTAAAGAGAAAGACCAAAGAGGAGGTTGACGGACATGGTGAGAGAGGACATGCAGGTGGTCGGTTTGAAGGGGGCAGATGCAGAGGACAGGAAGAAATAGAGACGGTGGATCTGCTTTTGCGACCCCTAAACTGGAGCAGCCAAAAGACAGTGATTTTTACAACCAGATGAAAGGTTAGAAGGTTAAACCATAATTTTGGATGTGTTGAGAACAAATGATTGGAGGGTTTACATTAACTGGCACAGAGGACTGCCAATAATCATGTCAGTTATAAATCATTCTTTTATATATATTCATTATTTTGGTGTTTATTTAATATTTTATTTATATCATTTGAAAACATCTGCTGCCTTTTACACTGACTGTTCTTGGTTCAATGAAAATTGTACTCAAGTTATGATGGACGGTAAAACTAATTTTGCCTTTGGTGTTCTCTGATATAAACAACACGGTGACAACACAGCAGAAGTGTAGCCGCCACTGGCCTGGATGTAGTAGTGTCAGCTATGAGTATGATGGGCTGAGGGACAGGAGAGTGAGAGAAAATGATTACACACAGGACAGAGCAGCTTGCGCTGATCACAGCCTTCTGCCTTCACACGCACCATTCTTCATGGCCGACACTTTCTTAAGCTAAACTAAATGGCCTAATTAATCTGGCCTAATGGTGGGTGACAGCAAATATGCTACCACAATTATTACCCTATTAAAGATTAATATTCCGCTGGAAAATTGAAAAGGGGGCTGAGGAAGGAGGGGAATTTTAGAGGTGGAGGAAGGAGGGGGTGCTCATTTGAACTTGAAGCCAGGTGGTGTACAATGCTTTTGCATCCCCTCTTTCCGTCCCTCTGTCTCTCATTGGTTAATGGTGTGTGCTGTAACGAGGGGCTAGGAGGCTTGGGCTAGAGCTTGTTCGGTGCCTGTCGCGTTTGATTTGGCCTCCTCTGCTATTCTCTTTCTACCCATGAATCCATAAGCAGCACTGAGATCAGCTTCAATCTGCGAGCGCTGGAGGGACACGCTGCTTGCAGCGCTCCGGGAGGCCTCTGAATTTTTCATCTGCGTTCATGGAGCGCGGCCCAGCACAGCGGGACCTGGCAGTGCTCTTCCACACCATGAAGGTCAAAGAAGACATGGTTTCAGAGCCGGTCTGGCCCATAAAATGCTAATATTTATCACATTTTATGCATATTTACACTACATCGACTGTAACATTAAAACCACCTACCTGATGCTGTGCCCCACTGTGCCACCAAAACAGCTTTGACCTGATGAGGCATGGATTCCAGTGCTGTGTTGGCTGGCACTAAGACACTAACAGAAGATCTATTAAGTCCTATTAGCAACCAGAAGGGGGCTCGGTTGACCAGACGGGTATTTTTAGCAATTCTTTTAAGCAGTTTTTTCGTTGGGATCAGACCAAAAAGGCAACTTCAATCGCAACCAATCAGTGTTGGTAGGCATGAACCACTGCTGGCAAGACCTTACAAGATTTTTGGAGATGCTCTATCCAAATCATCTAGCCATCACAACATCAAAGTTGCTCTTGCCCATTTAAATACTCGCCCATTTTCCTACCTCAAGAAATGACTATTCACTTGCTGCCTAAAAGCCTATTCACTCACAAAAGCCAATGCTGGCAGGAATGAGAAAGCTGGCAGAAACAAACAGCTTGTCATCCAATGTTGCAATAATGGAGGGTTTAATTAGCAGTTAGCATTCTTAGAAGGGAAAAGGCCAAAAAGGTCACGTGTCCTGCAATGTGCAAATGTTTATTTATTTATTTATTTTGAATTAAGAATGTTCTTTCTTAATCGTTTATTCAAGATTCAAACTATTCATATTTAACGCACACATATCAGATGACACAGGAATAAAACATCATGACATGATTTATAATCACATTGCTCAGTCTTAGGGGTTGTTGGGCAGTTCAGAGATGGCACCTCTGCAATCTGGTTTGGTGATTCCTGCATTAGAGGCTCAACTAAGTGGTAAAGCAGCAAGCTGTGGTGTTAGCACAGCTGTGTGTGGGCACACACACCACACAGCCAAAGCTTACTCAGCCACCACACACATATGTCAAACATTCATTCAGCTCGAATGCATGCACTGCCCAAAGATCTGGACCAGGAGATAACAATGTTTTATATCTCTGTATCTCGACAAAAAAAACTTTTGATGCTGAGCTTTTTGTAGATTAACCAGGATGGTGGAGAAAACAGAGGAGGAAGAACAACAAAGATGAGAGTTGAGGATAATAAATGTGCAGTGAATGGAGAGTGCGTGCCTCTGTGTGTGTGTGTGTGTGTGCTATGGAGGGACATGCACTGTTTGATTTGTTTTCATCCTGCTTGCTTCTGGTGCTGAGGAGATACTGGAGCGTCTAGAGAAAAAGCGCCTTTATTAAGTGTCCATCCCAACACTCCAGAGAGCTCAAACATCAGAACACTTCACAGCAGCCCTGAGAAACATGCCAGGCGATGCACCTGTTCTGAGAGATATATATTAGGCCTTTAACAGAGCTTGAAATTTTGATGTGAATCTGAATTCAGCCTGAGAAATTTCAGTCCACATCCAACTTAATACATTTTATGTTTTTTTGAGTCCAAACCGGACTAGAGCCCATCACATTCCTAAATGATCGTAAGGCTGCACTTTTCTATACCTCCCTGAATCAACTGGCTGCATATTTCTGATTTTCTGTCAATTCTGTCAACAATATGAGTGCATGACTCATATTGCAATTTAATGTATATGCATATTATACATATAGTGTAAAAATGTACAAACCATTTTAAGGTGCTATAAAGAGCACAAAGAAGGGGAAAACTAAATCTGGAAAAGCAGAGGGAAATCAAAAAGTAAATAAGGCAGGCTTTGAGAAGCCAAAGGTGAATTCTGAACGAGTGCCGAGCCCTCAGCATTTTTGGAGAATGACATCCAAGCCCGATGTCAAGTTCTGACACACCCTTGCTCTTCGAGGCAAAGAATAACAAAACAAAACAAAAACATTTCTGAGCTTAAGGAGTGACGAAGATGAAGCCACTCATGCAGAACTGTCTCGAGCCACCCCTCATTTCAATTCATATTTTGCCCCAAAAAGCCAGACTTTCTGGTATTTTAAAGGATTGTTAATAAAGATCTCCAGGCTTCCTCAAGGACAAAGTTTTGTTTCCTGTACCGGACCAGTTTCAGAGGATTGGTTTTTCTTTGTTAAGCCACACATCGATCTACATCGAAATCATTCAAGCAGAACAAATTCTCTACCTTAAGACATGAAGTAGTGAAGGAACTGGTGTAGATGATTCCAGATGATCAGGCTGGTGATTAGTCCACTGGTGATGCTGAATGACTGCAATCCCTTTATTTAAGCACCTTGGAGCCGTAAAGCATTTGTTCCATCCCGCTTCAGTTTAATCTACCCAATACGCTAAAGATTAGACAGTTTGACAAGCATAAAATAGTATTTTGGCATCAAGATGATTCCCTAGCTGAATTAAAGAAACAAAAGCTGCTTTAAACATCAAAGGTGATTTTCTTTGGACAGCAATGGAATTTGGAAATGATAAATGATTTGATTTGGTGAGCACTGATAACTTATAGTGTGAAACTAATGGAACCAAACTAATCTGAGCTAAAAGCCAGGAGAGACCTGCGCAGCACTGGCTGAAGTTTTCACAGGGTTGACATTTGTTGATGAGAGAAGGAACCAGCGTTCTCAGGCCAATCAGTCGCATTCGCATCATTCCTGAGCTTTTAAGCCTCTGCGGCTTAAGAAGTGACAAGCTCTTCAATGCAGGCTTTATTAAAAAGCATCATTTCTGAAATATTCAGGAAAACAACAGGTTCTGTCAAAAGCAAGCAGAAAACAAATCTCACACACACACACACACACACACACACACACACACACACACAGACACTCGCAAGAGAGA
Organism: Hepsetus odoe; assembly: GCA_017165825.1. Taxonomy (NCBI): domain Eukaryota; kingdom Metazoa; phylum Chordata; class Actinopteri; order Characiformes; family Hepsetidae; genus Hepsetus; species Hepsetus odoe. The sequence continues at coordinate 9,234,585 of CM029369.1, forward strand.
TTCAAGTGCGTTTCCCTGTGCCTTCATGTATAACCAGATTTAAGGAATAAAACAGACAGTGTTTCATTCCCTCGGCTTGCTCTCATACTCTTAACTTTAAAAGATGTGCTTGCACTCGTGTGCTGACTGAGGGTCGACTTGCTTGGGCTCTCATAGACTTGCAGCCTGGGAGAAAGCAGTGATCGAGGCAACATCGCAGAATTCAACCATTAATTGTGAATTAAAAAATACTTGATATAAAAAAAAAAAAAAACAGATTTTCACATTGCTGTGAGGTGAAAGCACTAGCCGTCATGTCACTGAGATACGAACACAAACCCCCTTTTCAAACAGCATAAAAATCCCTTTTTTTCAACATGAATAGCTACACTGTCATAGTTCATCGGGCTCTTTGAAACGCTGTATAAAAAAGCAGTAGAACACTGTTTACCTGCAATGAAAAGAAGAGGGTAGTGTTTGAGCTGGAATGCAATGCTACATTCAAATAAATCTGAACTTGGGGAATTTAAGTTGGCGTCTGTTTGTTGGCCACACACACACACACAGACTCACAAACAGAATATGAGAGAGAGAAGGAGAGAGATAGAGAGAGATAGAGGGAGAGAGTAAGAGTGACTCAGTAAATAAATGAATGTGAATTTTCAGGCTTTTTATTTCCCCCCCATAATGCACCACAAATGTACAAACCTGATCTGTTCTTCTATCACCATAAATACACAGAGCTCTCACATAAAGTCCGGCTGGGCTGTAGAGGCTGAAAGAAAGAGTGCTTAGGGCAATAAGACTTGCCAAGGTGCAGCCTTTCACCAGAGCAGCCAGGAGGATGGCGAGTGTGTAACGGCCAAAGTGGGCCGTGCTCAACACTGATGTGCAGATGGAGGGATGACACAGCCTGCGCACTTTACTCCTTCATCAGAGCCGAGAGTGCTCCTGCATGTTTGGAACTTAACTACACCTTCCACCCATCTGACACACAAACACACACACACAAATAAATATATACGTACAATTACTTAAAGAAAGAAAGAGAACCCCCACCGCTGAAAAAAAGAGGAAGACATGCATCAAGACTCTTCTCAGCTCTGGCCCCTCAGTGGTGGAATGAACGCCCCCTGATGGTCAGAACTGCTGAGACCCTTGCTGTCTTCAAACGTCGATTAAAGACCCACCTGTTCATGGAATTTCTCAGGGACTAACCCTCCCAAACCATCTACTCTCCTACCTCTGCTCCTTCTTTTCCTTAAACATCTACTCTCTCTTTCCTGTCACAAAAGGTGCTAGGATGTAATAGCTAATCAGCAGTTCCTGATCTGAGCTGGTTACCAAGATGATCTAATGTGGAAATAAAGCACTGTTGTAAGTCACTCTGGATAAGAGCGTCTGCTAAATGCCGTAAATGTAAATGTAAAGAGTGAGTAAGAAAAAGAAAGAGCTTGAAAGAGAGACCTGACTCCTGCATTCCACTTCATTCATTTCCACATCTTCAGGATACAGTTTGGTGTGACTACTTCACATGAGCATCTCTGAAACACCAGTTAAATATCTGGAGCCTCTCAGACTTCCATTACACAAAGAGGCTCCTGTCACTGCACCTCGGCTGAATCCGCTCTGAAAGGCGCAGAGCGTTAACAGAGTCTTAAGCAGCTCAAAACTCCACTTTTACCGCAACTGCTGAACTTTTAGATTTAACCGCACTTGCTTTAATATGACAGACACATGTGTAAAGTTTGGGACGACGACAAAGTTACGCAGCAGAGAGCGCCGAGAAGCAAACTGCTCTCAAAAAATGTAAAAAATATGTATAGAGAAAACTATAAAGTATAAAGTATGTAGGTTATTCTTACTAAAGGAGACCACACCCAGGCTAGAAGAAAGGCTAGAATACGGCTTCCTAATAAAAAAAAATGTAATTATATATACAGTACTGTGCAAAAGTTTTAGGCAGGTGTGAAAAAATGCTGTAAACAAATGCTTTCAGAAATATAAATAATGATTGTTTATTTTTACCAATTTACAAAATGCAGTGAATGAACAAAAGAGAAATCTAAATCAAATCAATATTTGGTGTGACCACCCTTTGCCTTCAAAACAGCATCAGTTCTTCTAGGTACACTTGCACACAGTTTTTGAAGGAACTCGGCTGCTAGGTGTGACATTGATGATCATCAGCACCTGTTTGGTAAAACTGGTTGATCAGACACTGACTATAATCCTACAGAATCCCTGACTTTGTGCAAGTGTACCTAGAAGAACTGATGCTGGTTTGAAGGCGAAGGGTGGTCACACTAAATATTGATTTGATTTAGATTTCTCTTTTGTTCATTCACTGCATTTTGTAAATTGGTAAAAATAAACAATCATTATTTATATTTCTGAAAGCATTACAGCATTTTTTCCACACCTGCCTAAAGCCTTTGCACAGTACTGTATATAGTTTATTATAGTATGTTAAAGCATATGATTACAGTAAATGACACTGCCTGTCAAGTGAGGAGAGCCTTCTGCAGCTGGACAGCTGCCGATGCCCGCCGCACTTTCACAAGAAGACCTTACCCTCACTGTCAGCACTGCAGACAGCAGCTCACACTGCAGGCCCTACAGCCAGAAAAGGAACTTGCAGGGGTGAACGTTTAAAATGAGTGCGGTTTCAACAGATGCCATTTCTTTAACTAAACGTCCTGCACTATTTAGTGACTGGAACATTTTTACATTAAATTTCTCATTTTTGACAAGTTAAGGCATACGTCAGTCCCATACTCTAGATAACTTACTTATGATAGACTATTTGAACCAGAACAGTTTTACAGAAGAGGTCCAGTAATGTATTTTATTAGAGATTTAGATTAGTCTGGTGGTCATGGGATAATGTGTAATGTGTCATTTTCTTCAAATTACTGAAGACATCCAGGAACAAAACTGAACAGTGTGGGTCCTTGATGCAATGAGCCCAAACAAACTTCCAGTGGATGCTAGAATACCAGCAGGCTGAAATGTCTCAACTCACCAAATTCCGCCCATTAAACAGAAAACAAACTACTGTCAAGGCTTCACTTGCTTTCATGTAATTAACGTTCACCAAACATTGCTGTATATTAGTCTGGTTTGAAGGGTAAAGAAACTTTACAAATCATTTCCAGTTCAGCAGTTAGTTTGCCCTCTACTCAATAAATCAGAAAATTCTGTTACATTACTTTGAGGCAGAACTGTTAATAAAGAATGAGCTCCGGGTTCGGTGAATTGGAGAAAGTAATTTGCTCCAGAAATATTTAGCAGATTTGTAACAATGGATATTATTGATCCAAAATGGAGTAAAATCCCCATTTTCATCATCAGTCATTAAAATTACAACACCTCCTCAGGTAAAACCAGTCCGACGCGAATAAGACTTTGGACTTATAATTACAAAATAAGATATATTAGGTAGTGAATTATTACAGTACTAAACACTAAGAAATAATAATAATAATAATAATACTGTTGTACATTGATAACTTAGAAGTTGTCGTTTTATTCTTGCTACACTATTCTTAATAATTTCATAATAATATAGTAAAAAAATAATAGTTAATCATAATTCACATTTTTTCTTTTTTGTACTGATCTATTATCTATTTTTCGGCATGTTTAATTTAACTTATTTAAGTTTGGATGTCAAGAAATAAATGTAAAGGCTTTTTTTTCCTGCAAAATAATACTGAATGAATCACAGTAATTATTCATCCAGGTCTAATCAAATGAAGCTCTTTTTTATTGTCGAACACAGAGATGCTATTGGGTCTGTAGAAAGTCTCAGTTTGTTGCACTCAGATTTTTGTTACTGCAAGTTGAAGACAAAGGACAAACACGAGTGAACCCACAGGAAGGTCCAGAGACACAGTGATGAGCAATGTAAATTCGGCAGCAGGAAGTTTTGTATAAGAGCAATCGTGTGTGTAAGAGTGTTGAAGGCAGAAGGTGTAGTCAGACCAAAGAGCGTGCAGCAGCAGAAGTGCTGAGCTCACACTGCTCTCCTGCTATCAGCGCTGAGCTGAGCTGGAGGTGGCGGAGGTGAGAAACTCTTTTATTGTGTTGGGGTGGGTGAGGGGGTTTAATATTTGACGGCCGGCTGTTCATCACAGAGCTGCAAGAGTGAAGGCCTGGCCAGGAGAAAAGTTAGAGTGGAGTGGATATGAATTTTTTATTTGACAGTTTTATGTGAGATTGCTTTTCATAGACGAGGCTGGAGAGGAGACATTGTGGATGTTTCTGGGAAGATGAAAGGGGCAAAAGATCATTTGTTAGAATCCACACAAAAACAAGAAAGACACTGCAAACACATATTAAAGAGTCGTATCCCACGTTTTTCTTGTATTTTCCCCCCTTGAGCTCCACTTTATGGTGGTTTGCTTTAATGCACTAATAAACATCATTAATTTTCATTCATTTCATGACCATTTCTCAACCTCTTTACTCTTTAGAGCGAAAATCTTTGTTATTGTGCCGTAAAGACCGATGTGTGTAAATGATATTTATTCTGAGTTGCTGCCCTCAAACAGTTGTCCAAGCTGAAACACATCTACTTTGTTAATGGGTGGCGTTTCTGAACAATAAGGGTCCTTGAAGAAAACACACACACACACACACACACACACACACACACAAACACACAGAAAACTCCCCTCTTATTTTGCTTCAGGTGCAGCCATAAATCACCCACATGCATGGCTATGAAAGTCTGAGCATGGCAATAAACGACCGCTCTCTCAGAGTCCATCACGCCAAGGACAGGTGGTCGGAACACTGACACATTATGGATGAGAGAGAGGGAGAGAAAGAGAGAGAGAGAGAGAGAGAGAGAGAGAGAGAGAGAGAGAGAGAGAGAGAGAGAAAGAGAGAGAGAGACAGAGACAGAGAGAGAGAGAGAGAGAGAGAGAGAGAGAGAGAGAGAGAGAAAGAGAGAGAGCTAGAAAGGGGAGAGAGAGGAGAGAGACGCGGGCGAGAGAGAGAGGAGGAGAGAAGGGAGAGAAAGAGAGGAGAGGAGAGGGAGAAAGAAGAGAGAGAGGAAGAGAGAGAGAAAGAGAAGGGGGAGAGGGAGAAAGAGAGAGAGAAAGAGAGGGGGAGAGGGAGAGAAAGAGAGGGGGAGAGGGAGAGAGAGAGAAAGAGAGGGGGAGAGGGAGAGGGAGAGAGAGAGAGTGAGAGAGAAAGCGAGAGCTTGATTTCCCTCCCCAAAGCACCCCCTTCTCTCCTTGCCCCAAAGCCTTTAACATGCCCCTCCTCCTTTTATTTCTCTGTCACCCCCTGATGCCATTTAGGCTGAGAAATATTGCTGCTCTCTCCTCCATGCTGAGGTAAGGATTTATGCTCCATTGACTTACCAGCTTCTCGACAAGAAACTTACAAGGAGACTGTGCTCCACTTTAATGGCTGGGCAGCGCGGCTGTATTTGACTTGGGAAACATTTTTAGCCTCACTCTGCTGTCTGATACACATTAAAACACATTACACTTTTCCACAAGTGAGTGCCCACATGCTATGATAAATGCAGCCGAGGGTTTGCATCTTTCCCACAAACATACGCTGCATCAGTGCCCACCTTAATAAACGTGATGCAACGCGAGGCAAACTTCCTGCACTGAAGGTAAATCCACGCTGTTCTGAGGGAGCTTTTCTGGAGATACTGAAATGGGCATGACAGACTCAGCAGCCTTGCACGGTGCTCTGGGCTTTGCCTAAAACTGTTCAGCACAGCGGAGCACTAAAAGAAGAAAGGAAGCTTTCTCCACTACAGTCGGAATGTTTGGTGGCATTGCCCTCTGCCTGGGCAGATGATCTTCTGGAGGACTCTTCCGACTGCAGACAGTGTGATCCTGTAGTATAGGTTGCCAAGCTGATGTGTGAAATTTGTTACTTTCTGTCACTTCATACCACTGTTAGTACATTTTAATATCACTTTCTAATTCATTAGTGATCCTTTCAAGGTGCCGTTATGAAGCTTTTTTATTGGGCTGAGGTCAGACTGGCTGTAACTTGGGGATGAACTGCCTTTCTTAGGCGTCATGCCTGGACTACTTGCTAAATCCTGTACCGGACCTTTTGTGCCACTGGTTTAGGGCTGTGAAAAACAAGTATTTGGACAGTTTTTTCCATTTAAATGAACTGACTAACAATAGAGTTTGGACGAATCTGCTTTCAAGTGACAGTTAAACTGAAGAACAGTAAACAAAAGGGTATTTAATACTGTCACAAAAACAGCTTTATTACCATCCTGTTAGTAAACTGATTTTCAGGGAAAATGTTTACTTTTATAATCTCTTGCATTGTTTTGTCAAACTAAAGTGCAAATTTAGTTAAAATTTAAAATAATAATAATAATACATATTTCCAAACACACATGCATTACACACACCAGTTTAATAGAAGTTATATTTATATACCTAACCTCAAACAAACTCCAATGAAATAAAATCTTAAATCATAGATTCTACATGAATTGCTCCTCCAATATTGATGAAACAAAGTGAAAGTGAAAGCGACTACCCACATCATTGTGAAATACAGCACAGCACAACACAACGAAATTCAACCTCTGCGTTTCACCCATACATACGTGCAGCAGGGGGCAGTTATTGAAAGCGCCCATGGAGCAGTGACTGGGACGGTACCTTGCTCAAGTGTACCTCAGGGCAACCTACTGGTGAGGGAATCGAACCCACAATCTTCCGGGGCCGACTCCCTCACCACTAGACCACCGCTTCCCCATACATGTTCTTAAATGAATCTTTCTGAATTCGATCAGCACTCTAAGGAAAACTTCAGCTCAGCACAGTCAGCTTCCAAGAAATGTGAAAATGCAGCACGGACACTGTCCTCAGAGGGAGCATGAAGTTTCAGCAGAGGCATGCAATGCATTCGCCAACCACTGCTCACCAGACCAGCCTTCACTGGACATCAGTGGAAACGAGTAGTGATACAAAACCCATTTACAATTAGGCCGGCCTATCAAACTCCAATTACGCCACATGCAGCGCAGGGGGACGTCAGATCAGTTCTTATCCCATTACAGGGCCTGATCAGGACCTCTTCAGGAAGGCACAAGCAGCTGGGAGGAGGGGAAATAGAAGCATTAAGGGAGGATGGAATCATTAGGGTGGGCTATTAGCCTCCATGGAGAAATGTTCAGTAGGTGTCAGCACATCCCTGACTATGGTAAGGCAGACGTTAAAGAAGAGGTCACATTGCTGGTGTTGTGAAATTTAGGAGGTCCTGGGATGGAAACACTTGAGGTTGACCGTTTGATGATGATATCAGAGCACCTAGCTAGTGACAAACAAATAAACAAACAAAAAAATGTATCCAGAAAAACAAAACAAAAACACAGTAATAATCCTAAACAGCTCCAGTAGAAAACTCACATTTGAGATCTGTGTTGAGGTTTCATAATCTTTTCACTTTTTATACACAGTCCACCTCTAGTTTTCAAGCCTAGGCTGAAAGGTAACTTGTCCCGTATTTGTACTTCATTTTTTCCTTTGAATAAAATGCTGCTAAGAGTTAATGGACACAGTTGCATGTGTGTTGCTGCAAGTCTGTTATAGAGAAGTCTGCCAGGGTCACTTTTTGCTCTCTGTACATTTGAATTTTATATCCTGTGAGTTAAACAGAATGAACTGCTTTCCTGTATTTTTCTGAGATAGGTTGCTGCCCACCCACTCAGCGTAGTCAACCAATCCACACCATATTGTCCTTTAGACCAGATCAAGCATCATGAGTGCCTTTCTCAATTGCACTCCAGACCACTTCCACCATCAAAGATCACCTGCCTGTGCTGCCCACGTAAAATCAAAAACCCATCTCAGACAGAAGCTGCTGTTTCTTCTTTTTTTAAACAGACTGTAACTGATCCACCTGCCGCTAACTAAAGACTGCGCACTGGTTAAGTTGTTAACTCTGCCTCGTGTGTATTGTTGCAGACTGTATTGTCTTTATGGCAAATATACTTTGACAGAGCAATATTCTGCATTCTCTTTTGCTTTCTGGTGTTGAACTGAGGAGGATGGGTTCCCCTTTTAAGTCTTGGTCCTCCCAAGGTTTCTTCCTCCAGCCTTAGGCAGTTTTGCCTTGCTTTACAGAACTGTGCAAAAGTTTTAGGCAGGTGTGGAAAAAATGCTGCAAACAAAGAATGCTTTCAAAAATGTTGATCATTTATTTTCATCAATCAATAAAATGCAGTGAATGAACAAAACAGAAATCTAAATCAAACCAATATTTGGTGTGACCACCTTTTGCCTTCAAAACAGCATCAATTCTTCTAGGTACACAGTTTTTGAGGGAACCCGGCTGGAAGAACTGATGCTGGTTTGAAGGCAAAAGGTAGTAACAACAAGGATGGTACCTTGCTCAAGGGTACCTCAGGGCAACCTACTGGTACCGGTAGACCCACAGTCTTCCGATCCTGTGGTCAACTCCCTAACCACTAGGCCACCGCTGCCCACCTTAAATCCATGATCTATGACACACGTGTGTGCACTTCTCAGTGTGCGCAGTTCTACCTAACAGAATTCACTGCAGCAACCACTCTTCTAGTTTTTCACTGCTCTGTCTAGCCGAAAGCTTTCTTTTTTAGCTGGGATGGGACAGGTACCTGCTAAAATTAAGTTTATCATTTATAGATTGTAAACAAAAGTCATTCATTTCCAAGTCTAGAACTGTGTTGCCCGACAGCTCTGAAACAAGGGCCTCCCCTTGTCAAAAGCAGGTGGAGGTCGTAGGTGCCGGGTAAGGAAAAGTAATCATGAGGGAAGGAGCGGGTGAGTGCGAGGAAGAGAGGCAGCGCGGACAGAGATGGATGGCCTGTGCTAACGGGGCGAATATGAGGGATGCCAAAGCGCAAGGCCCAACACAAACTGTCACAGCCACCCCTCTGAGTCCTAATGCAAATGGATAGATCCAGTGGTCAGAGCGAATTCCTGAAGAAATGAGGAGCCTCTCCAAAATGGAGCAGCAACCCCCACTCCTCCTCTTTCCATTTACCTCCCCAAAATTATGTTTCAAACAAAGATGATAGTCTCTCCAAGGCCACAGGGCAGCTGTGTTCCTCATCTGTGTGGGGTCGAGAGAGCAGAAGGCTAGTTTTAGAAAAGCCTGCAGGAGACCATATGACCATATCCAAGATGATGAAGGATGCACTGATATGGAATTCCTAACACAAATCCAATACATGAAAATGAACTGTAACATCTAACATTCGCAATCAGATGTATTAGTATTATCCTATGTAAAAATATTTTTCAGTTTCGAAGACACTCTTATTTAGAGAACTTTACAACAACATTGATGTCACATTATGATTTTCTTAACCCAAGACTGCCATGATAGCATGCATTTAGTGGTTTACAGAAGTTAAATGAAAAAGCGAAAGCGTGCCTAAAAGAAAGTGTGTATTTTGTCTTTTTGTGGCATCATTGTTAAGCTGTTTGGTATTGCATTCTTTTGCATAGCAACAAGTAGCTGATCTGGGGTCAGTCTTTTGAAGCAGGTTTAACTCAGACAGGGTTCCTGACTAGACAAAATTTACAACAGCAGTAACTTCCCGTTAACCCAAGTTTCAATACTCAGACCAGGTTACTCCTCACAGATGTGGTGTTTATGACAATCAGTCAATTGTAATAAAAATGGGGATGAGTTTATGAGACTCAGGCACTTCCTAGTGGTAAAAGGTTAGGTGGTCGTTTGTAATAATTGAAGGTAATTGGCCTCAGGTTACATATAATATTGCAGCTCCATAATAAAGTGGGAATCTTTGGGAAAAACGTTACATTACGCATTGATTTCTTATGGTTTCCCATTGGGCTTTGAATTTCCATGCTAAACAAAGGAAAAGTTAATTGGAGAAGCTCTGTAAGAGGGTTCCTCATGCTCCAGCCTGTACTGCAATGCAGCTCTGCTTTGTCCCCCACAGTGCCTGAGCCCAGGTAATGATCCTTAATGGGCCACACGTGCAGGGGACGCTGGCTGGCCGAGCGCCTAATGGAGAGGGCTCCCGGTGGACAGAGCTGCCTGTCGCTCCGCCAGATTAAAACTGATGGGCTGGGTGTTCGTAGGAGACGAGCGCGGCCACCCCCTGCCCTGCCCCACCCGGCTGGCAGCATACAAGCCGCCCGCCGCCAAAAACCTCTGGCTCCATTATTCAATTTCTGCACTTTAATGGCCAATAACAGATCTGAATTAGTCTGCCAACACCGATTTCACCTCGTGGCAAATTGCAGGTTTTTCAGACTTCAAATGCATTTAGGTGTTTCCCGCGCACAAAAGCGGGTGACAGGACGCTTTGACAAAGTGACTGCTGATTTCTAACGGTAGATAAATGAGTGGCAGGGAAAAAGAGAGAAGAACGGCTGCCATTGCTACTCCCTGCTGCTACCTACCCACTGAAAGACCATCAGGAGAGGGCGATGGTCACTAATCAGTACAAACACTCAGAAATGTCTACCTAATAAATGACATGGCTGGAGGGACATTTACAGAACTGCACTGAGGGGGAAAGGGGGGGGGGGGTTTAGCAAGAGTGCCATTTACGCTTGCTTTCTGAAAGGCAAATGGTCTCCATTCACTTGAGTAAACAAAGAGGCTGTGACTGCTGATGAACCACCTTTCCTGACCTCTCTTTAGTCTGATCTCCGTTTAGACTACAAGAAGCTGATCAGAAGCCGTGCATCAGCCTGAAAAATGACTGTAGATAAACAAATGTAGATTTGAAGTAAACTCAGAAAAGACCAGAAATAAACTATATTATTGTACATAATACATTGTCTATTTGTGCATAATAAGAATTACAATGAGGGTTGCTTTCAGTCCTATAGATTTTGCCTTTTAAAATCTCAAGAAAGCTGAATTCATGCTTCATCAAAAAGCTACTCCATGCCATACTGCAGACTTAGCTTGTTTCAAAATTTTTTTCCGCAGAGAATGATGTGGATTGTTAGCTGTAAATTAGCTGCTAATCTAGTGAATTAAATGGTCATTAAACTATCATTAAACTGACCCATGGTTACGTTTATCTTGGCATGACCCATTCAGCAATTACTGAATGGAGATATTAACCTCTGTCACCTTTGGACTCATGAGGCCAGAATAAAAGGTTATTTTGTAAGTCCTTTTTTTTTTTAAATACCACTTAACTTACATTTAATTCTGTATAGAGTCTACACTGACCTTGCAGCCTAGTAATGTAAAGCCATTCTAAGGAAAGGTCAGTTTGAATAAAAATCCATCTGACAGTGAAGGGGAAGAGCCTCAGCTTTAAAAGGCTTCATTCAAGTTGTAATTGCTGTATTTGCTTCCCAAATGCAGAGAAGTAAGTACTGCAAACTGGACACATCAACCCCAGACGATCTGCTTTGATTAAGTCTGGTCTAAGTGAAACTAAGTGCAGCCCCTCGGACACCTCTTCTGGGTATTACTGGTGCAGGCCTGGCTGTGGCTAACAGATCAAACTGCATCAGCCAGTTTACACATGAGGCAGCAGAACATTTCTCTCAAGAACTATATACATTATATACATATATAACATTTCTCTCAGAACTATATACAGCAAACTCTATTCATATAAGTGTTACATTCTGAAGAATTAAGAAAAAGCTAAGCCTGCTGCCACTTGACCAACAACACAGAAAAGGGCAGCTCTCTGTGTCAGAAGCCTTTCCCTTGGCTGGCTGACAAAAAACTGCAAAGCTTTGTAATGAGGATCACAGTGGGAAGGATCGGTATCCATATTTAAATGAGTGTAAAGGGGGCGTGTGTGAGTGAGTGTGTCTGTATGTGGTGCATTCTTGGTGGTACACAGCCAACTGAGAGGCTCTGATTGATCGAGGGATTGATCAGCATTATGTATTAGTCATGCACTGATCTCTTTCTGTCGTCCACCCCCTCCCTTCCCCCCTCTCTCTCTCTCTCCCTCAGTGCACCCACCCCTCACAGCAGATGACTATCACTGTACTTCACATTCAAGGCCAGGTCAATTCCTCTTACATCTTACACCAGGAGAGTGATGTGTGTGTGTCGGTACATGCTGAATTTCACACCCCGTGGCTCGGTTATTAACAGGTTTGAAGGTAATGGTGATAGACAGGCCAGTGCACCGCAAAAGAAAAAGGTCAAAGGGAGATAAAAAGGACAACACACTCACTCACACACACACACACCCAAACACAAAGACACACACACTCACACACCCAAACACACACACACACACACACACACACACACCCACCCAAACACAAAGACACACACACTCACACACCCAAACACAAAGACACAGACACACACACTCATACGCCCAAACAAAAAGAGACAGACAAACACACACACACACCCAAACACACACACTCACATGCCCAAACAAAAAGAGACACAGACACACACACTCATACGCCCAAAAACAAAGAGACACAGACACACACTCACACCCAAACAAAAAAAGACGCAGACACACACACACACAGACACAGAAACACACACTCATACACCCAAACATAGAGACACAGACACACACACAATCACACACACACTCAAACACAAAGACACACACACTCACATACCCAAACACAAAGACACACACTCACACTCATACACCCAAACAAAAAGAGACACAGACTCACACACACAATCACACACAACCCCAAACACAAATTCACACACACTCACACACCCAAACAAAAAGAGACACAGACACACACACACAATCACACACAACCCCAAACACAAATTCACACACACTCACACACCCAAACAAAAAGAGACACAGACACACACATACACCCACCCAAACAAAGAGACACAGACACCCACACCCAAATACAAAGACACAGACACACACACCCAAACACAAAGAGACACAGACACACACATACACCCACCCAAACAAAGAGAGACACAGACACACACACCCAAATACAAAGACACAGACACAAACCCAAACACAAAGAGACACAGACACACACCCACACACACACACCCAAACTCAAACAGACACAGACACACGTACACACACACCAACCCTCTGCTATCTGCTACTGATCTACCCTACAAATCACATACAAACACCCCAACAGCCCCATCATCTGACATTTCTTCCAAAATAAAGAATATTAATTTAACAGGAATTTGTTTTCTCTTTGTTGCAGTAAAATTCTTTCCTCTAAAGCGAATGATGTCCACTAAATCTGGGAAGTTAGCTGTAGGTACTGACTGGATTCAGGCACAAGAGCATTAGTGAAGTCAGGTCCTAATTTTGGATGAATAGTTCTGGATCACAAACAGAACTCTGCCTCATGATATTAAAAGATTCACATCAGGAAACACACCGCTCTAGCTGGTGTCCTGCACCGGCATCATGAACTTAAGTCTTTTCAAGTTCACTTAGGTTCATTTCAACCGCTCCACAGCATTTGAGTTCAGCACATTTCAGTGGAGATCAAACAAGCAGTTTCTGAACAATTTAGTCCCAGTGTGAGCGATGGGCACTTTAAAGGACCAAAATATATGATTCTACTAATGAGCCATCAAACCAAACACACAGTTTTGTTTTTACTGTGTACTGTGAGCATATCATAGTTTCTGATCTGTGTTTAACTGGGATGTAATTCAAAAGGAAACAACTATGGTCTACATACCATCTTTTTCCAATTATAGTTTCGCCAGTGTGGTTCCAAAATATTGTTGAGTATATCGCCATTTTCATTTTGCACACCCCTAAATGGCATAAGGAAATAGAAAACAAGTAGAGTTGACCTGTAGTCATATCTGTGACTGTGTGAAGGTGGGAGAGGAGACGGCAGGTGAGTCATTATTAGATGGTGGGTTGCTTTGTTATTGTAAGAGTTATTTACCCGTCGGACATATTAGAGGCCATTTAGACCACACAGCCTGTGTGCTTAATGAGGCTGACTGCAACACGTTGCCTCCACCTCCAAGGGGCGGTTCTCTCTCACACAAACACATGAAATACTCTTGAAAGACTGTTCCACTACAGTAGTCCCTGCATCACACAGCCTCCTTTATGCAGCATGCTAATCAAGCCTAATTAGGCCCTGTTAATGCAGCGCTCGTGTGACCCAACTAATTCCCTACTACAACAGAGCAGAGCCGCATTGTTCTGCCATCGCCCACAAGATGACAGCAAGACAATAACCAAGTCGTCTTAATCAACAAAGAGGGCTCGCTTTGTTGGCCCAGCTGAATATGTCGACGTCTCTTTTAAGAGGGCGCCGAGAGGGATACGCTTCAGACAGAATCATCCCGAGTGGCGTTTGACAAGAGCGGCCTATGAGCGGATAATCACTCGTTAATTGATTTACAAATAAACCACATAATTAAAAATTATGACTGGTGAGAAAAGTGATAAAGCTGTCTGACCTTGTTGGTTCACAACACAAACCCGTGATGTAACGTGTCAGTGCTGAAGACAACAAGCATGAAATACCAGATCAAGGCTTACGGAGCAAAGAATGGCAGGCACAGTCTGACAGAAACCTTCACGTATAATGAAATTCATTCCTGGAAAAGATGAAACACTCAAGCTGTGAGAGAATTCTCAAACCACATCATTAGGGAAATTCTCTCTATATTTTGTCTTTCTTTGTTTCAAAAAAGGGATGAAAAGAGAGCAAAAAATTAATGAGGCCAGTGGTGGCACCTTAAATGAGAGTTTTTGGGCATGACTTATTTCTGTTTCGGGACACTGTATAAGTGCCTTAAACTATACTGACCTGCCTCACCTTTACTGACCTCATTACATAGAACGCTGTCACACCTGACATATAACACATATTTAACCCAACTGTGAGTAGATGCTGAGGGGTATTTTTCCAGCCAAATCAATTATTGTGATATTCATCGTTTTTCTGACCAGAATCAATACTTCCTTCATTCTATGAAGGAATGCACATCTCCAAAGCAGCCTGACCAACAGCCTTACAAGAAGGCTAAAATATTAATCTTAAGACGTTAACAGGGGTTTAAAAGTCTAAAAGTCACTGCTTAATCTCTTTTCCCCCTAAATCTAACCCCAGTGGCTTTTTTTGTTCATTTGTTTAATCCTAATTCATTATTTTTAGTATAATTCCACTCCTCAGTGCAGTATGTTGTCTCATTTTGTCTTGATCTCCTTCAGTGTTTCTCTAGAGCTTCTCCTGCCTCTGAACTTGCTCATTAAGATACACATACCCCTGACACTGTCTGCTGGAAAGTGCTAAACACCGACAATTATTTATGTATTTGAGTTTTTAGTTTCAAAACTTTACAGAAGTGCTGTGTGACTGCTTAGTTCTGACAAGACCACATGTCACTGTTAATATCAGTCCATCTGAAACAGATCATTTCCGCCTTTCTGCTGGCTGTGCAGAAACCGGTCCTGCTCTTCATTTCACATGTCATCAGCGACCCAATGGAGAGGCTTCCTTGCCACAGCGTCTCTCCAGGCACAATGAGACGAGCTGCACGCGTTGCGTCTTGGACTGGAATATTTTGCTCGTCTGTAATTGAGGGCCTTTCTTCTCCTTTCAATACATTTAAAGACTTTTTTATAAAAACAATTCTCTAAATGACTGATTCCCCAAATAACTACTTTTTTCTTAACATCATACACATTTAAAGAACCTTTTTAAAAAGGTTTCATGTACATATTCTACAACAACTGAAGAAGAGTCCTTTAGTAAGCTTCATATTTAGGACCGGAACATAAATCTGAGTGATGGAAAGCCGGAAAGAGTCCGATACACTTGCTGCTGTTCTGTCAGGTCCATTTGAGTGAATCACATTAATGGAGAGCCTCTTTCACTCTCGGCTGCATCCTGGCATGAGCTGATACAGGCAGAAGGCACACTACCATCTGTGACGGTGTTCTTAAGTTGCCATGCGGCATTAGGGCTGCGAGCTGGGCTCAAAACGCTATTTCAGCACCTCAGGATTTTCAGCAAGGTTGCTGTAGAGAGGCTGTGTGGGAAGGTAAATGGCAAACATGCAGTAAACACTTTTCTAAAAGCATAGCTCAGTGCCTGCAGCCTCCGCTGTGCTTCCTGCTAATCCCACACAGGCGCACACCCTCATAGAGGTCCAGTCGACCCTGCAGAGCATCAGTCAGCAGGAGGAAAAACACTCCCTCCATCTGACCAGTACCTACCGCTTCTTCTTACTGCCTTTAACTGGCAGTTCCCCTCAGACTACAAACCTTCCATGTGATTTTTAGCCTTGTACTAGATCCCGAATTACTAAATGTATGAAGGGGTGGTCTCAAGTCAGGTAGAACATCAGAGAAAAAGCTCAAGACAGCTTATTTAATCCATTCTCTTTCAGAATATCAAAGCAAGTCACAATGTTTTCCCGATACTCGTTCATTGCGTACTGTGCAATGTATATTAGCAAGAAAGGGCTTTAAAAGGCAAGCAGGACCATGCAAAATTGATAACAAATATCTATTCTCATTTCTAATTCTGATCCTAACAAGAACAGAGCAATGCAGCAGACTTAAAAGCTGCCCTGCAGTCCAAGGTCTGACAGTCAAATGCAATAATATGCCAACTGTGCGTATCTAAAGTGACCACAAACCCCTGTACATTACTGACATGCATGAAAGTGCATGTTTTGCCTTGATTTTAAATACACAAATTAAATATACCTCCAACTTCTTCATTCAGGTTCAGAACATACCAAGCTGACAGTGTGGCAACTTCATTGATATATAAATCACAGCGTGTATTCTGGAAAACAAAAATGTTTTCATACAGAAGGCAGCTCCAGCACAGATAAGGTTTTCATTGGAGTTCCTGCCTGCATGGTAGATCACCATAGTGATTCATCAGTTGTACAGTTACTGCCTGTCCCATGACCGCCAAAAAGCTCCTGCCAAGAATCCCAGCACTGTAGCAAGTGAATTCCATTTAAGATCACCATAGCAGACCATGTAATGAGGAGTTATAGGCGTAGGCGTAGTTCTAAGATTGTGAGGTGTAGGAGCCTGACGCCCATGTCTTAGTTAAATTTGCCAATTCAGAGAGAAAACTTTAAGGTAGGAAAATAAAAAAATCAAACAATAAATATGAATCTGAACAGCTTTAGAAGTCACACCATCACCATAACAGCACACACACACTCAGTACAATGTCCGTGACTTGCAGTTCTCATTGTAGTACTCACAGTAGCTTTTTAAGGTTGGGCTGATTATCATTTTTAATGACACAGCACTGTATAAAAGCCAGTCATCATCAAATCTGAGTCATTTCTCCAGCAAAGATATGCCTTCTTCTTAAAAAGTTATAATGGAAGGTTAAAGCCCACATTTACAAAGCAGATGCCACGAGAATGCACAGATGCAAAAAGCAGGATTGATCCTTTCATATTGCTGTTGATTTGGTGTTATATACTTATGAGAAAGTTATTAAAACCTGTATGAATATAATACAATAGTTTTAACATGAATTAGCATTATCATCGTTTGCAGCTATAATACTAAAATGCTTGGTTACTTTCGGTATAATATCTTTTCACAAACAGTACAGGCTTTTATTACGAATGACCATCTAAACCAAAGATTACCCATGATGCCTAGTTTCAACAATAAATAGTTTCAATAGTTAAATAGTTTAAATTGTTGTATTTTGGAATAAACTCCCTTTTTACACACTTTTGCCTTTTACAAAACTGTGTACAATGAAGATCCATCTGCAAACACTAAGATGACACCTAAATCTGCAGTCCTCAACCCTGCTTCTGGAGATGTAGCAGCATTCAGCTCGGATTTTTCAGATTAAGCTGACTGATGCCCTGGATCAGACATGTTCTATCAGGGATGGACATTTTCAGAAAGACCGTGTTTTTTTCCAGAAACAGTGTTTTTGACCAGTGTTACAATAAACTGCATTAGTTTCAGCTTTCCTTTGTTAGATGATTATAAGATATCAATATCTTACACTGCTCCAACCTAACAGCAAGTTGATGTCTAGTTCAAGTTTTTTTTTTCCCAGGCAAATCTACAGACAGTGTTGTTTAGCAGCCTTTGGAATCAATATCTATACTTCATGCTGTGCAAAACATCCAAACCCTCAGTGCCTTCCAATGCTCAAAGAAGAGTAAAAGCGCTGCTGAGAATTAATGCAGAAGTGCAGTAATGCAGTAGCCTTTGGCAGAAAGAGTGTGTTGACAGCTGACCTTTGCGCTCGGAGCGTTTCTTGCGCCTCCTCTTGACCCTGGTCCTCATCAGGCAGTAGTAGGCGCCCACGCAGGGAGGGCAGTCCAGCAGCAGAGCCATGAGTGACCAGGACTTAAACACTACTATCAGCTTCCAGCACAGCTCAGTCCTGTCCTCTTTCCGACACAATCAACGAAGGTGTGAGCAAGCCCTCTCTCCAAGTGTGGTTCTAACCAATACACACGTGCTCCGTGCACAGGCATAGACACACGTGGTCCGTTGCTCCCCCTCCTATCCACTCAGCGCTCGGTAAGCGGTGAAATCAAAAGGCAGGCAGAGACAGAGAGAGCAGACTGCTCAGGGAGTTTGAGCTCTGAGGAGGAACAGAAATGGTCTCTCTTCTTGCACTGGTTTCTGTACTAAAGCCCAAAGCAAGGAGATCCAGCAAAATAATTAATAAAATAAACAAATTAACATTTACATTAACAATTAAATAATAACAAACACACCCCTTTTGTAAAAGTGCTTTGCTCTTGTCCCTTCCCTTCAGACTATATCACATCACATTCAGTCACACTATCTACTCCAGCTGAAACCAATTTTTGAGCAGTTGTGTGGCAAAATGGATCAGCATGAGGAAGTGGAGTTGTCTATGTAGTTCGTATATGTGCGTGCTGGTGTGTGTGAGGGTGTTGGAGTGTGGGTATGTGTGTGTTTTCTAGCACTACATATAAGGAGTGCCATGCTGTCTTCAGTGTTCAGGGCACTTTGATAGCCCTGTGAGTGTGCATGTGTTCAGAGGGAAATTCAGATCTAAGGCTGTGTTCACAAGTTGAGCTCTGTTTATTTTTTGCTCACTTTTTCGTGCGGATCTGAATTTTCACGATCGTAATTCATATCTGTCTTTAGGGTTAACACACCTGCTCACTGAAGTGACCTGCATCCGCGCATTCACATCAAAAGCCCCACCTACAGGGGCAGCGGTGGCCTAGTGGTTAGGGCGTTAGCCGCATGATCGGAGGATCGGGGGTTTGAACCCCTTCCCAATAGGTTGCCCTGAGGTACCCGTGAGCAAGGTGCCGTCCCCATCACTGCTCCCCGGGCGCTTTCAATAGCTGCCCACTGCTGCACGGTGTTTGAGTGTGCATGGGTTAAATGCAGAGGTCCAATTTCGTTGTGGTTCAATGTCTGCTGTGCTTTGACCTCGCAATGACAAGGGTTGTCACTTTCACTTTTTACTTTCACTTTTTCACCTGAATGAAGGGATGAGCGTCGGACTACGGCCGAATCCTAAATGGCTCCCGACTCTTTAGAGCACTCAGTGTGATTTAAAAATCCGGACTCTACTCCCGCACTTATGTTCAGATCTGTGCACATGCACTGAATCCCAAACGGCTCTCTGTGCACTTCTTGGGAGCAAAGGTCTCTATTTTTTTGACCTATGTAGGAGCGGAAAGCCAGTTGAAATTCAGTCTCCAGCAGTAACAGTTATAGCAAAGATTATTTTTCCTTTCAGGTGTTTATTATTAGGGTAAGACTAGCACTGCATGATTACAGAATGAGGCATGTTTAAGAAAAAAAAAAAAAACATTTTGACATAAGGGTTCTCATTAATCTGCCTTTGACAGAAATCATAAATAGAATGTAGTTTAGGAACGCATGTAAGAGTGGTTTAGATCGGTTTTCAAAAGATTACATTGGTGTGAAAAAGATTACATTGGTGTGGCACTGTCTTAAACCAGACAAGCTGTCACAAAAAAAAAAAAAAAAAAAATCTTTTTTTTTTTTTTTTTTTTTACTATATAGCACCAACCTGACCACATATGTGAGTTTAAACAGCTCCTACCTACCATGTGTTTGTATGCATGTGTGTGTGAGTGTGTGTTTGTGTGCGTGTGTGCACGCTATAGTGGTTACTGGTAGGCATTAAGCTCTATGGAGCGGCTCTGCTGTCCTCTAAGCTCCACTGAGCCCTGTAAGCTCCAGCAAACTGCGAAGAAGTGACAGGCTGATCTGTCCTGCAGTCACACAGATTAGCGCACTAGAAACATAAAGCATCCCTCTCTCCATTTTTCTTAGAACCATCAAGACCAACATGTCTCCTAGAACCATGCAGAGAACAATCACTCATAGAACCACAGAAGAGATGATGAGTCCTAAAGGAAATATAGAGCTTTATAACTCTTAGAACTGTAGAGAACGTCATGTCTATACTGCTGTTTTTCCTGATGTTCTCAAGGCAGTTCTGATAAGACCAACGTTAAAGAAATCAATATAGAACTTCAGAACCCAGCCACTAGGGATGCACAAGCCAGTGTATTTTTTCGTGCTGGTCCCAAGCCCGGATAAACGGGGAGGGTTACGTCAGGAACGGCATCTGGTGTAAAACTTCTGCCAAATCAAAAATGCAGACAATGAAAGAGACTTCCATACAGAGGCAGGAGGAGAGAAGAAAGCGGAGTAAGATTTCATTGGTTGTGACGAGGATGGACAGGATTAGAAATGAGTATATTGCAACAGCACAGGTCGAACATACAAAGGAGAGATGAGGATTATTATTGGGGGAAGGACGTTGAGGATGGAACTGCTTGGCAAGAAGAAAACCAAAGAGGAGGTTTATGGATGTGATTATGGCAGTTGGTTTGAAGGAGGAAGATGCAGAGGACAGGAATAAATAGAGACAATTGATCTGCTATGGCGAGCCCTAACGGGAGCAGCTGAAATAATTAGAATAAGAAATAGTCTTTAGCAAATTCAGTCTTATCTCATTTTTTTCATAAATGAATGATTCCCTAAATGAAAACACACAACTGAACTACAAAGAACATCATCTCTCCTAAACGATCTCTACAACGCTGACAGAGTGAACAGTCTCCACTAGAACCACAGGGAACTCCATTTCTATTACAGTGGAACAACAGAGAACACCATGTTTAACAAGACTAATTAAACTATTTTAAATAGCGGCACGGTGTGTGTGGGTGAAAAGCAGAGGCTGAATTTCATCATGTTTCACTGTGTGCTGTTTCACAATGACTGTTAGTCACTTTCACTGCACGGAGGATCCGCTTCTACTAGTATTACCAGTCGGAGAAATCAAAAAGCCTTTCCATTCTCATTTACACAAATGTTATTTTTGTTGTTGATTAGGATAAAGGACTCCAAAGAACCCTAACCGAACATTTGCATAGATCTTTTATTCAATACTGAGCGGCGCTGTCTATGTGGTATCACATGCTGGACCCTTAACTTCAGTTGTCCAGACTTTTTCCAGTGTCAACGATGTCCCTTACATGGAATATCCATGAGAATCTCCGCTTACTAAAGAAAAGTGTACACAGCTGCTACTGAATTGGACTCACAGCTGCTGCTGAAGTAGACTCTTCTAGCACATTCTCTTTGATAAAGGCATATCTCACAGCACCAAACTACTTCAGTGCTTAACACACACACACACACACACACACACACATATATATATATATATATAAACGGAGTATGGAAGCTTCAGCCTGGCGATGCTGATGCGGAGCCCTTCATTCATTCTGTGCTGGAGCATCTTATTGACACAGAGAGAAATTTCGGGAAGTGAAATGAAAGAAAGACTCAATACCATGAAAGGATCATAACAAAATCATAAATCATAAACAAAAAACATGGAGTTTCAGAAGCCATAAAGAGAGGAACTTAATAAATGTAATACATTGAAAATAATCCCCACACCGTGCCATTATAATTTAATTTCATGCGGATATATTCCCTGTGCTGTGTCACATTTTTTATGTGGGTTGTTTCCATTCTTCATCACATTCGGTGCTCCATAAGAAAAGGCTGTTTTTTATTAACCGTGTTCCGAGGCCAGCCAGAAAGAGGCTGCGGTCTATAAAGGTAGCAATAAAATCCATATTAAATCTATTCCAGGGCCATTCCTAAAGTAATCTTATATGCTTGGCTGGTTACTGTTGCACCGCTTCAAATCTCAGCAACACCTCCAGTGCAGCAGAACTATAGCGCCATCTTTTGGTTAAAGCAGGTCAAGGCACCTGGTAAATCACTACAGACAGAAAAAATAAGACTTTAATTAAAATAAATAAATAAATAAATATGGAGCAGTGTGAAAACTTGAAGAAAATGGTGCAATGTAAAAATGATATAGATTTTTATTTTTATTTTTATTAATATATATATATATATATATATATATATATATATATATATATATATATATATATATATATATATTATTACATATCATATATACTGTTCCCATTCTTGTGTTATTCTGTACATCATCTAGTGAAGCACATAGTGTCTAATCTAGATTAGTATCAGGTACCGTCCTGAATTGAACACTAATATTGTTTCTGCAGTCGAGCCCCTGCAACAAAAAAAATGAATAATACATGTAACATTCGACTGAAAAATCCTAAACCTTATGGTTCATCTGCAGTGGTCGCTTAAGTTTAAATAAAAGGACATCGATCTATTTGTTACAGATCGATTACAGGATGATTTTTATATAAAAATAACATTTATGGTTTTTTGCTGCATGGCTTTAATTAAATTCAACAGTTTGCTTTTAACCAGTGTCTGGGACAGTGATTTTGCTCAATCTCTCTAGGCGCCAGACTGCAGTGATGGCTCCACCCCATCCACTACTGCAGTGTTTCAAACTTTATTTTAGAAAGACAGCACATATACAGTACCAGGTAAAGTATCAGGTCAACATCTGCACAGACAGTTGGACAGATTATAAGAACAGAGAAGCAAATCAAACCATTTTGCTGTTATTCTTCCAGTGTTGCAGCAGAGGCTATGAGTTTTAAAAAAGACGATCTTGTATAGCTGCTTTTGTTAAGTAATTAGAAATAAAAAAAAAATAATGTAATCTTCAGAACATCATATCAGTGCTGGTATCGGCTCAAACACAATGTTTTCATATCAGTATGTTCAAAAAAAGTGATATAGTTCCTTATCTGCCACGTTTCAGTGGATCTCATACGTAATCAAATATGATATGAACCGTACACTATATCCTGCCTCAACACACTACCTGAAATACTTAAAGTACTTCAAATAAATGAGGTTTGCTTTGTAGACCATTTTCAACTATGTTTTCCATGTCTTTTCTCTTTGCACCCCAGCGCTTTAATTAGTAAATTAATGAAATTCCAGCATTGGCACTCACACACTGAACAGTGAGTATCCAAACACACCAGTAGTGAACACACACACACACACACACACACACACACACACACACACACACACACACACACACACACACACACACACACACACGCAGTGTTGGGGACAGTACCTTGCTCAAGGGTACCACAGGGTAACCTCAGGGTCCGGGACTTGGACCCAAAACTTTCCGATCATGAGAGCGAGTACCTAACCAATAGGCCACTGTTGCCCCTGCACTGTTCATCAAGGGTTCAAGGTTTTGAGGCATTAAAGACTCCAGTATGACTTTGCTACACCTTTTGTTATTATTTATCAACTGTAATCACTTTGTTCAACACTATTTCAGCTCAGTGTATGACCTATTTTAGTCAAATCTCTCCAACACCCTCTAATGGTGAAAGAAATGGCTGCATTTTTACCTTAAATGCCCTCATTTTCATGTGGAGCAGAGGGAGGGCGGGCGCTGCTACAGCTTGCAGCACATACACCACTGACTCATCAGTAGGGTCCCAGAAAGAAGATACACTCTGCAATAATTCCGATGCATAAACCAAAAAAGCGCAAAGAGAGAATGACGTAGAGGTACGGACAGACTGGTCAGGTGCTGCTTCAGGGAACAGTAAGGAGGTCAGTGAAATTCGTAAAAAATGCACCAAATAGAATATTCCCGAGATCATTCCAACATTTGCTGTCTTTACTGAAAATCCTTCCCTTATAACAATTAATTTTAGAGTCTCAAAAGCGAATCCATCCGTTTTTTGTTTTTTTATGCAAGTCTTTCACCAAGCACAGCTAACAGCTACACACATCACTGCAGTCCTTCATATAAACCTTTTATCAAACTGGAACTGGAACCATGGAACTCAGGCACACCATTATAATCTTCTTTGGAGCTCAAAAACAGTTCTTTCTGAATAGGGCTGCCTGAACGGCATTGCAAAGCCTTTAAATATTCATGGGAGTTTTCAATGCAACCAGTCAATACTCAATATTTCTAAATATGAAGTACGTTTTAAACCAAAATTCGAATAGATTTTGCACATTTTCATTCTTTTCTATGACGAGAGACAGATGGACTGTATAGTTTAAGGAGACAGATTGCAGCAATGATACAGAAGTTTGGGATGTTAATCTCTCAAAATGTTTAAAATGATGAAGAACGGAATTCAGTTATTTCCCCGATGACAGGCAGAGTAAGGCTGAATTCATAGGACTCAGTAGGTCTGAAAGAACATTGCAAACAGGGACTATGGAGTGAGAAAGATGGACTGAAATAATTGTGAGAAGCTACACACCTGGGTCTCCACTAGCCGTTAGCGCCAGACTGTTCCTGGATCGGCTGACCAGTCTGAAAAAGAAAGAGAAAGAGAGAGAGAGAGAGAGAAGATCAACAATGGCTTAAACCTTTCTGATGAGAACTCAAATAGGCTTCTGAAGAGCCACCTGAGCCTTAGCTGGTGATGGCCTTCCATGAAGTTATCGGAAAGACTGTGCCTTTCCTGTTCTGAAATGTGAAACAGCAGTCCAACAGCTACAGGGCCACACCAGTCAACAATCTCTGATGCATTAAAGCCTTAGAGTAAGTCCATGTGGGATTACAATCTCACTGTCAGACAGAGTTAGAATTAACAAGCAGACAAATAAAACACTGCCAGCCAAAACGTGGCCTGTGAACTGGGAGCAACAAGCAAATCAGTTCCACACCAGTATCTGTCTCATAGCCAGTGTGGCCACTTTTCTTTGAAAAAAAAGTATGCTTTAAAAATCACCCATAAAATGTGAGGTTTACATTAAAAGCTTTTTATGTGAAGAACAAAAATATCGAGTTTTCTGTCAAAAGCCGCAGACAGAGGCAAAGGACCAGAGAGATGAAGGGAAAGAGGAGAAGAAAAAAGAGAAAAGCTGAGACATGACACGATGGAACAAGACATAGGCACTGTTCACGTTTGGCTTTAACATTCAACTGCCATGATGTAACCATGGTGATGAGTTCACCATCCAATCAAGACCTGACACTTTTAAAACCCACCATTTCATAAAGAAAATCCAGATCCTGAGCAAAGTTTGATTCCGAGCATAACACACAGAGTAAACAGAGCCTGTGCAGTTTAAATGCTTTTAAAACACTGGCCAATGGTAGTTTAGAGCATTTCAGGCACTGCAAGTTACAGAGAAACAGACCACAGAAAAAGAAAACTGGCAATATTAAGACGAAAGAAAAACAAGGGTTAAAATTGGAGATAGGAATGATGGGAGAATGGAGTTCTGTCCTGCACAGATGACAGATTGCTTTACAACTATCATATTTTGTACACCTACGTTTAAAACAGGGGAAAACTGATTATTATATATATATATATATATATATATATATACACATACACACACACACACACACACACACACACACACACACACACACTGTACTGTGTAAAAGTTTTAAGCAGGTGTGGAAAAATGCTGTAAACAAAGAATGCTTTCAGAAATGGAAGTGTTCATCATTTATTTTCATCAATCAACAAAATGCAGTGAATGAACAAAAGCGAAATCTAAATCAAATCAATATTTGGTGTGACCACCCTTTGCCTTCAAAACAGCATCAATTCTTCTAGGTAACCCTGCACACAGTTTTTGAAGGAACTCGGCTGGTAGGTTGTTCCAAACATGACTGTGTTTCAACCTCCGTGTGATCATCATTTTACATTTACGGCATTTCGCAGACGCTCTTATCCAGAGCGACGTCCACGTCCTAATTACAGGGACAGTCCCCCCTGGAGACACTCAGGGTTAAGGGTCTTGCTCAGGGACCCAGTGGTGGTAGTGCTGGAGGTGGGATTCGAACCTGGGACCTCTTGATCCAGATGAATCCAGAAGTACCCTACCACTAGACCACCACCACCCCATCATCGGCACCTGTTTGGTAAAACTGGTTGATCATACACCGACTATAATCCTACACAATCCCTGACTGTGTGCAAGTGTACCTAGAAGAACTGATGCTGGTTTGAAGACCCCTATTCATATTTCTGAAAGCATTCTTTGTTTACAGTATATTTTCCACACCTGCCTAAAACTTTTGCACAGTACTGTATATATCTACACACACACATATATATATATATATATATATGCATTTGAAAATTAAAGATCTTTTTCAATACCTGGTTCTATCAATTAATGCTTGATTTAGTTCATCACTTGTGCTGCTGGTAGGATTGTACTGTGTGATGATTTGCTGCAAAAAACTGGAGCTAAATCTGTGTTCTTAAAACATTTTATAAGCTCATCTACGTAAAAAAAAAAACAAACAAGGATTCTTGTTTTTTTTTTTTTTACTGAATTGATCTTTATTTGAACTGATATTCTGTGAAATTTTAACATGTAAAAACAACATTTGACTGAGTTTAGAAAATTTGCTTAAGGGCCTAAGGTCTTTGCACTGGACTGCTCATGCAAACCCTGAGAAAGATTCAGTAGCAGTGTTAAATGTTAAGGGTGAACTTCAGCCAGAAACTTAGTGCTGCAGATGTGGAAAGTTACAGAAGAAACCAAGAGCCAACCCAAGAGCAGCCTGATGTGCAGACTTGTCCTTCATCACAATCACTGCTCCATGCCGGCCACTAGGGTGCGCTCTCACTGTTCACAAACACTCCAGACCTCTCACCCTCTTCCACACTCTCTGCAGGGATCAACACATCAGCCCCAGTCATGTGCTCACATGGGATTGCATGGGATTTATTCCCATTTTCTTCAGATAATACACAATTATTGTTCTTATATTAGAAATAAAAACCTTTTCATAGAAACAACAATAGAATTTAAGTAAAAGTAAAATAATAGAATCTCAGATAAGGGTCTGAAAAGGCATAATGGCAATCACTGGTTTTGAATTCATGTTGTGAACAAGTGGTGTTGGAAACTGTGAGAAAGCAATCTTCCCAACAGCAAATGGCCGATGAAGTCCTACATAAAAATAGAAAACTGTGGATTGTATGTGATGCATATTTGAGATATAAATATATTGTATATACTTCTTTGTAACCTATGTGCATTTATATTCAGCAAAAGTAAAGTATGATTTGTTCTCCAGCTCTACATGCTTTCTCCTTCCACGTGGTGGTCTTGTCATTGAACGAGTGTCCAAACGTCCTTCTGAAATGCATGGATGATTATCAGTAGGCAGCGCTACATTCGCTGTTTTTTCATTTGTTTCGTCTCAATAATGTATCCAAATTTTGACAGCTTTTTTGTAGATTAAGTCCAAAAGGGACACACAGATTCTGACTCAATAGGCTTCTTTTTTCTCTCTCTCAGTATTCTGTGCATGCTTTGGGGCATGACCCTTTCTCAGTGCACTAGACTGTGATGTTCAGAGCCATATTTCTATACCAGGATGATTAGGATGCAGTCGACTAGAAGCAGCGGTGTGCATTAGCAATGTTAGTCTGCAATCCAGTCTGGGCATCTTACCCGAAGGGTCCTGCTGGGACACAAAGAGCTGTCCTCATTAAGGTACTGCCATGAGAACACTCCATCTCTCTCATGCAGAGGGCCACCATGGCTAACAAACACAGCCTCTGGCCGCACAGGTCAGCTTCTGGGACAGTAAAAGCCCAGTGCAGTGACAAACATGCCCACACACACTGTCAGTTTCCCCCTTTGCCCTCATGTGGTCATCGCTTGCCACTTTTGAGGCTACTGAGAAACAAGCAGGCCAGACTAACTACATTAGTAACCACAGTGGAATATACGAGAACATTTTAAAATAGTAGCAAAAACTATAAATGGAATCATTTTCTAGCTAAGCTTTCATACACAGTGCTGCATGAAATTCAGCCCCAATCCAAGAGGCGTAAATATGCTCTGTAATGAAACATGCAGTAGGTCATCATTTTTAACCACTTACCACATTCACTGCATGCTCAGAAAAGCGTATGATGACTTAATGTGAGACCATTTATCACGTTACCAAACCAAACATCTTCATGTGGGCTACCCCGACTAGAGATACTGTAACCACTGACCAGTCAATAATTTAAGCAGGTCTCTACAAGTTAAATGAAAAAAATTATAATTACACAATATGAATAAATCAATACACAAAGAGTTATAACTCTACAACGTTGAATTTTTCTGTGCAGCAGC
Source organism: Hepsetus odoe (assembly GCA_017165825.1). Lineage (NCBI taxonomy): Eukaryota > Metazoa > Chordata > Actinopteri > Characiformes > Hepsetidae > Hepsetus > Hepsetus odoe. The sequence goes on from CM029369.1 coordinate 9,263,080, forward strand.
AAAGAAATATGTCATCTCATTAAATATGCTGCAAAAATGACAAATAAACTGCTTAATAATTAAATGAACCGATAAACAAAGGATTTGATATTAAAATATTTACACCATTTGCCATGCAAATACAAATGCATAACTGATTTCCAGATTTACAAACTGTTTCAGTGAAATCTTTTTTAAAACTAAGCAAAGTCATTAAAAACGAGTCACAGTGCCAGTTTCGCATCGCTCTCAAAAATCTGAAGCACCACTTCTGACCTGAGAGTGGTGCTGTTACCCTTTTCTTTATCCGTTCCAGAGCCTCCATTGCCACTGCAATGCTGGAGCACCAGACGCGTCTGAAACAACAGGCTTTTAACTCATTACATGACAATTAGCCTTCTGCTCATTCTACTCCCAAATGGTGGCACTGCATTATCAAAATCACAGCTGATTCCTATTCACTCATTTAAATGAGCCAGTCTGACTGCGGAGAGAAAGATGGGTCATGGTCCAGCTTGGAGCCCGCAAACCCTGCCCAGATCAGCCTTCTCTCTGCAGCCGGGACAAGGCTGGACAATGTGTTCAGCTGTCTGAGAGACTTTTGCTGCTCCCTCATCAAGACCATGTCTGTCTGGGCTGGACTAAATAGTGAGCGATGGCTGGACCACAGCCTGTGGGCTAAAGCGCCAAAGGGCCAAACACACTTGGGGGGCAGCTTATGAGAGACTGGAAGCCAAGGAGGAGCTGTGGAAGAGCCAGAGTGGAAGAGTGTGCGTGACCGCAATCTGCATTAAGTACCATTGTGTAAGCTCAAGTCAAACTGTTCCGGAGGAGACGGTTATCCAAGACAGACAATCAGGCGGCAAGGCCCTCGGCATAACTGAAAAGGACACAGAGGTCACGGACGCCTGAGCATGCATTAGTCATTCTTCCTAAATGTGTACAATTAATCAACAGCCTGCAGACATTCAAAGCCCAACAAAAGTTTGGACACACCATGCCTTCTTCAGAAATGTTATTTTTCTGTAGAAGACAACCTAAAATCAAAAAAGGATTCATTAGGACTTGTAATCTCGTCATGACAGTATGTGATTCACCATGTCACATCTTTTAAAAGACAATATTCTTGTTCTCCTTTTATTTATTTTTATTTTTGTAACTTGATAACATCTAAAACATCTGATTTATCAGATTGCTTTTCACCAATGAGCAGGAATAATATAAACAATAACATCCCAATATCGCCGCCTCGCTGAGCAAAATCGCTCTGCCAGCTGAGGGCCTACCGAAGGGTTACAAACTCCTGTGACTTGAGAATAATTCTGTCAGTTTGCTTTACGTTTAGTTACTAGATAATAAGCCTCAACCTGTTTCAAACCTGGGACTTTTTCAATCCCCAGATCAAGCTGAAAAAATTGATTTGTGAAATGCAGTTTTGTTGTCATGAAAACTAAGGCAGGCAGGCACACACACACACAGCAGTTATAAAGACTATTTTATATTGTACAAATAAATACATTCACCGCCTTTTGAAAAAGGTAGAATACAGGGCAGCCTAATGGAGGTCATTTACTTCAACAGCTTTACAGGCCCAGTAGGAAAAACTGCCTGTTTAAGGCTGAAAAGTGATATTAAAATAATTTATGACAGTTTGCTACATAAAACCAAACACGCAGAAGTGATAAGCAGACCACAAAAGAAGGGGGAACAAGATGTGGTGATTTTGACCAAATATAGATTAACGTCGCTTTAATCGATTGCCCAATACTTTGGGTATATTTTGCAACAAGCTATCCATTCACTAAAGTGTTGTTCAGGGTGTAAGCGGTTCATGGGGCAGCGGTGGCGTAGTGGTTAGGAACGAGACCCCAGGATTGGAAGGTCGTGGGTTCGAATTGTAGACCAGTAGGCTGCCCTGAGGTACCCTTGAGCAAGGTACCGCCCCCATCATTGCTCTCCGGGTGCTTTAAACAGCTCCCCCTGCTGCACGGTGTGTATGGATGAAAAGCAGAGGCTGCATTTCGTTGTGGTTCACTGTGTGCTGTGCTTCACAATGGCAAATAGGAATTTCCCTTTCTCTAATAAAGAACACATTTTGCCCAAACAATGACTGGGAAACTATTTTTTTTTTCCAAACTGTTACCAGCTAAAATTCACCTTTATGGTATTGTTGGATCCTGAGAGTGCTGATGAGTGCTGACATCACTCGTAGAGCAAGAGCATAAAGTATATAAAGCATATTTTCTTCAAAACCACTCATGCTAGTCATGTTATGACAAACCAATAATGAAACAACCATACGATTAAAACCATTCTCAGAAAGCAGGTTCCCAGAACGTTTCACAGGCACCTTCTCCTATTTTTACTCCTACACTGCTTCCACAAGTGCTTGTCATCACTTGTTCATTATGAGAGGTGTTAATAAGACTTGTCCCATTTGTTTGTTTCTTCTCCTCACAGAGTGAAGTCACTCAGTGGAGAATACAGAATAAACAGCCACACCTTTAGAAAAACACCTGCTCTGAGTTCTCTCCATCCCCTGCAGGGCTTTGTTCGCAGCCTTGGCAGAAAAGCGCTCCTCAGAAAGCTGGCTGTGAAAGACTATACACAGATCAGCTTGCGGTATAAACACCTTGACCATATTCAGCCCAAACAAAGCGCCTCAAATAAAAGGCAGGAGTTCATTAAGCGACTTCATGAATCAGGATTCCTGACAGTGCTGACAGAGCTCAGGGGAGGGGAAAAAAAGGAATAAACCGTAGGAAGTGCTATCAGAATGACACCATCTGGGTGAAGGAACCACAACATGCGAACTGGAGTGGCTGTCTGAATTCAGAAAACTTCTAAGTCAGACTGTTGGACAGATTCAATATTATTTAAGGTCTGATGCTGTCATCCAGCTCAGAAGGTAAGACGAAACGGAAATCAAGTGTGAGGGAGTTTGACGGCAGACGCCAGAGAATCGACTGCATAAATGATTATAGAGGGGCGAATGAGGGATTCAGAAAAAGAGAAGAAAAGAGATTTTTTTGCTGTCACCAACCGAGCCTTTAACAGATTGCAGCGCACTTGCCAAGCTAAAGAATGACCGGAAATAAAGGGCTTCCCGAATGGCACATGTACACATACAATGGTAAAAATACTGAATAGGAAGTAAGTTCTCAGTCGATTCAAAACCAGAAAGAGCCCAAGAAAAAGTGAAGGGAATAAAAATCACCTTCTGTTAACTTTTCTACTAAAGCAGAAAAGTAAAGTAATAAACTTTCCCATTTTACAGAAATCACTACCGCCTGAGCGGCCATTCTTATGTCTATGCAAGATTAGTTAACTTGATAAAATCTGAGATAATGGTGCGATAATTCCAACATGCAGCTGGCTTGTCTCACGGGTCCTGCGTTGATCTCATGACAATCCTGTCTGGAGACAACCAGGAGAAAATCTGGACTAAACATGGTATTTGCAAACTCAGAAGGGTGGAAACAAACGGACTGTGACTTTTCTAATCCAGCCCAAGTCATACTTTGATATGAGTTGGGCTGGACATCTCCTCTTGAAAGGGAAAAAAAAATTCAACCAGACTATCATTATACTGTAGAAGACATCACTGGGACAGTGAGAGAAGCCGAGGAATCTGCTGTCCACAGTTGCACTTGCTTTAGAAAGCAATTGCACCGTTTCTTCATAAATAACAGTTTTTTGCTTAAGTTTTATTTCTCTGTATTAAAGTCTAGAACTACTTTTTATATTCTGCATCTGTCGAGTTGCAAACCTCATCTATACTAATAGATACTATAATAGTGTATAATAGTGTAGATAACAATGACAATAAAGGCTCTCTCTCTCTCGTTTCTATGTTTCCAGGCCGACACCATTGCTCAGTGTCTCTGTAAGGTGGAGTAGCTCTGTTGTGCGACTCGTTCACCGGCGCTTTTCTTCAAGCCCAGAGGCAGAAGCTCCACTGGCAGATTAGACTGGAAATACTGAGTCATTAGATAGTGGAAAAGGACACGAGGGGAAAATTACAGTTGCTGCCCTGAGTGTGAACTTCCGACATGAAAGTTGGTTGGATATTAGATTTATTTAAAAATGGCTAGTGAATATCCCCTTTATGATGGGTTTTCCTATTCATACCAGCTTCTCTCTCTCTCTCCAACCCCCCCTCCCCCCGTTGCAGATTTTTAAATATTCAGCACTGCAGATCTTCTTATTCCACTGCTTACCATACACACGCACATACGCATATGCTGGAAATCATCCTTGAAAAGCAAGCAGAGGTACACCACACACTGATCGGGCACATCAGAACCAGGCATGTACAATAAAACCCCTAAATGCCTGAAAAATGGCAGGAGTGCATGTGCGGCCGACGCCAGAAAAGCGCTGCTATTTTGCTGTGAATGGCTCAAGCTATAAAAGCCTAAATTATGGAGAAACATAAATAGCTTTGAGGGTAAGTGTGTCTGTGTGTGTGTATGTGTTGGCACCTACAGCGAGCAGAACAGGAAGCTGTTCACCGCAAATAAACGTAGTTCCTTTCTCCATCTCCAGGATCAGGACTGGTTCAGGAAGCAGCAGGTCATTAGTGAGCAACATTAACGTTAGTCAGTGTACAAATGTGTCAGCATGAGAACTGGATAGCCACACAAATACATTGCGTCTGTGTGTGTGTGTGTGTGTGTGTGTGTGTGTATTTGCCTGTTTTTAACCTTGTTTTGCTTGGGTTTCCTATATAGTCAGGATTTCTTTGTCCTGAAAATGTATAAAAGCAATAACACACCCCAACACATACGTGCAAACACTCACACTTACACAAACACACATATAGACAAACACACACACACAGCTTCATCAAAGAGGCACAGAATAGGGTGTTTCCATTAAACAGCAGCGGATACGGAAGGGGTGTTGAAATAGTATCTGTGCAGCCCCTCAGGGAGCCAGCGCTCTGCTTCGGGTGTGCTGAGAATGAAGGAAGAAAATAAACTGCAATTAGCCCCCGAATTACATGACTTCCCTCAACTCCAGGAGCCTGAGCAGAGCAGGCTGTGAACAGAGCCATATGGGTGGTGTGCTGCATGTGGGTGGGTGTTTGTGCAGACTGGACGCACCGCTGAGCTGGCTTTGACTGTGTGCCACCAGCAGGTCAGGCTGGAAAACAATACCCAGCTCTGTTCTCTGGAAACTGCAGGCTCTGGTACAGACTGATGAGTGAGGACTAGTCCAGAGGCTCAACCGGCCACCTGGACCTTCTGCAACAGCTATCGCAAGGCTTCTGAGGCATGGCAGTGGAAGAGGGGGTTACGTCACCCTCAAAAAAGTAGAGTCCCTGCCTTTCCAGATGATCCTCACTATTAGAGAAATTTCAGCATGACTTTAGAGCCATGATGCTCTTGGGAAAGCTGGGGCACTCAGAGCAGTAGACTGACAAAAGGTTCTAGGATTAGGCCTGAACAATGAAATAATAACAAATTCATATTTTTTTTTCCAGCAATACCAATGTAACATTCTGTTTTTATTCCATTATTCTTTAATACAGTATTAACAGAAAGGTCTTCAAACTTTAAACAGTTTCTTCTGGGTTTTTATTCACTAGACATGGAGGGGAAATTCAATTTGGCTATTTCAATCTAAGCAAAGATCATGTTTTCTTAAATTATATGTCATGGAGAACAACCAAAAAAACTAGAGTAATATTCATACTGAAAATTAGAACATGTATGATAAGCCTTTTAGCTTATCATCTTCCACAGTTCTGCTTGAGCTATGCCCGTTCATTTCCTCCTTCATCGTATCTGCCGCGTTAGATGCCCATTGAAAATCCTCTCAGCAGATCCATGCTGGTTCCTGTGCCTCTCCCTGAGAGCTAAAAAATCCTGGGCCATTGCTCTTCTGCAGTCACCTGCGTCTGACAGATTGGGGTTGTTTGTTTGCGATGCTGTGCAGTTCTTCACTCCCTGGGGCCTGCTATTTGGGTCTGCTCTCTGAGGAGATGAGTGCCTGGTGCAGTAAAGGCCAGCTGGTCAGCACAGCTGGAGTTCATGAGGCCCACCAGGTAACATGTGCAGCACTGAGACAGAGGTCAGGTACCCGCCCTGCCACCTGGGCACTGATGAGACCCTGAGGGAGCAGCCACATGAACACACTCCTCAGACCAGGAGCAAATAGTTTGCAATCATGGGGATTGGATCTGTGAAGTTTGTGTGTTAGCATTGCATTCTGGTGTAGCAGAAGGAAGCAATATGTACATGCCCTTTTACCAATAAAATGTCTTTACCGGATTCTATGTCGACGATGGCCACTCAAGTCACAGATGTTAAAGAAGAGTACACCAGAGGTCTACTGCAATCAAAGTGCATACATGATCTCTCACCCCTGCAGCCATCAATTTATTATCTGAACTGCTCATCCCAAGCAGGGTCACTGGAACCTATCCCAGAGCTCATAGGGAGCTGGAAAGGCAGAACGCCACCCTGGATAGGTCATCCGTCCCATTTCATGGCCCATTTGAACATGAGCTGGGCATTATGTAAATGTCTCGTCCAGATCTATCCATTTAGTATATAATTAGAATATTTTTACGCATGAAAGATTTTCTGAAATGAATCCTGACCTCAGAATAGAAAACTACATTCATGCAAATATAACAACAACTGTCACTGTCCTAGGACTAAACAGACTAGTTCCCCTACTCAGACCAAGATCCTTTACCCTGCTGGAGAACAATGCTGCTACTCTCTTTCTCATGTATGGGCCATTCACTACCTGGATACTATTACAGCGCACCATTTAAGTAGGCGTGAGGGAAGAGAGAGAGAGAGAGAGAGAGAGAGAGAGAAGATTATTTTTTGGGTGGGGGACCATTGCCACTGCTGGGCTGAGACTAGTGCAACCACAAATACAGTAGGTCACCCAAAAATATTCAGCCAACAGTGCCCTATGGCCAGAAACTTACTACTGATAAAGACTAGAGAATGAGTAAAACCAGCTGTGCAGCATCAGGTAAACTATCATCAATTACTTTAACCCTCCTTTTATGTTTAAGTGTGACAAATGAACAGGAAGTGGGCAAAGTGTTTGAAACTCCAGCAGCAGTTATACATGCAACTGGGGCACAGGTGGTTAGGGGCTAGGTCCCATAATCATTGGTTCATGTCCTAGACAAGTAGGTTACACTGAGGTACTCTTGAAAAAGGTTCGTCCCAATCATTGCTTCCACGATGTATGATGGGTAAAATGCAGAAAAGCATTTCAATGTTTACTACAATGTTTAACGAGTGCTATGTTGAGTATTTAAAATGACTTTCACTTTCCCGTCACTTACATGCCATATGCTCACTGGCGGTTCGGTTAATGATGAGGTAAATGGGTTGATAAAATGCACAGTGAGTAATATTTCAATAAAGCGCCTTGTGTGTTTACATAAGGGTAACAAACTGTATTGCTGGCACATTAGTGCAAAAGAACAAAAAAGTGCAAGACTTGCTGTGATGATAAGTGTGTGTTCTTCCCTTTCACTGAACCCACTGTTTCTCTGAGCCTATGGTGACAGAGTTGCTGCTCTGCCATGCTTTCCATCTCCATCAGCAAGTGCAATCCAAACCAAACAGTGTCGCTTCCGCTGGCCATGGTGCAGCAGCTTGCTCTGCATTCCCTTGCAGCAACAGCGGTGGTGGTTGGGAGTGTGGGGTAGTGAGGGGCCACAGGCCGGGTCCTGGAAGAATGGGAGCAATCTCTGGCCCGTCTGCTCGAGTTTAACTCGCCCAGCTAAGCAGCACTTTCCTCCACCGCCAACGTCAACAGCCAGGCTCCCTTATCTTTCTGCGCAGCACAAACATCTGGCCAGTCATCCATATTAGGCCTGGCTGTCGTGCAAGCCAAGTCTGTGGGCCTGTCTGAATGTGTTTAAGGCAAGGCAAGCGGTCAGTCAGAGTTCATCTGAGCTGCTGTATATCATTACAAAGCAATTACGCTAGGAGAAAACCTCATTAACCACACCTGTAACGCAGTGACCCAGACAGGCTGCGGGAAAGAGCTGGAGGTGCTAAATTGCTGCGTATGGATCTCAGCAGGAACCCCTGGCCTCACCGTAAATCAGCCAACAGATCAGAGTCCAGCGGCCACCAGCCGCAATATGACCTTCAGGCGGTCTGGCTGAGACATTACCATTTAGCGTGGCCTTTATGGCTTAGCATTTAGCAAAGGACCTAGGATGCCTGGGTGTCTTCACTTTATAGTAATATTTATTCACAGCAGGGCTTTTTTTTTAACCATGTGTAAATGCATCGGTGTGGACCACGGTGAGGGTCTCACCCTGATCTAAGCGAACATTTTGTCTCCCCATTATTTCCCTCACCCCTAACCTGTCATCCAACACACAAACTCTGACATTCATTTTTGTATTATGCTCTTGCGTTGCATGCCTCCCCTTTTCTCCGAACCCGTTGAAATATTCACAAGCATGGAGCCTGAAGAAGGCAGAAGGGCTATTTCTTTCTTTGCGCATTTGTTGTTTTGGTTCATCCTCAAAAAAGCTTAAAGAAAAATGCATGAAGCCAAAGGGACAAGGTTGCATAAGACAGCGATATTTCTGTGCAATGTGGCGGAGGGTCTGCTGCTGTGTGGCGAACAGCGTCCACACATGCATTTTAATACTGTCTGTGGCGGGCTGGAGGTAGGAGGCACAAATGGAAAGGACCTAAGAAGGTTTGATAAAGAGCAAAGGACCCGAGTGAAAAGCAAATTAATCTGCACTGACACCGACTTGCTGACTCAAAATGTTTTGAATGTCGCAGTACTTTGCGGGGCTGCCTTTTCAAGGTCAAAAGAGTTAAATCAGTCTTTATCAGTCCATTCACACAAACCTTTTTTCCATTCAAAAACAGCAGCTGTGCTTAACATTTTTTCAACAGATGGGAGAAATGGGAGGACTAGGAATGATCTGAAATTACTGAGAACAAAATCTCCTTCGGACTTCCATTGAAAATTAAGAATTTATTCTCTTTTAAAGTAAGTTGGAGGTGTTTTTTTTTTGTAGGTTTTTTTTGGGCAGCCTAATAACTGTACCAAAAAATTGAAGAAGTAATAATGTACCAAATCAGTGTCTTCTTTTGATTTTCCAATGTTTTGTTTTTTTAATTCTGCAAAGGTGAAAGCTGTATATGAAGTTAATCAAAATCATCTTCTCCTTGTAAATAAAAATGGAAATAAACATCTGCTCAAAGTTCATGTTCAGTTCTGCCTCTGCTAACATTTACACAAACACTACAAAAAATCAATACCAAAGCCTTTACTTATGACAGGCATTTCCCACCCAGCTCCAAGCCTCGTTTACAAAGGACCCCACTATGGGGATTTCACATGTACAACACATACAGTCTATACAGCACAATACACTGTGTATGCACTCAGTTTATGCACCTCACATTCCCCAAGCAAGACATTATCAGCAGATTGTCAGAATAATCAATTTCAGAGATATGCTCCATCATCTCTCTTTAAACACATCATCATTCCTGTAAGAGGAGCTAATCAATTCGGTCGGGCCTCTCCGTGGGGTCAGCCATGCAGAACAGCTGCAGCTGTGGCGGGGTAATTTGGAGCCCCAGCGGCACTCTCCAATGGGGCACAAGGCATTGTGGGTAGATTTCCAATGGCCTTCAATGACAAGCGGATTGTGTGTGAAAAGGAAACAAATTCTGAGCTCATAAGAGTGATTGATATTGACCGGAGGCTATCTGCAAACTTCATGCAGTTATACTACAAGTAGAAAAATTCCACTCAAGTTAAGAGCTTTTCACATGTATATTCATGTGAAACACCAAAACAGCTCTGACTTGAAAGGCATAGATTTTTCAAGATCTTCATATGAAGATCTGTGTGGGGTTTTACAGCACAGACAAATCTGCAGTGACAATGTTTAGGTAGGTGATACATGTCAAAATTACATACATATAAATGTCAGAACCTTAGGTGTCACCACTGCACATACCTTCAGCCATAGTTGGGCAGCACACGTCCTCTGACTGGTCTGCAGCTGTGCAGCCCCAGACACAGCAAGCTGCTTATCACTTCCCTGTTCTGAAATCTTTCCATCAAAGCCAGCATGGACCTTTTCAGCAGTTTTAGGCTACAGTAGCTCTTCTATGAGATCAGATAAGCCAGGCTAGTTTTTGTAGAACCGGTTCCACCTTTCTAAGAATTCTTCACTAATAGTGGAAACACCTCACAATTTTTTTTCCAAACTAATCGCCAGCCTGATCATCTGGAATCATCTGCACCCGTTTCCTCTCTACTTCAAGCCTAACGTTCTTCTTGTTCTTCTTCTTCATCTTTCAGTTGCCCCCTTTAGGGGTCCCCACATTGGATCCATTTCTTCCGATCCTCTGCATCTTCCTCCTTCAAACCGACCACCTGCATGTCCTCTCTCACCACGTCCATAAACCTCCTCTTTGGTCTTCCTCTTTTCCTCTTTCCCGGCAGCTCCATCTTCAACATCCTTCTCCCGACATAATCCTCATCTCTCCTCTGGACTTGTCCAAACCAACGCAACCTTGTTTCTCTAACTTTGTCTTCAAAGCACCTAACATGAGCTGTCCCTCTAATAGACTCATTTCTAATTCTGTCCATCCTCGTCACACCCAACAAAAATTTCAGCATCTTTAACTCTCACGCCTCCAGCACTGCTGGCGTCAGCGCCACCGTCTCCAACCTGTATAGCGTTAGACGGCTTTATTCTGCTTGAATGATTTATATGTAGACTAATGTGTGGCTTAGAAAACAAAAAACAATCCTCTTGAATTGGGCAGGAAGAGGGACTGGACTGAAAACTAGTATCAAAAAAGGAAGAAGCCTGCAGAATTATTTCTTAAAAAAATAATAAGAAGAAATGTCTCTAGAAGCTAAATATGAAGAAAGGAAGGGTGGATTAAGACTTGCACAGTGCTGTATCTTATTTATTACACTTTGTTTGGAGAGAGAAAGGAGACTTGGTCAACCAAGACTATTTTAAGTCATTTTAATCCTAGATTTTAGTGCCCAAGGAATCAGAAAAATGTGAAAATACAAAGGGTGTTACTCTGGTTCCTCAGCCACCATAAATACCAGAATCACCATCAGTCCTATACCACAAGCTCCCTCATGTCTGCTTCCAGAAGAGAGAAAACAAACTGTCTCAACTCATCACACACACACACACACACACACACGCTTAAGTCTGAGTGTCTCCCTCTGCCCATCCAGCTTTATTTTTGACAGTCTTCCTCCACCCAGCCAGCTTCCAATCACCCTGCAGGCAACAGCAGCTACAAAGCTGGGCATGTGGGCTCCATCTCTCCATCCCCATGCATCACAGAGCACTCACGCACAGGGACAGAACAGGGTTAGACTTTGCTACAACAGCAACAAGGGAATCCAGCTGTCCCTCAGAGGAAGAGAAGAAACAGGGTCTTGAGACCGTGGCAACAAGGCAGTGCTGTGATCAGCTGACTGTGAAAACAAGTCATGTCTATCCAACAATGCCTAGGCCTAGTGCTGAAGCTGCAAAGCACTTAAATAAAATAAAAGCATATTCTGAGAATAGTTTAACTTGTGCAGTTTTCCAACAGTATCCAATTAGCCAAAGCAGCTTTGCTTTGCACTAGAGCTACAAAGCTAATGAAGCTGGATCTCTCCCATCAGAAGTACACAAGCTGGTTGCATAAGTCTTCAGTCATCATGCTTTTGCCAGAATTTTATTCATAGTTAAGTACTTTAGAATTAAAAAAGAAATTGTGGGCGGCTAAATAGTATGGCTTAAGTTTTCCAAAATGTCTGACTGCATGGTGTAGACCAGTGGCTGCACAAAAATACTGATAAAAAAATATTTTATTGATTCTGTCTAAAATACTTTTTTCATTTATTTAGAAAAAAAACGCTCCTCATGGTCATGTGACACGGTCCATCAAAAATTAAGTCCACAGGCTTGCAAAGATGAGTGAAAACAATCAATCTTTGGATCACTGAATACCTTGCTTCCATTTCCAACATCCTATCTTTGTGAAGCGAGACTTTTGTGCAGTGACAGCGACCAAAACCAAAAAAACCAACACAAATTAATGACACACACTTTGGATGTCATTGTCTCCCATTAACCCCAGATGAGTCTGGCTCGTTGGAGGGAAACACGTCACCAGTTTGTTTTAAGCTGTTTCTGTGCCGGTCCGTGGCGCAAAAAAGGTTGCCGACCGCTGGTGTAGCCCATGAGGCAGTGCTGCACAGAGCTTTTTATTCCTTTTGTAAGTGTCTAAACTGCTTTATCTTTCTTACAGAAGGCAGCTTCTCCAAGCTTACGGCTAACAAAAAGAAGCAATCTTGTTATTTGATGAATGCAATTATTGTTCGTAATAGTTTTACATAAATGAAGTTGTTAACATAAATGAACAATACTGTTTACATATTGCTGATACAGATGGAAAAAATAGCCCATCATATTTAACTCTGGACCTAAGGTATGTTAGTTCAAACAGGGTGTCTCACCAAAAACAGGCTCAACAAGGTCCTTTGTCATTCATTTACATTTTATGTCTTTCTAAAAATAGAAACAGTCAATTCGATTGAATGTAATCTGTAATTAATACATGCCAAAGCTGTAAGCCCTCATGTTCTTTGTACTGGACATCCATTGATACAGCTGGCACAGTGCTGCAAATATCTCGTTGCTTTTAATTTGCTTGCAAAAAGACATGGCAAGCTTGATTACAGTACTAGGACTGTGCATTTCAATTTATTTCCTCCAAGGACTGCGAAAAACAGAACAGCTTGCTCACTGAATTCAAATGGAGGAAGGGAGAATTCATTCGGACTCCACCATGAGAAAAGACAAGGCATTTGCATTGATTCTCCTCTGCAAGGCTCCAAAATATGTCCTAGTTATGGCTATAAGGTGACCACATCTCCTGACACCTCTCAGTGATCTATACTGCTTCAGAAAGATCTTCTCCACTCCTGATAGCTGCAGACCCAGACATCCTGTTTCTGAGTGGTCAAATCGTTGGAGAACGAGAATTTTATGATGTTAAAAATGACATTCAAGTAAAACTTTTTGGTTGAAATACAAAGCAGATATCCTGTATAGGAGTGCAAAAATCAAAGTTCAATGACTTCTAAGCAATAATTAACAGCAGGAGCCAGAGAGTGTTACCCAAACTCTATCTCCACAGTGTTTATTTCAGCAAGCTCAGGCCTCAATATTATCAATAAAAGTGTATAAATTGTTAATAACGGTTCATAAAAAATGAATGGGATGTGTGTGTTTGAAATACTCCTTCGCGAAAGGGGGGGGGAAACATGCCTGGGGCTTTCTCCCTCTCCAGCTCCAGTCAGACCAACCGAACAGGCCGTATTCACGGGCCTTGATGCATTAAATCATAAATATGTTCCACTGTCTGCTACAGCGGAGTATAAGTGCAAGCAAAGACAAACAGTGAGAGTGGAACAGGAGCATGGTTTAGGTAAGACCATTATTTGACATAAATAAATAGTGAGGTCATGTTTATTGGTCAGCGGTGCGTTTGGCCAGCACGCCCTGCAGGAAGTTAGCACAGCGCAAGCGTTAGCGCCTAATCCTCTTAACAAGGAGCCGTGCAGTCGATGCCTCCAGCACTGTTCCCTTTACCTGCCTCATCTACAGAGAGAGCATCCACTAGTGCAATGCAAACACATCCACATACAAAATTGGGACAAGGGCCTGTATGCACAGCATGGGGCAAGAGAAAACAGAGATGAGTGTATATGTGTATGTGTGTGTGTGTGTGTGTGTCTGGGTACAATTGGAAATCAGTGCTCCATACAACATATAAAGAAGAATATCTGTAGGGGACAGTATAATGACCATTGGTTCCAAGAGCATTCTGCACATGCTGCACAAAAGTTTACAAACTTTTGAACCTTGGGTTTCATCCAGAGATCAGAGTTGTTAATTAACCAATATTAATATTGAACAATAACTAAAAAACATTTTATTGATTTGCTAACAATAGTAAAACTATAAATTGATCCAGTCATTAAACATGTGGTCCTCGGGCAGTGATGTGTGTCTTTTTGCCAGATTTCGTCTGATGTCTCTGTTTTCAGGGATTTGTAGGGTGTGTCAATTTCATACAAAAGAAAAAAGAAGAAGTGCAAGTACGTTTCAGCCATATTATATTTCTTTGAACAAATAAAAAAAAATAACATTCCTCATTGTGCACAACTCCTTCGAACAACTAACCTAATTTCAATCAGATTTGCAAAAAAATACCCTCTTTACCCTGCTTAAAAGATGCAGAAAAATGAAAACCACACAATTCACTGAGATATTACACTGTGATATTATCAGTAACAAATCAATAATTCTCTTCCAACAAGTCCCTCGATATTAGCCGGATTTTTGCTTGTCTATGGCAAAGAAACCATACAAGGTCCAGCATGATTGTTCCTTAAGATTTTTATTAGCTTAAGCCTTTTACTAATATGTTTAAAATCTCTTTGCTGTTATTTTTTTAAAGTGTAAAAGGTATTTAAGTATGCCCACATGGTCAGCTTTCAGCATATGAAGTTCACTACACTCGGACAATGCTCCATGTCAGAACTGAATTTGGGAAATCTAAACAGGCAATGATCGCTATAATATTGTGAGGAGTGTTCAAAAGGAGCTCCGGAATATAATGGTGACCGCTGAGGTACGAACTTTCGTGAAGGAGAACCTCGAACAAAGCAGTCGTGGCTGGTTCTATTCTATCTGAAGCCTTTTCATGCTGTCTCGAGAGAGATGGTATCTAAGGAACTTTGTGTTTGCCGTCTGAAAGGAAATACAGACACAGCAGAAAAAGCAAAGGGTTCACTGAAATGACTAAGCTGTTAAATGATTGGACGACAGAAATGATAGTATATGGAGCAGATTATCTCTCTATTTTACCTGGTGCACAGTTGCAGGGTGTGGATATGGCACTCAGATACTGGTGCTGCTGTTTCCTGATACCTACAACACCAGCTCTCTCTAATAAATTTCGTTTCATGTGTTCTCACTGGAGGCCTCTGGGGTTTTATTTGCTGTATTTGAAACAATGAAAGGCAAATCTGATTCTTCGCCACGTTTGTAGGGATTATAAAGAATGGGAGCAATCTGGTCGATTTTCCTATCATAGTCATGAAGCTGCAGCAAGTAAATCGGCTCCGAGCCCTTACCATGCCTTGCTTTATGCATATTGGTATAATGTGCAGTCATAAGACAAAGTTGCTTATTTCACGTGCACGACAAGGACGCATGGCTGCGGAGTTAAAAACAGCCAACACGGTGCCTCAAATCTGCCATTACATGTTACATGTGTAGCTGCACCTTTCATGTTCATGTCAAAGCACTCTAGAGAAAACAGACACCACTTTACCAGCACCAACAGCAAAGCTTTGGGATCCCATTACACATACCATCCTGTTTTTCTTCCAGCCTTCTATTAAATGCAGCTTCATGAGGGAGGGGGGTATCCTCACTACGCTGTTGCACATTTGGAAGCAACTTCAGCATTAGCATATGCTCAGAGTGTGGAGGGAGAAGGCGAAGCTCACTGGATGTGTAAATGTTAGACTGATGTTGATAAGCTGCTGGAGCTCTGTTATCAGCATGGTGTGTTGCCATGGTGTGTAGGAGGTGCTGTTTATGAAAAAAAGGAAATAAGGAGAAAGAAAGAAAAAAAAAAAAAAACCCAAAACAAACAAGGCTATTTTCAGACACTTTTCAGACTGGCAGCGTTTCTTCATTTTTCCTCATCTTTTAACTCTGTCACAATTAGAGAGCGCCAGCAAGGAGGAGACGGAGTGCGGCAAAGTATCATCGGTGTGCCGGCTCCTGCAGGAAAGGAGAAGAGCAACGAAAAAGTGTGTCCTGTAGCATTCCTGGCAGTAGAAAAGTTTGATTTTCATTCGCCAGATCAAGTATCCAAGTTCTTCTAAGAGGTTAACTTCAGCTCCTTGAACATACTGTCATGTATGAAACAGAAACTCTTAAAAAATTACCTTACAGGAAGACTTGCAGCACTGCTCAATGCAAAACTATTTACAATGCATTCAGAAAAAAATGAAAAAGGTTTTTTCCAAAACTACATATTTCATCGATAGACTGCACCGACACGCTTTGAGCTTCACCGCGGCTTGAAGACATCTCCTAGTCTGCTAAAACCAAACCCATTGCCTAATCAGTGTTGTCAGTGTAAATTACTTCTGTGATTATGTTAAATGTTTGAGTGTCTGTAATGGCCACTGTCTCTATAGGAGCAAATGAACATTAAAAGTGGAGAAAATGCATTTTCTTTTCACTTAAGCCAACTGGCTTGAAATCTGATGCTGATTTTTATTTATTTTTAATAAAAATGAAAACTTGCTGCAGGACCTTCATGGAGCCAGGAAGCCAGTAGTTTGCTTCATATAGAGTTAAAAAAAAAAATACCCAAACAGTGCAAAACAACCCATGAAAGATTATAGAATACTGTATAATACTAGATTTTGGCTGTTCAAACAAAAATGTTAGGCTACATGTGGCTACTGATGTCATTTTATGATCTGCATTTCTTAACCTTATATCCTCTCTTTCCTCAGATACCATTAAATATACTGGTTCCATAGTGTGGTGCCTACTTGGGATGTAACAATCCATGTGACATGGGGAATTGTGGATATTCATGGAAAAAGCACCATGGAGAATATTGTATTTTTGACACCCTCTAATGCAGCAAAATTGTTCTAACCGAACCCGAGCCCTCAGACATTCAGTATTAATCAATAGCCCACTCCCACAGTCCTGCTGCCCTCAAGCTGTAGCTTCATCTGCAGAAAATGTAAAACAAGTTTCCTATCGGGTTTCATTCTTAAATTTTGCCTAAAATATCAAGTGAATGCTTTGTTAATACAGCCTCATGAAATGATCAAATTATAGGCTAATTAAGAAACACTACACTCTAGTGCCTGATTTCAGACAGGCTTATACATAAAGATGGGTTGACCTATGTATCTGGATTGCTGACAGAGGTACAGAGTACAAAAGCACAGCTCCAGGGTGTTTACTAGCCATAACTATATAAAAAACTACTTATTTTCTGCAAAGTATACTTTTTTTTTCTTATGAAAAGTCTGTTTTATCTGAATCATCTTATGCTGTGTGCACAGTTATTAGGCAAGTGAGCATTTTGAGGATTCATTTTAATATGGAACAGATAAATAAATCCAAAATGTTAAAACCCTGAAACATGAATGTTTCACAAAGGAAATCTGAGTGAACATTCTCAGGTAAAATATATATATAAGTACATTTATTAGACAACTAAAGGAAAAACGAAAATTTTCCCATGTCACATTTTTTTCATTTGTTGAAGTGAGAATAATAAACAACTCAAAATTTGCAAATATACATTTCTGACATTCTGACAAAAACAACAGCAAAATAAAAAAAATAAAAAAAATCAATCATCAGTGACCAATATAGACATCCTTCATTTCAATAACAGTCATAACCTTCCGTTCATGGAGTCGTTCAGTTTCTGGTCTGTTGACGATCAGTTTTTGTGCAGCAGCAACCACAGCCTCCCAGACTCGGTTCAGAGGGCTGGACTGTTTTCTCCTGTAAATCTCCCGTTTAAGAAGAGCCTCAAGTTCTCAATAGGGTTTAGATCAGGTGAGGAAGGGGGTCACATCATTATTCTTTCATCTTTAAGGCCTTACTTAGCCATGCAGGAGAAGTTCCATGCAAGCCATGGAGCATCGTCCTGCATAAAAAATCAAGCTCTTGTTCCCCCTGACCATTGACACTATATTCCCTGTTTGGTCATAACTTTTCCTCCAAGACTCAGATTAAACTACATGAATGGCAAAATTAGTCTTGACTTTTGTTTATTCAAATAACAGATCCCATTCTGTGAAATAACGTATATGTATATATATAAGAAGGTAGTCGTGGCCGAGTGGTTAAGGCGATGGGCTTGAAATCCATTGTGGGTCTCCCACAGGTTAGAATCCTGCCGACTACGTGAAGTTGTTGTAAATGTGGATAAAGGAACATCCTGATGGGTTGTAGGTTGATTTTATAGGGTGGTCTAGTGGTGGGTACTTGCCTACGGACTCTGTGGATCAAGAGGTCCCAGGTTCTAATCCCACCTCCAGCACTACCACCACTGGGTCCCTGGAGTAAAGACCCTCTCAACCCTGAGTTGCCCAGGACTGTCCCTGTAATTCAGCATGGAAGTCACTGGATAAGAGCGCCAAATGCCAAGCAAATACACACTAACGGACTCTCTTATTGGGCACCATGTAAAAACACCATTCCTAACCAAGCCAACCTGCAATATTACTGAGAAAATAAATGTCTCCGAACAAAACACTGCCACTGCTGCCCCTAGACCTCTGCATACAAAACCGCAACCTCAGGGCAACCTACTGGTGAGGAGTTTGAACCCACAGCTGGCAGATAACAGCAACAAGTTCCTGAAAATGAAGTTGCTCCAGGGGGGACTGTCCCTGTAATTAAGAAATGTAAGTCGCTGGATAAGATGCTAAATGCCGTAAATGTAAATGTATATATATATATATGTATATATATATATATATATATTTTTTAAGATATGTAATATCTTCCCTTAAAGTGGATCTGCTAGAAAAATGCAGTGCACCTCAGGTTATACCTCCATTAGCTGGGAGTAATATATATATATATATATATATATATATATATATTATTTTTTTTTCCCCCCACCAAAGCAATCATTATTTCCTAGCTTAAGGGAGTAACAACATGCCAGCCAAGTGGCTTTAATGCTCTGTATAGTGTTACATCATCAGCAATCCAGTTTTTTTTTGTATATTTGTGGTAAATTTATGTAAATTAATGGTGTGGCATCATTGCCTCTTCAACCAAGTCACTACCAGAAGCTGTGAAAAGTGAAAATGACTATTCTTGTCATTGTGAGAACACACAGCACAGCACACGGTGAACCACAACGAAATTGGATCTCTGCATTTAACCCATGCACACAAACACACACCGTGCAGCAGGGGGCAGCTATGAAAGCGCCCGGGGAGCATAGACGGGAACGGTACCTTGCTCAAGGGTACCTCAGTGCAACCTACTAGTAAGGGGTTTGAACCCACAATCTTCCACTAGGCCACTGCTTCATTTTCAAGCTGGCATTGAAAATGAAGTTCATATGTTCGTGATACAATGCTTTCAAAAATCCAATGCAGAGCAGTGTATTGACCTGGCTATTGACATGCTGGCTGGAAGTGTGGTACCATGCACTCTATGGGCCTGCCCTGCAGTTATTATCCAACTGGACTGTCCTACATTCCTTCCCGGCAGATACTGTACACATACTCAATCAACTAGATCCTAAAAACATCAATAAGCACTCTATGGAAGCTGAGCCTGTGACCTCAACCATGATCATACACGCTTGGGCTTCCTCACAGTGTACGGGGCTGCATACAGGCTTTCCATGCTTGTCTTGACTTGGCCTGATCACCTTTTTATCCCCATAAAAGAGCCCAGATTAAAAGAAGGTCTACAAAGGAGACGTTGTTTGGAATAATCACTGAAACAATACGGGTAACTTGCTTCCATCAGCCACTTAGCCGGTTTGGAATTAAGCTTGACGTCCAGTGGGAGGCAAATAATCTTCTATTAAAATGATTTGACATGCCCCAGTCCTCCCGCCCCACTGATCCCCTCTATTTAAGTCTGCATTTTTGGAGAGTTACGTAAAATGCCCAATTATGAGGACCTTGTTTGTCTCCAGCTCCGTGTGTAAGAGAACATAACAGGGCACTCTTGTTTTCCTTTTGACAGCCATTACACCAAGCAAAGCAGTACTGCAGCAAGTGAGACAAGCGAGCTAATACAAGAAGTCTCCTTAGCACCCCATGTCCCCAGCTGGACAAGACCAGGAGAAGCGCTGAGCAAGGCTGCGCATTAGCACTCCTGGTGAGAGCGAGAGGCATGATTCTGCAGAAGAGTGTGAAAGTGCTTTCCTTGCATTGCTTCCTCTGCTTTCCCTGACTGTGAGGAAGAAAAAGCACTTTGTGGCCTCCTGTGTCTGCTGGCTCCACACTCGCCCTCCCCTGCTTTCCTAAGGGCCTCTCTATAACCCTCAGTATCACTTACTGAAGCAGCCATGAAGCCAGTTTGTATTCGATGGCTCAGCAGTGCCTCTTGGTCAAAAGACGCTGGGCCCGTTCTCAAGAGTCTCAAGAGCGGCAATGTCTCCCATATAGCTACATTCATTACAGCCTGAAAAGCTCAAACTGACCTTACCTCTCCCTCACTCTAGGCCTAGTAAATAAATGTTGCTATTTTCAGCTGTGTATGTGCATCAGCAGAAAATTTGATGGTCACTAAAGAAATGTGGACGTCTGATCATTACAGCACTGAAATCCTAATGGTCCTGCAGGGTCCCCACTTTGCCTGTGATTTTATCAACGGGATTGGGTCATATGGGTCACACTTCTCCGTGGCTACCAAAGATGTTCACAGGTTGCCTTGGCCTCAAGCCTTAGAGAATTTTTATTTCATTTTCAGCTGCATGCATGGCATTAAACAAAAGTAAATCTCTATTAAAAATCTGTCTGTGAAATAACTAACCTTAATAACTAAACAGAAACTACACTGTGAAAATGTACTTTGTAACAACCCCCCCCCCCCCAAAAAAGCTGATGTATCTATAGTTTGAATAGCAAGTCTGCAAGCTAACTATCTATTCTAGTGGAAGCAATAAGTGTGATCGGGAACAAAAACTTTAAACACCATATATAGAACTGGGTTTATATTAGTCAAGTTCTAATATAAATAGGGGCAGCGGGGGCCTAGTGCTTGCGAGTTGGCCCCAGGATCAAAAGGTCATGGATTCGAATCCCAGACCAGTAGGTTGCCCTGAGGTACCCTTGAGCAAGGTACCGTCCTCCACGATGACAAAATTTTCACTTCTTTCTATTTTCACTTTCAATAACTGAAGCCAGTGCAGCAGTTGCTGTAGTTACTGCACATGCAGTTCAAACCAAATCCTCGACAACCATTTCGAGCTGTTGTCTTTTCCTTTAAAGACAGAATTTACAGAATACAGGACTTCTGTCCATCAGACTGGATTTTTTCTACAATACTTTATTAAGATTGTAACTGACAGCAAATCTGTTTTGGTTGTGCTTTTTTATTTGTTTGGATTGAAATTTCACAAGCCTTAATCTCTAGTCTGAGTCAAATCCCAACTCAGAGAAAAGGTGCAAATCACTTAACATGCCAGACGAGGCCGAGACACCATGTTAAAATAAACAGAAATATATTTAGAAGGAGAGACATCTAGAATAACATAAAACAGTAGGGTGAGTCATTTCATGCTTGCACAACAGCTGATAAGCGTTCAAATCTATACACAGTATCGTATGCTATTGCAGTATACGAATGAATGAATGGAATAAAGGTTTGCTATATCTATTGGGGCTAAATGTAGAGGGATGAAGATGGAAATTTGATGTAGAGATGATTAACATATAGGAGAATGGCACTGAGGAACTAAACCTTCGACCTGCCGAACGGAAACTTTACAGGAGAAAGACAAAATGATCTTGAGCTTCAATACAAATGAAGGTAAAGAGATTTCAGCTGTTAGATCAGGTTATTGTTATTGGTCCATTCATGATGGAATGTTCTATAGCGTGAAGGGCAGTTGACATTTTCAACATGCCAAAGTGAAGATGAAAGTGAATTTCTAAACGTGACCGTATTCCTTTTCAAGCTACACAATCAACAAACTGTCATTTTTTTATGTGAAATTAATGGCCAGAAAAAGCACATTCATCCTGTTAAAGGACAGCAATGAAATGTGATAAAAACTTTAAAACTTTCAATATATTTCAACAGATATTTAAATCGATACAGAAATTGATACTAATACAGAAAATTGAAAAAATGCAATAAATAAATAAATTAATTAATTAAACAAATTTTTTCCCCTTGGACTTTGGACTGTTTTGCAGGGTCATTTCACAGAGTAGCTCAGACTAGTGAACAACAAACATGAAACAGGAGTACTGTACAATACCCAGGGCATGGACCCAGCCTTCTGCTCTGCCCTGCTACATGAACCACAGGTTAACGCTCTGGCTGGCCCGTGAACAAAACAAGGAGGGAAAAAGCTGCATGTTTCATCGGAGCCTCACAAGCCTCCAAATGGACTTCACTTAATCCCCATCTGTTCTGTGTAGAGCAGTGAGGATGTGCCAGTCTCCAGCTCAGCCAGCACATACACACCCACTGAACAGGAAACATGGATGACACGCACATGCCTGCTTGTCCACTCAGGCCCAGTCTGCCACTCAAAGCTAATGACAGTGCGCTGACCCACATGTGCTGTGTTGCTCGACCAGCACCAGAGCTTCCTGGGAAATATCAACACTTTCTGGGAACGGGAACGCAAACGTGTCCGAGTCGAAGAGTAACTCCAGACAGGGAGGAGGCCACAGTAACACAGCCT
This sequence comes from Hepsetus odoe, assembly GCA_017165825.1. Taxonomy (NCBI): domain Eukaryota; kingdom Metazoa; phylum Chordata; class Actinopteri; order Characiformes; family Hepsetidae; genus Hepsetus; species Hepsetus odoe. The sequence goes on from CM029369.1 coordinate 9,285,576, forward strand.
CATGATATTTCCATATTTGCACTCAAGCAAAACAAACGGCCGTGGCAGTCCACTCTGTGGTCTGCGTCTACTGCATGTCTACTACAGGTCACCTATTAACCCAAATATTACGTTTGGCTCAAAAAATTGTTGATTGCTATTTAAATGACAGTTTTTCATGTAAGAACAGGCTAAAGGAATGCTTGTGTTAATTGCTACAATGAAGGAAAGTCAGGGGTCACCAATCAGCATAACTCAAACGGTGATTGCTAGCAGCACTGTCATATTTGGCTAAATTATTCATTTAAAAATGTTCAACCTCTGCAGTTTGGAAACCTTTCTTGACCTTATGGAATGGATTCCTTTAAATACAAATAAATAAAGTCTTGGCAACCTAAGCAAATCAGTTAAAATCATTTATCACAAGTCTTATAACTTTATAACGATCTTTGCATTGTATACTCATGAGAAGTAATAGTACAACAGGAAGGTTATGGGTGACCCACATGGGTCATGGGAGATCTCCTGGTAAAATCTCTCCTCAGTCTTAAAAGTTAATAAAGCGTTCGCACATTCAACAGCTCACAAGTAGTGTTACTACACTTAACTATCCAAACTGATATACGCAACGCAGAAAACTGGGAATTCACAGCCTATCAACGTACACAACAATCAAATTACAGGAATGACGTCTTCTTCAGATTATGGGTTTTAATCCTCCTAATTATACCCTTTCGGCAGAGCAGCATTTTTACCAGGCTTTTTGTTCGAGATAGCGTTCTTGTTCCTCTCATACTCACCCTGTTCATTTCATCTCATACCTGATTCACCAAAGCAGTTATTATTGTGTTTCTTTACCGGCCTCTTTCATTTATCTTCTTTGGTTTTATCAACATCGTTTTCTTTTTCTTTGTTTCATCCTTTCAGAAAGTATGTATTTGCTGAGAAAAGCACATAAAATCCTTTTTTCCTCCCATGAAAGAAACAGTTAAGTGTCCTATAAAAATCCCACAAAGACCTTAACAGGCAAGTCCTTCACACATGTGGCACATCCCTGGCATGCATACACAGCTGGGAGAGAGCTGAGAAAAACACACACACACACACACACACACACGGAGATGACCTTCACATTCTGTTACACAGAGCATGATTTCGCCACCTACTGTTTGGTGCAATACAATAATAGCACAAAAATGAAATAATCAAGATGAACATTCCTTTGTCCCTTTTTGCTGTAAATGCTCGCACAAGACTTACCCTGCAAAATTCAATTATTTTATGGCAGCATTCTGCAATTAAGTAATTGCAGGCCATACTTTCAGTAAAAGAGCTATTCATTATGCAGCCCTAATCAGTCCTGCTGTAGCAAGTTCTGTTCACCACTTCAACTACAAAGAAAAAGAGAAGGAGGCAACTTCTAGCGCTTGCTGAATTTAATCAAAGCAAGCCGTTAGAATGAATGTGCGTGATAGGGTATTATCATCAGTGAATAGAGAAAGAAGAAAAGTGGTAACAGGAGAGGCATGTACTGAGATTTGGAGATCTGGCTGTGAAGAGAATTGGGTTGACAGGGGTCCCTGAGAAGAGGCTGCATGGTGTTCGTGCTGAGCAGTGCGTTCTGCTCTACTCGCTCTTTCCCTCCTTGTTGACTTTCAAGGCCCCTGTCAGCATGTCGTTAAGAATGAAATGACAGGTGATTTCAATGGAAACTAAATATATCTATATGGATAAATGCATGGGTGAACAGGGGGAAGAATAAAGCCAAACATTTACTAAATTTTATTTGAATTTTTAATTATTTCTAATTTTTACTAAATGCATTTGCAACACCAATGAAAAACTAAAGAAAAACAGTGGAACAGTAAGATTACAGAACTGTTTGTATATTTTACATCTTAACTGAATAAATCGCCCACAGCTTTTTTTTTCTGATTCTCACCACTCAACACGTCACCAGCTCCTGACGACAGGAGTGCCGCCTTTAAAGTCGTACAGCTAATATTTGAAAATCAAAAAGTCATATAAACCAAAGCATAAACTATAAGTTCATAAGGTTTATTAAGTTTTTTTTTATCAGGTTTAATGAATTACCTTCATTAAACACACACATGTATGTTGGATTCCTGTTGGATTCTCATCGCTCTATTACAGAGAGTATCCACATTAAGAATGAAAATAGCTCTGGTTTTACACATCTATATTTGTACTATATACACTACGTTAAACATGTATCTATTCATTCCTTTAAAGTTACTGTTTAGGCCCAGCACGCATTACTAAACCCCCTCTGTATCGTGGCTCTGGGAAGCCTTTGAATATTGAAAATGAATAGTCCAGTTTGATTAAGCTAAGACTAAGACTAAGCATGGGTTAAAGTGATTATACATCTTTATTATGCGGTTACGAGCCTCAGCCAAGTGTTATTATATGACCCTAAAAATTCCATAACACAGAGCACCCGCACCAAAAACCATGCCACCTCGCACGGAAAGCTGATACCGCTTAGTAACAGAAAGTGTATTTGAAGTAAGTCTCATGCATCAAAGTGCTACAAATCCCCTAAAGAAAGAGAAATCCACCTCACACACAGCGGCAGAACATTCCCCAGGAATCCATTAAGCCCAACACTGCAACAACACACTGGGACCATAGAGAAAGCCACACAAGACCTATATAGAAATACAGCGGAGGGGATTCAGTCAGACATGCATAAACATGTGCTCAACTTGGAAAAAAAAATCCATTCCTGCTGATCCTTTGTCTTTGTTAAGGGAGATTATACACTTTGCAAAGGAAAGGAAACAAAGGAAAAGAGAAGTTACTGTAGAATGCTGTAGGTCCTGCTCCACTAACCTCTTCCTCTGGAATTGCTTATTGGTTAAAATGCACCATGCATGAGAAAAATAATAAAAAAATTTTTTTTCAAAAGTGACAGTGATGGAAGGAAACACAGACAGTGTCCTATACTCTCCATCACTGTAATGCAGTATGAAACAAATGACATCAAACTGCCTGTGAATCTGCACAATTTACCAGTGCGGGGGAAACACCCACTCTGATGAGATAAAAGACACAGGACTGAAGTTTAAATCAGCTAATAAGAGGATCTAATAGTCTACAGTGAGAGAGCAAAAGCAAATAGGCAAGAATAAAGAAAAAGCGAGGCAAGGAGAGAGAGAGATATTACATAACCGCTATCTGGGCTCTAATAAAGAAGAGTTGTCATGCTCTATGAATTTGCCTGGCTGTTTGTATTACCAAGGTACAAACATCAGAGTGCTCTCTTATACTTTCCCCCATTTATTTTGCAGTTGCAGACATAAATTCTTACTTTTACCTGCTAGTTTACTTTTTGTTTGTGTTCCTAGTAATTATCCAATAATCGAGTATTTTTTTTCTTCACATTAAGAGAAACGCTGACTTCTTCCAATAACCCATTAAAAAAACAAACATTAAGATGAATCATGACCTTATACTCCAATCAAAGTGCATCTCTCCGGACCTCTAATCTCCACTCATAGCTCTTCAGATTCACAAAAAAGAAGAAAGAAAAGGGGCAGCTTGTGTGCGCATCATCTGTGGGCTCTTGGAGCAAAGCTGCATATCACACTTCCAGCCCTGCAGCACAAATCGATATGAGTGACGCAGCGATGGAAACTATTGCTTCACACCCAGACAAAACACGACTGGAGCACATCTACCGCAGACTTCATGGGCCCAGAGACATAAAGCCATCCAGTCTGACCCTCCGCAACCCTGCAAGATGACCCCACAGTGAATGAACACTGACAAGTGACTGCCCTCCAAACTTTATGTAAGGATGCGCAATAAAGAGGACACTTTATACAATCCATGTCTGGGTGCAAAATTTAAAAGGCACCTGCTTATCCAGCGTTTCTTGTAAAATCAAAGCTGTTAATATGTAGAGGCCAAAGCTGGGGAAGCGTTTTACTCCTCAATTCATATAGTGTTGAAAACATTGGAAACATATATATAACAACTGCAAGAATAATAATTATCCTAATGAGCAGTTAGAGGAACTGTGTTTAATGGCACACATGCAGTGGAATGGAGAACCTCACAGCACGTACGTCAATGGAAAATCTGAATGACTGCTGCCGTACATGGAGCAGTGTTTTCCACCAAAGCTTGTTCCATGTCCAGTATCGATACAAACAAGAACAGCCATTCCTTTCACACTTCCGTTGTTAACAAATAGCAGAATCTGATGTTCAGTGTAGCTTGTGAACCTGTAGCTGCCACAGTGATTCTCAGAAGCTCACATGAAAAACAGAAAGAAGAAAATATATTCAAATAAACAAAGAAGATGGTATTCATGAATGAAAGTTAATGTGAAAAGAGAGACTTTTATTCTTAAGAAGTAAAGAAAAGAGTCTAGTCTGTTACTCTTGGAGCTTGAAAATGTAAAAATACAGATTTTAAAGACTGAACACAACCCTAAAGCTTCAACAGCACTAGCTGATAACAAAATCTTATTTCGTTTTAAAGGATCTGCAGCAAGCGTCATGGTGCCAAGTACCACAGGACAACTTCAGAGGCCTTTTGTCTCCAGACCTCAACAAGTCAAAGCTATTTTGAGTGAAACAAGTGAAAGTGACTATTCCTGTCATTGTGAAATGCAGCACAGCACAACACAACGACATTTCACTTCTGCGTTTCACCCAAACACACACGTGCAGCAGGGGGCAGCTATTGAGAGCGCCTGGGGAGCAATGACAGGGACGGTACCTTGCTCAAAGTTACCTCAGGGCAACCTAGTGGTGAGGGAATCGAACCCACGATCTTCCAATCCAGGGCAACTCCCAAAGGGGTTCCTAATGAATAACAACTGGTTTTAACACTATGCTGATGGCTGATTAGTGTTTAACAGACATTATTTTAAAGGGCTCATTCTATATCCTTTATAAAGAGTCCATTTAGGCTGCATGTACCAAGGGTTCTCTCTCTCTCTCATTAGATCAGCCGTATTAATCAGCTAAACCTGTAATTACACGAACTCCAGTGTGTAATCTGATTGCTCAGTGCTGTCATACTATCAAGCCACCAGGGCTGCAATGGAAGGAGGAAAAGAGATTCAGCCTAAACAGACACGTTTCTGATTACAAACAAACATGCATGAACGCGGGCAACCTGATGCGATTCTTCATGCCGGTACAAAGAGCACGTCCGCTGCTGATTTGCATAAGCGAGGGGCTGAAGTGTGGAAAAGTTCAAAGCAGGTGACAGAAAAGAGTGGAAGCTCCTTCTCACACTGCATGAGCACTGAAACTCTGAGAGGGATGAAAGTCTATTCAAATTAAAAGAAGGAACTGCAGCATTGAAAAATTAAACATTTTGTTGATTTTCTGAGTGAAAATAAGTCCCAGTTTCTCTACAGGGAACACGTGTGTTAATGTGTGATGCTTTGATTGCATTCAGCCATAAAAGCATTAGTGAGGTCATTGCAGACACACCAAGGCATTTTATAATCACCTGTTGACCTGTTGGGGCAGCGGTGGCCTAGTGGTTAGGGCGTTAGCCGCATGATCGGAGGATCGGGGGTTCAAACCCCTTCCCAATAGGTTGCCCTGAGGTACCCTTGAGCAAGGTACCGTCCCCGTCACTGCTCCCCGGGCGCTTTCAATAGCTGCCCACTGCTGCACGGGTTTGAGTGTGCATGGGTAAAATGCAGAGGTCCAATTTCGTTGTGGTTCATGTGTGCTGTGCCATGACCTCGCAATGACAAGGGTAGTCACTTTCACATCACATCATAATTTCATTTTTTCACCCCATTAGTAGGTATAAATCAGCCTCCATCTTAACTTTCTTGTGAATGTGTTGCAGGTTTGGTGATCAAAGGTATTACAGTCGGGGGAAAGCTTACTCGTTTCAGTTTTCCAGAAAACGAGGAATTTTGAATATTTGTCAAGAAGACTTGCCTGCATCCTCAGACATATCGGTATTGCTGCGAAGACCCATGGTTGACCCTTTCAACTGTCTTTGGTGCATTGCGGTTTATCTTTGCTGTGGTCTCACAGCCATCAATTTAAATCTTATTGGTTGGCTCAGTCTCAAAAAAAAAAAAAAAAGATTGCTGGTGCTGGATAGTGTCATCACACCTTCTGTACCTGCCCAGATTTCTTATTCTTTGAGTTATTGATGCCTAGATACGCTATTTTTCCAAAATCTGAAGACTTTTTATCCCTCATCTCCCTTGTTTTGGCAGGTTTACAGAAATTCTTGATTCTCAAGTATTTTCTATAAAATTCCACCTATCATTTCTTTATATTTTGCTATTAAAAATATACAGAGCTATAAGAATGTACTGTTGTATGCCTGCTGAACCTTGTTTTTTTGGCATATTATGCAGATTCGCTTAAAGAAATAGGAATAAATGGTTTACTGTGACAGGCTGAAACATGCCCAAACATACAAGAAGAAACAGTGAAACAGTGGCTCCAACCACTCAGCATTCAGCTTCACGAGTAAACCACAAACAGAAAACAATCATCTGAAACTGCTCAGGTACAGGGACCGGACTGAAAACTTTCTCCTTCAGCCTGGAAAAGTTTACTAAACAAATCTTTCAAATGAAAGATAGTCTGGCTTTCTGAAAGCAGTATTTGAAGAAGTAAGAGATGCCTCAAGACTTTTGCTAAGGACTATCAATGTACACGTTTACATGCAGTGCTATGCAAAATAATAGTGCTCTCGCAAAAGAGATGTTTTTATTTTCAGCACAGGATGGATGGAAGGAAGGAAAAGCACTGATGGCTTCAAGATGCCCGGGGCGTAATGGCAGTGGCAGCCTCACTTGCCATCGTATGCTTCCTATACTGTCAGTCAGCTGGCTGCCCTCATCCTTTTCACACACAAGCACACATTAAATACATGTGCCACATGCATTAACTCGACTGTTCCCAGTGGGCACAAATCAAGCCACTCTCCCTCCACAACCACCTGAGCGACTTCTAACAGAGACAAAAATAAGAAGTTAACCTACATTTCTTTGCCTGTGTCACTACCCTTTCAGAGCATGTCCATTAGATCAGCCCGGCATCAACTGTGCTTGAATCTTCTAAGTGAATCAGCTTGAAAAGAAAAGCGAGACCTGCTTTAGTAAGTGATCAGAGACTCCACTGCAGTGTCTGAGATTTCAAACTCATGTTTAGAAAGCTGAGATGGAAAGAAAATTAAAAAAAAATCTATTATGGAACAACTCCACAACGTCCAAGAAGTGTTTTCAGTGACTACTGGGATCAGACACTTTCTGTGTGTGTGCATACTGCAGAAAGTGATGTCACAGGGAACATTTGCATTAAACAGCTAAGGGATAAGGGAACATTGTGCAGAGCCCATTTTCTCTGGTAGAGCTCTGCAAGAACACCGACACAACCTCATTACTCCTGTCTCGGTCAGATGTTACAATTGTTATTACAGTCGCCAGATTGAGAAACCTTTTTCCAAAGCACACAAGATCTGGATATGAAATGCACCCTGTGCAGGCCTGATTCCTAAGGTTTCATGTGTTTGACCAAACATAGAAGAAAAGAAACAGCAGAGAAGGAAAATAGCACACAAAACCACACGCTTTTTGATTTTCAGAGGCAATCTTCCAGTGCAAAGGCCAGACAGGATGTGCATTGGGGGTTTTCTTGATCTGGCCTAAACGTATGCCGAAATTACACACATCTGCATAATTGGAGATATTGACTTGCTTGCAGATGCTAGTGGTTTCCTGTGCAGGGCCAGAGAGAGAGAGAGAGAGAGAGAGAGAGAGAGAGAGAGAGAGAGAGAGAGAGATTGTGTCAAGGGAGAGGGATCTGTCTTGATCCAAACCTCCAGGGCTTCAGCCACGCTCCGCATTATGGGAAGAGATGGCTGGGCTGCTGCACTTAGTGCCTTAACAGCTATGTTTACTAAAAGGCCATTCCCTGCTTACACTTGCACATCAGTGATTCAAATGAAGCCAATGGGATGACAAAAAAAAAAAAAAAAAAAAAAAAACACACACTAACACTCAGGGATACAATATGAAATATCTACAAATCTGTACAACATTAGACTTTTAATGTAATAATAAAAATCCTCATTGGACAGTGATTTTCCACAAACTGCATCCATCATTGTTAAATCTTCCTTTTAGACATCTTGCTAAATTTGACTTAAAACGAGTTAATGCTACATAACAGCAGAGAAGCATTACATGCTTACAACTGGAAGGCTTCTGCGAGATTGTGTTAAATGGGGCTCTTATCACTTGCCTGTAATGTTTTCAGAGAATATACACCCATTCACAATGGCAGATAAATCACCTGCCTGTTATGTAGGGCCAACTTGTGGGGTATGCGTTATCCTGAAGGAAGAGTATGTGAAGAGCATTTTGGAGGTGAAGAGAGTGTCAAACAGGATGATGAGACTGAAGCTGGAAGTAGAAGGTGTGATAATGTGAGAGAGAGTGGTTGGTTGCTGATTGGTGCAGACTTCAATGCACATGTTGGTGAAGGGAGCAGAGGGGATGAGGAGGTGATGGGTAGGTATGATGTCAAGGAGAGGAATGCTGAAGGTCAGACGGAAGGTAAAAGAGACGACTGCCTTTAGGGGATTCTGTTGCCCCTGTATGCCTATACCACTGTGATGAGCCGGTCACATGCACAACTGCTGTCCTGTCCTATTAGGACAAAACAGCAGCAGTTTAAGAGTGCAGTGTTGAAAACTAGTGAACAGCTGCATCTTTACAATAAATAATCTAATGCAAGATTCCTTAAAACCATTTAATTACAGTTAATATGGCACCTATTTTTTCATTTTAACGAATGAAAGTAATGAATAATAGTTTACAATGTAGTCTCTAATTCCTTTATTGGTATTTTAGTATAATTCATTCATTAATTTTCTGAATTGCTTATCTTAACTAAGGTAAACTCCACACAGAAATCACACAGCAATACCCATCGTGCTACCCTTATATTAGTGTAGTATTCCTTGCTATATATACACAGTACAACATCGTATTTATTGCGTATATTGTTATTTGGTAATCAGGCCAACTATATCAAATGCTTATTATAGCACTAGTTTAATGGCCAATGCTCTGTGCATAAATGCACTATGAGAACCAGAAAATAGTGAAGAGAGTCTTGTAGGAAGAAAGCGTCCTTGTTTTTCAACAGTGTTGAGGTAGGTGGTAGAACACTGCCAAGACACTCACACCGTCTCTGCCCAACTGTCTTGTTCCCATAGTGCATCCTGGTACAATCTCTTCTTCCTTTATGTCCACATGACACATGACATAAAGGAAAGCATGATTCATCAGACCAGGCAACTTGCTTCCATTGCCTAATAGTCCTGCACAAGACGTGCCCCTCCGACCACTGTTGTTGCTCAGAATAGACCATCTAGCCATCACAATTTGGTCACTAATAAAGTCGCTCGGATTCCTCTGACATGCTTCCTGCTTCAGGAAATGTTTGTCACTTGCCGCCCAATTTATCCAACATTATCCAACGTTATTCTCTTCAGCTCTTTTAACGTTGTGGCCGTTTGGTGCATGCATTAGAAAATGACTCTTGGAGGTCAGAGGAGACAAAAGCAATAGTGCTAAAAGTAAAAATGCGGCAATCAGCCCTTTTCCCTCTCTTTCCTGCTGCTCTGTCATCTCTGTAAGAATGATGGATGAACCCTGTTTTTTCAACATTGCTGTATCGGACTTATATAAAGTACAGGGGCATTATAAGCTTTCACGCTGCACTGCATGCGTATGAATTAAAAGATATATTTTATTACCAATTCAAATGAAACCCTTTTTGACTGTGTTATATAGGACACCTGTTGGGAAAGATTAATCTGTTCTTAGTTTAGTTAGTGGCTGCAAAAAAAGAGAGAAAAATCTGCTTTCTCAACAGTAAACTGCATCATGCTGCGCACCTCCTTTGCATTTCTTAACCAGGGAGTGATCCATCACAGCGTTACAAAGCAGAAAGGAGTGACCAGAGCAGCAAAAACACAGTGTAAGTCAGCTGCTGGAGGGCTGAGGCACACTGCGGGTCAGCAGGAGACAGCACACGAGTCAATAACTGGAGTCTTCGCTGGAGCTCGTGGCTTGGCTCCAAGAGAAAGAGAAAGAAAAGAGTTAAGAATCTGGAGAGAGGGTGGGGAGGGGGGGTGAGAAAAGGAAATGGCTCTATTTGAAGAACCTGGTGGAGCTTTGAAATGATAAGGCCTAAAAACAGCATCTATTTCCTCCAGTGACCAGGGACTGTTCAGACTGTTCGTGATTATATCACACACACTTAGTTCTCAGAAAGCCAGACTGTGGCAAAATCCCTATTTCAGATTATCTTCCGTACGGGTCTGAAGAACACCTTAACTTCTTGTCATCTGATTTCTCACGATGTAGCAGACCAAATGAATTTACACTTTAAGCCATTGATTAATTAACATTGCAAAGATTTTACAACCACCAGTTATGAGCAGTTCAAAGCAGCTAGAAATAAAAAGCGTATTTTGTATTGTAGATAAAAAAGACAAGTTTTTGAGTATCATTCTGCCTTTTTGAAGTTTGAAAACCCAATTAAAAAAAAAAAAATCTCCCTTTCCTCATAACCACTTTCAGCTCAAAGTGTTTTTACAGAGCTATTTAGTTGGATCAGGTGTGATGGGAGCAGTGCAAACCATAAACGCATCCAGAACCAGGATTGGGAAACTGCACTAAAGTAATAGGGAGTGTCAATAAGGCGAGAGTACATTTTACAAGGCTCAGCCAATCAGAAAATAGCTCAGCCTCAAAAGCATCAACATAAAGCCTGCTTTATTCTGTTTTGAAAAGCATTTTAGTGTTTTTCAGGGGAAAAAGAAATGAAATACTTGAAAATCGTGGAATATGGAAATAGTTGAAACAGATGGCTTCTGCTTTTATAAACATGGCTTTAGTTTCCAACAGTTAACATGTGGCTGAAGAGCTCATGCACCTGATCAGGAAGCTAAACAGGCACCAGAGCGAGCAGCGAGGCAGCAAGCGCCCCAGGCCCATAGTCTCCCTTTCTGTTTCTTTTTCTCCCAAATCTCCTGCAAAAGAGACAGGAGCAGGTGCTCGCTTCCCTGCTCCCCAGAGCTCACGCTGTGTTCCTAAAGCTCCTGTTTTATGAGGCTGCTCTTTCCTCGTAGCAAACACATGAAACTGTTAAGGACTCTAAGTGCTCAGAGACACAGCGCAGGCCCAAGGCATCAGCGTCTTCCAGTAATTTCCACCGGGAGGAAAGTTGGTGAAGGGAAGTGCATTAGTTCCAGAAGCAAGCAGGGGTGCAGATTTTAACCATATTTACTCTTCAAATATCCCAAAGAGACTTTTTACTATTTTGCTGTGAATAATAATAAAACCATAAAAGTTACACACATGATCTTGGCCAGTGCCGAGGCAATCTGTCTTTGGCTGTAAATAGCACCAATTACTAGTGCTGTAAAAAGCCTTTGATCAGGTCTACGTAACCTGGAAATTTATATATAAATATAAATATATAAAGCACTTCTACACACCAGATCTGAGTGGTGGTGGTCTAGTGGTGGGTACTTGCCTATGGACCTATGGCTCAAGAGATCCCAGGTTTGAATCCCACCTCTGGCACTACCACCACTGGATCCCTGAGCAAGACCCTTAACCCTGAGTTGCTCCAGGGGGACTGTCCCTGTAATCTGGGCATGGAAGTCGCTCTGGATAAGAGCGCCTGCTAAAATGCCACAAATACACACTAACGGGACTCTTATTGGGCATAACTTGCGAAACACCATTCCTAACCAACCTGCTAATATTACTGAGAAAATAAATGTCTCCGAACAAAACACTGCCACTGCTGCCCCTAGACCTCTGCATACAAAACCGCAACCTCAGGGCAACCTACTGGTGAGGAGTTTGAACCCACAATCTTCCGATCCTGTGGCTGACTCCCTAACCACTAGACCACCACTGGCGCACAGCTGGCAGATAACAGCAACAAGTTCCTGAAAATAAAGCTTCATTTTTTGTGTGCAGTTATTTTTGTATTTAAAAACAAAACAAATACATGTTTTTATGGAAATTATGCAAAAAAAAAAAACAATTAATTAATAATAATAATAAGAAGAAGAATAATACATCTTAGATTACTGTGCGTAAAGGTAAGTAAGTCCACCCTCTCACAATTTGTCACAGCAACACAGCATGAAATGATAAGTCTGAACACAAAATGCCATCATAGTCATTACTACAGCAATCACATTATGTAACTTTCTGTTGTTCTGCTTCTTGAGCAGCTATTGGTCAGACATGTTCATTTTGGGCTTACACCTGATCCACCAGGGGATTTACAGATTCACAGCTGACCTACAGAACCATTATTTAGTATCACACAACTTAAATGGTACAGATTGGCTGTTTTCTCTAGTATATTTTCACATAAAATACAGTATTTTTACTTGGATGAGAATGTAGAGCAGCTGATATTTCATCTCGAGTTGCACACCCAGTTAAAGGACAGGAAAACCTGTTAAACTATGAAAACCCAAATACACGACTGTGTCCATTCCTAGAAGCAATCAGTATCTAGATTAGAGAGGCCCTCCCCCACACCATCAGCCAAAGATCCGACAAAATAAAGTGGACCGATTCCCTTGACGGGAGTGGATCCTCTGTGCATGGTGCATAACGAATCAACCTTAAATCAGCCCAGCGTTTTGGATTTAGATGGAGAGGGAGAGGAGAAGACCCCCCTACTGCAGCAGTTGTCTTAAAATAGCACAGAGCAGAAACAGGATGTGCTCCTGCAGGACCAGTGAGGAGAGATCAAACGCTGCTGTGCTTTTAAAAATATGCCACCAACATACAGCCGAATGGCACATGCTGGCCCGGATTCAGCAGCAGCGACTGCATGTGCTTCACTAGCAGCCGTAAAACAAGCATCATCATCGCTATCATCATTGGTGGAAAGGGAAATGGTGATAAAACCAGAGCCGTTTCATCTCTGACGTAGTCTCCCGCCTGTGGAAACCTGACAAGCAGGCCATATTAATGATGCCTTTGTTAAATAAATGAATACGGGTCTTTAATTCTTAAAGGATGGGCTCAAATTACCATGAGAAATGAACCTAATTTTCCATCGCTCACCTTAGCCTGCCTTTAGATCTCAGCTGCTATGACAAAATAGCTCTTAAAACTGACACTCAGTAACCACAAACAATGATAACACAAGGCATTTTCTATCCCTGGCCTTTATTCACCTTCATGCTTAACTCTTCGACAACTTGTGTGCATTAGAGCCCATTTTCTACATCAGTATTGATCAAATAAACACAATAATATACATTAAATACAATCTATCAGGGATCTATCAGCATTCTATCAGCATTCTCTCTTATAAAGCACAGATAGCTTTTATTAATTAATAATCCGTCTCTGCTGCACATAAAATCATCTAGTCAGGACATTTAGTCAGGAAACTAAAACTATCATGTCAGCATACAAGTGCATCCAAATCAGGAGCGAGCCTGCAAACTTTTACCCAGAATACACAATTAGCACTCAGACTTTTATTACTTTGAAAAGCTGGGTGTAATTTAACGCCGTAACTTGAAGCAGGAAGAGGCACAATGAACACACTTTAAATGCCACAGATACACCAGTGCCAGAATGTTGTGGCATAACAATGTGCGTCACAGTGTTAAACAGCCAGACTTAGTTTCCCTGGAGAATTTCATTTGATTCTTGAGAATTTCATTTGATCTTGATAATGGTTTTTCATTTAGAATTTTGAAGTTGCAGTTTGGCTTTTTATGGATTGAATAATGTAGTTAATGTTAAAAATGTCCTGTGACTTTTATTCTAGGAGCATAGTGTGTTTTGTGTCCAGTTTGACTCACCGTCTCTCAGGGTTCACAGAGACAGATGTTTTCTCGTCTTACTCTGGGTCCTCTGTTTACTGGCACTCCCGGGAGCCTAAAAACACACAGAGAATAGCATGAAAGCTGGCACCCTGAAAATGATACACTAACACACTGCCTCAAATTGACACGCAACATTTTAACTAGAAACCACACAACGGGCCTGTTTGATCACATTTATGTAACCATGACAGCCTGGGTAACGTTTCTGGCCTCATTTACATGATGAATGACCAGCATAATGAGTCTTTCCTCTCTAGCCAGTCACCCAGGCCTTGCAGGCAGTGAATGTGCCCAGGCTGGAGACACTGGCGCCAGACTACAGTGAGCTCCCCTGCAGGCCGCTCTGTAAACAGCACATGTTGGTTAATGACGCAGAGTGGTGCGAGCAGCTCACTGACCCCACATGTTGGACAGCAAGCCTTGCAGCACAAAAGCACAAACAGGCTGGGGGGGGGGGTCGACACTGCTGACTGCAGTAAAAGCAACCACAGAGGGTTTCAGCTCAGTCCCAGAAGCACCAGGGGCACAGTTGACGAATGCAGAAATAACTCAAGATGCACAAGAAGAGTAGGAGGACGAGCAGTAGGAAGAGAAAGAGGATGAGGCAGGTTGAGGCCATAGATACACCAATTCTCTAGTGCACAAGAGGGGAGGAATTAGCATAACATAACCCACGGGCCAAGAAACACCAGCTGTAGTGATTGTTTTAAATTCTGAACTCAAGCAGGTTAACCACTGTCAGTGTCAGTATCAACTGTCAATTAAATCTCATCTTTCTTTCCATACCAGGTCACATTTCGGAGAGAAACATTGTACTGGCTTGATCTCCGAGTAAACTGTGCTTTAAAGGTGGGAGAGAAGGAAGGAGGAAGTCAAACATGAGCTTATTGGTTACATTTTTTCTTCTTCTGAACCAAACAAATATATTTACAAATACATTTCAAACAAATGTACAATATGTGGAGCAGCAATACTGCGCACATTTAGATGCTGTTAAAAACACGTATAACAGCACCCTACAAATGAAGTACTAAAAAAAAGGTCATATTAGTGGTGTGTCTAGTACTTTAAGTTAGGGAACGTAACTGTTCTATAATCCTTACCAGTTGTATTTTTCTTGGCCCCATAGTATGGAAAACCAAATAAATAATTTGAACATTTTAAAGTTTAAGAAGTAAAGTTTAAAATGTGCCACTCACACCCAGGTTACAGAATCCTCGTTTCATTCGTTCACACTTAGTGATTCAGACCAATCCGAGTCACTTTTTATGGCAGCCGTTCAGGGCAACACGTGGGTTATTATGAGCCCTGCATGCTTTTTGATTTATTTTTCTATTTTACAGTTAAATTATAAAAACATATTCCAATTTCTCCAGGGAAAGTAAATATAACCCTTATAATTAGTTTTTAACTGCCAATAGTTTTTCAAATACCGAATATGACAGTATATTAGTGATGATGATGATGGCAATTAGTATTATTATTATTATTGATTGATTTGGTATTAGCAGCAGTATTATTTCTATCATATAACCATTCCCTTGAAACGTAACTGTTAATTAAGAAGTATGCGATCAGTGTGCAATTTACGGTTATATATAAAATTACATAAAGCCTTAATGCATAGATAAAAACTAGTAGCGGCTATCGTTCTTTTGTTTGAGGAGAGCTGATGGTGATTTATCACGATCTGGTGTGTATCCCTCCATACTTAGTTATGTTAGCCTCATAGGTCCAGAGGAAAACGTTGCCCATGTCTGATACCAACATTTCAGATTATCTTTTTGCAGTAAATTCCTTCTTTTAAATCGAGTAAAATAAAGTTTTTACTAAACTCACATCAATGAGACCAATAAAACCAAAACCAAAAGCATCAATAAGACCAAGCTGTAAATTACCACGTGCAGGTAAGTGAGATCCGAAAAGTTTTATTTTGGAGAGAGCTACAAAACAAATCAGTGATGAGCTCCAAAAATAGGGCTTTCAAGCCCTGTGTGGTAAGAAGTAGGGCATGTTTTGAAACCTTTACCTAACCTGGTGTCATGACATAAATATTGATGCTAAGTGCTGCCTCTGAAAAGCAAGAGCTGTGGGGTCTTACGGGAAACTGCTCGACAAAGCAGACCATAGAAAGCTTTTAAGTTTGTTTGGACAGTCCAAAAGGTAATCGACATCAGCTATCTTCATACCCAGGTTCTATAGAAAGGCAAGGGGGAAAGTTGGCTCGATAGAGGTTTTAATAGATGACTTCATGCACGTGCAGACACAAAGGTCTAAAAATAGAGTGTTCTCTCATGCTAAGCCAACAGAGAGTGACAGCACAGTTCAATTAAACAGCTCACATCTTCATATCGCTCTTGCTCCGTTATCCTCTCCCACTCTCATACACACAAGTGGAAGCAAACTGTTTTTTAGTAAAGACCCACCGCATTTTGCTTTCAAAAGCACTTACTGCAAATTTTGAATCGCTGCAATATCTCTGCATCCTTTAATTTAGACTTTCTAAACCTCCGGTTTTGCTCAGCGGCTGAAACAGTCTTGGTGCAGAACAGTCATTAGTGGAAACCCTCGCTGAGTCCAGCCCCATCCGGAGAAGAAAGAATCCAAAGGAAATACTGGAGGGAGAAAGGTACACACAATGGCCTTATTTTCTGCCTCAATGCGGCACAGCAAAGCTCGGCTTAATGGCTCAATTTTTCACATCTATGGCCTCCTGTGGAAATGTCAATAGTCACGCGGGCTGAAAGCGAAAGGAGAAAAGAAAAGCACTGGTCTTGGCAGCAAACACGGATCAGTGCCTGAATTACAGCTCCGTTTGTCAGATCCAGAAGGGGTGTGTCGTGATGGTAAGTGAGCCAGGACCGGGCCCTGGGCCTCTCAGGTGCGTCCAGGAAACAGACAGAGTCTTCGGTAAGGATTAGGATAAGATTATGCATGAGAACCAGGTCAGAGCTCAGACGCCACAGGGCTGATAGAGCCGCATGTGAGAGAGACTGAGAGGGGAACCAGGTACTCATGCATGACTGAGGTTCAATCAGATTTGCGCGGCAGCATCTCTTGCTACAAATATCAAAGTGCTAAACTAATCCCGACCGGCCTTCAGATGTGTTTGATTCTTTCAAACTTCATTCCTTTTATCTTGCATTATCAACATCGATTTAACTTCTGCTTTTTTTCTTGAAAGGTGAAGATAGGAGTCTTTGTTCAATTTGAATAACTTCTCTGAAGCTCTCACATTACATGAATATACCCACTACTCACAAGAGCAGCATCATATTGACAGACATGTGTCTGTAATGCTTTACAGTATAAAAAAAGGAACTATATTAGAAGGTATCCAACATGAATGAATTTTAAAAAGTGAAAGTGACAACCCTTGTCATTGCAAGGTCACAGCACAGCAAGCGTGAACCACAACAAAATTGGACCTCTGCTTTTAACCCATGCACACAAACACCGTGCAGCAGTGGGCAGCTATTGAAAGCGCCCAGGGAGCAGTGACAGGGACGCTACCTTGCTCAGGAGTACCTCAGGGCAACCTACTTGTGAGGGAATCGAACCCACAATCTTCCGATGCAGGGCCAACGCCCTAACTGCTAGGCCACCGCTGCCCCTTATGCTCCTTAAACTGAAATTCATGTAATGCAAAACATTTCCTTACATTTTTTAAATGGAATAATGCATTTAACAAATGTAATAAGACATTAAAAGTAGGATTGGACAATATGGTACATTTTATATCAATGCTTAAATAGAGTTTCTCAACAGCCAATATGTTCTCTCAAATTTACTGCAATACTACCCTCCCCTAATATAAGCAATGTAAAGTAAGTAATGTTCGTTTTATACGGTACCATTCATACCCCATTCTATATCATCACATTCCCATAAATTAATGACATTAAAAAAAACAAATAAATAAATAAAAATTCTGTTTTCACTGTTCTGACTCAATTTCTCTTGAGATTCAGTTCATGGATACATGCTCTGACATTCTTTTTCTTTAAAATTCGCTGCTTTAATTCAGAAAGCATTGAGTTAAAGAATGGTGAGCTGTCCTGGTAAATAATCTAATGTTGGGATGCTGCGTTTTCATTCTCCAAACATCTCCCATTTAAACCTTGTTGGCTTAAAGATCTCTAGCAATCCGCAGACATGCAGGTTTGCATAGCTTTGCCACTCACATTGACATATTATATATATAGCTTGCATAAAGTTGAGCTTGTAGCATTAACACTGAGCCTCTAATGCTACATTCCTGTCAACCTATTATGACTGGAGTTTGATAAATTGATCAGTTCTGTCATCAGATCCTTTAGTCTTGCAGAAGCTCATACCATAACAATGCCAGTGCAAATCACTGTGGAGCGCTACTACTTAAACTACAATTTGGACATCTTTCATACACATTTTCAAACATTTTTCATGGCACACCTACCTATGGGCATCTTCAAACCTTCTCTCAAGCTCATGAACAATCTCTCGATGTTCAGCAGAAGAACTCAAGTATCTCTGAAGTGGCTCTTCTAGAGCTGGATGAAGCAAAAGCAGAAAACTCACTTGCTCTGTTCAGTTGCGTCTCTGTTTTCACCTCTACAGCGAGTCTACTTCAAAACCACACCATCTGCCATTCCAATCACCCGCCCAGTGCTTCTCCCCACTCTTCCAAAATATACTTTACATTTCATACCAAAAAGAACCACACTTTGTCTACACAAACAACCCTCACTGTTTAAGGAATACAACTTTAATTGCCAGGGGCTTTAACATGGGTGAACACGAATGTGAAATGATCCAAATTCACTCAATAAGCACCTGCCAACAGACATTTATTGAAGTCTAAGGTACAAAAACAGCCCCAAAATATTTGACTCACCCTTCTCCATTATTTAGTGCAATAGCATCACTATTCTTCTCCCAAATTGTTCAACAGAAAACGGTAACCCAGTAAACCTTGAAGAAAATTCGTTATAATTCTGCACATCACCAAAAACAGCAAGAGTTCACAATAAGCTCATTAACCTAACAGGCTCTTGATAGACGAGCTGCATGATATGGGTCAGAAGGTGAAGTGACGGCTGTAGCAGCATGCTTTCTCTGACAGGACAAAATGAAGACATTACAAGCCTAATGAGTCCTGATATGGCACGGAGAAGAAGCAGTGTCAGCAGGAGCTTGGTCTGCAGGCTCCCAGCCACATGGGTACTGAAACAGCACCTCGCTTAAATACGACTGACTGCAAAACAGCTTTGCATTACCACCAGCAAAATATCTTTATAAAAACGGGAAAAAATTAATAAAATCTCTGCCCTGCTTGTGATCCTGCAGAGATATAAATGAGGGTTGACCCAAATAAGGTAACCAGAAAAGTGGCTCGGTCCACGCCGGAGTCAAATCACATCGCTAGCCGCCTCTCAACTGACTTTATGAATATCATCCAAACACGATTTATTATTTATCACAGTTGAGTGTCTACATGGGGTCGGAGCAGCCTGATGGATATCTGTGGGACAGGAGGCCATTATTTCCAGCGTGTCATATTGAATTCTGGAGGAGTGCACTCAATTTTCCCCCACAGCTGCAGGTTGAGGGCTCAGGGACGGGGTGGGCAATTTCCCCAGGACTCCACTCAGTCAAAATTACATTTTAGTCAGACATATTGCAGTACCTCAGCACGCCACTAATGGATTGGACTTCTTTTTTTTCTCCCTGATGGGCAGGAGAATCAATCGTGGTCCACCTGCAGAAGCCTGAAGGTCTAGAGAGTGCCACAGACTATTTGTGAGGCAGTCTGTTGATATGTACATGGGACCACAGTGATAAGCAAAATGAAGATGGAGATTGATAAAGACTATCTGTGATGTTCAGGTATAACGTTTTAACCACACGGAGGTTGCTTTTCACAGGATGGCGCTCACTAAATTGAGCAGGACATTGATTAGAATTCTTCTCATTCTATGTGGCCTCGTGTTCACAAAAGTAAAGTAACAGTTCAGTTGCCAAAATTGTTCTTGATGGAATGTTCTTACCTGGTAGACAGCAGGGAGGCAATAACACAGTGGTGGGGGAAAAAGCTGACCTTAGCAGAGATGACAGACTCAAATAAACATCGATCCACTTTAATGAGACAATGTCATGAA
The DNA here is from genome assembly GCA_017165825.1 of Hepsetus odoe. Taxonomy (NCBI): domain Eukaryota; kingdom Metazoa; phylum Chordata; class Actinopteri; order Characiformes; family Hepsetidae; genus Hepsetus; species Hepsetus odoe. The sequence continues at coordinate 9,305,612 of CM029369.1, forward strand.
AAGACCCTGGGGTGAATCTGAGCCAGAAATTGCAGATTTTTCGTGAAAGCATGCTCTCATTTGATCCTTTACACAAAGTAGCTGCAGCTCAGCCATTGGGATTCTGCTCAGGCTCGAGGCAGATAGAAAAGGGGAGTTGTTTATTTGAGGAATTAAAGAAGCGGCAAGGAGGAGTCTCCAGATGGAGCGTAATTAGCTGATTGGTCGCGTGGGTGAACGCCATAGCGCTGGCACGTAGCTCCTCAAGGCTGCGCTCTCCCCGCTTCAGTACCAGCACTCCTACCCCTCCCTCACAAGCACAAGCCACATCAGGCTAGGCATCAAGCCATGGAGCACAAACATTTAAGTGTTAGCTGGTCTTGGGTGAGGCTCCTCAGTAGGGCTGCACAATGTACCATTTGTCATGATTGTCATTTTAATGGCCTTTGCAGTGCAAATATCACAAGGGCTCACATATGTAAACAAGCCTTATAACAATTGTATTTTTAACCCTGACTAACCTCAGATGTTCCAGCCAAGTTTCTATAAGTATTCTAATGAATAAAGATGTGCTCATATAAAACAAGAACAAAACTATGATTGCATAAAGTATTTGTCCATGCAATGCACAACACAGCACCAGCCAATAAGAAGCGATGGAGAGGAGACGGAGCCAGAGCAAAGAACGTGTGGGAGACAGGGACAGAAAGACACACAGAGACTGTCCGTGCCTTCCAGCTGAAATCCATGCAGCAGAGAAAGTGATTAGCCCATGTCTCATTTGAAGTGAGCCGCCATTTACTCACAGCAAGCCATCCGGCCGCCGACTGTGAAATGAAACGGACTGAAAAGAAACACTGGTGCCCGGGCCGAAATGTGATGGATCGCCAGCTTTAACGGGGGAAAACATAGCAGTGAGAGAAAGAGGTGGTCCTGCACGGCTCCTCTCGCGTGATAACGTGCAATTAAGTTAAGCACAGCACTCGGGGTGAACCCTAGCAAGGAATACAGTCCCTCTTAATCCGTTTTCATGCCGGCTGCAAATTACATATTGCCGTGGATCGGTTTTATTATGAAAACATTCCAAGTGATTTTAGCACATGATCCGCAACGACCGCAATGCAGAGGCATCCAGAGGCCCATTAGAGATTTGCTTAGTGCTTTGGTAACTCGTGGTGGTGCTGCTGAATATATTAGCCTGCAGAAATATATGATAAAAGAACACTCATTATTTTAACGTTATTGCCTGGGGAACCATAAAAGAACTATGACGGTGCCGGGATTTGTTTTTTTTTTCTTGCTTTTAAACAGAGTGTCAGTTCATCAAAGTGGCCATTTATTTGAAATGCATTAACCCTCAAGTGCAAACCAAGTGTCAATTCAAAAGTGAGAGGTGAAGAGCCGATCGGTCCTGCGGGCTGAAACGCTTCGTCACTTTATGATTCAGATGCTCTCATTAGTGCTAAATCAGCAACAACAACAAGTCCTGCTCTTCAGTCAGTAAATATGTTAAGTCACCCGTCATCCGTGCCGTAAGGCAGCGGTTTTCAGTGCAGGTCCTAGGACCTCACAACAACTGACGGATTAGAGTTTCCCCTGTTCTAACATACCTGAGTTGGCTCATCTGCTAATTACAGAGCCCTTTATGAGCTGAAGCAGGCATGCCAGCACAAGGAAAACACAACACTAAACCACAGTGCAGGAAGGAGCGGAGACTAGAACTGTATCACTCTTCAGACGAATCCCTCCTCTCAGCATATTTTCAACATATCCACACTAGTGTGAAGACAAGCGTGCTTCCTTCTTTTAGTGGACCACCGCCTGGCTCTGCACATCAAGACTCTGACCATCATCGCAGCAGCCAGATACACTAGTAAAGATTTGTATATGATCGTTTCCACCTCATCAGTGCTCTCTGTCCAGCTCCCAGAGGAAGTTACCATAAGCTATCTGTGGCACGTCCATCCCCCAGTTTGTGACCACTCATAAATGCACATAGGTTGCATCCAAACAAATGCAGGGATCGTCCCCTCCTATATTCACTGACCTTTTATTCTGTATCTTCAGAATAAAAAGGATCAACAAGTAACAAGTTGCAGTGTAACCAAGCTAATCAAGAGCTCAACAAAACAAGCTGCTGTTCAAACTGGGAACTAAAGGTCTTCAATATTGTCCCAACAGCTTATTTGAAAGCTTAAGTGAAACCTGAATCACTTATGCCAGTTTCTCTCCCACAGCATCATGCAGATGTGACCCACTCCAAGGTTCTTGCATGAATACTGTAGCTGATCTCTGGCTGGACTTCCTCTGCAAACCATCAGGCCCATACAGCTGATCTGGAATGCAGCAGCTCAGCCACTGGCTATAGGACCAGCAGAGTGTTCAAACTGTGACTGAAGACTAACCTCTCTTAATTTTAATGAAGTAAAAATCTACCTCTTTTATCGCACAAACGAATATAATACATAAAGCATTAAAATGTACCCCGTTTCTGTCTTTCTAATTATCAGCACTGTTTTTTTGATGGTATCTAAGCTCAAAGGCATTTTAGACATGAACATTTTTGTAGTAGCAATGCATACATTTTCTATTTGGACAATAAAGCACCTTTGTAAGAGCATTTGCTACATGCGATAAATGCATAAGGAAACATAAGCGACGTTTTCTGAGCAATTCCATTTTCCCAGCCGTCTCATCTTTCCCCCTTACAGGTGCATCTCTGAACTAAAGAAAACAACCTTACAATGTTTCAGTGTTGAAACTTTTCACGGGAATGCAACACTGCAGGACATACGAGTGAGGGACAGAAAACAGAAGCAGAAATCTGACAAGCATGAGCTCAGCAGTCTGCTTTATAAATACTACTGACACTAAATACTAAAAGCCACTGACAGTCTGCTCCTATAAAGTAAACATTAAATACATAAAACTGCTTATAGATGGCCGACAGGGGAGGAGAAAAGAGTTGGGGAAGAGAGGCGATGGGAGGAAAGAGAGCAGAAACATGAAGGAGAGTGAAAAACTGAAACTGAGTCCTACTCATTCTGATCAGCTGTGGACGACAGCTCTTCATTTCATTCATGAAAATGCTCATCCTGGGTCAGTTTGAAGTTGATCTGGAGAAGAGACAGCTTAACAAATAACTGTCCAGTTTATCCCCCCTGCACCGCAGTCCACCGAGTCCAGCGGTGAACCTAACCAAATCAAACACGCTCATGCTGCAGCTGCTACTTCCACCCTGAAACAGCGCTATACCGTATTGATCACAAAAAAAGAGACGAAATTAAATATTGACTGCCCTCTTTCAGTAGAGCTGCGAAAATGTAATGCTCCAAAAAAGAGGACAGAACACACACACACACAAAAAGACTCTTAAAGACCTCAGTATCAGTCTAGATTCTTCTTAATTAATCTTAGCCATAATCACGTTTTTCCTTATTTGCCACTGTGGGGAAGTTCAAGAAATCTGCACAGTGCAAAAAGTAACATTTTTATAAGACTGCAGTGCATTTAGAGCTCAAGGCGCCACACTCTTGTATATAAATAGTACTATGAGTGCCAGCATTTGAGACCAGGGTCAACGCACATCCTGAAACAGCGCCTAGAGCAATTTTGCCTTTTAATACACCACCATCAAACCCCTCCAAATGCTTCTTTTCTCTGTCTTTACAGAAGAAGTAAAAGGAGGGCAGGATAGGCAGAGGGAGGATGAAGACAGATAGAGGACGAGGGAGGAAAAAGATTCTCCATGTGAGTAACCTACGGGACATTCCTCAGGCATCAGCATTTCTACCTCTCTTTTTTTTCTCAGGTTTTTTTAATCTCCATGAGCTCTCTGCCTTCCATGAAGGGCTACACAGCCCAGAGGAAGCATCCATTCATCCACATGCATTCATTCATGAGCAGCAAAGTGCCTGGTTTGGTTATTAGATTACCCTTCACTGACTGATAATACACCGGAGACGCCAGCACACCACAGGCTATCTCATCTCAGAGTGATCCTGATACCAACAGAATGCGAGATGAAACTGGATTGCCATCCATCCGTTCTGCATGTGCAAAATACATTTGTTCCAGAATAAAAAAAATGAGCACACAAGAATGAATCCTTAGTGCAGCCAGTTCTGCTGAACACACTGAACCCACCATCCCGCTATCAAGATTGCAAACAAATTTCCAACTCTGCAGGGTCCATTTCTCACTACAGAGATTCCAGAAAACGGGCTGACAGGCAAATAAAGCATTTGGCAGTTTAAAACGCTGAACTAAAAGTTTTTCATCTTCCACTTTTCTTGAGATTGGCTGAACCGTCAGCAACGGCTTTGGCCGCTTATGTTTTACATTTCCGCTGGACTTGGGAGCACAGCAGACAGCATTACTTACAGTATTACACACCGGGCTACTAACAGCAGTGGATGTGGCGTAAACTCAGGATGTCCACTTCTGTAAACCGTCTCAGTCAAACTGCAGAATTAGAACCATTAACTGCAGCTCAGGCACATTTTTGGCGTGTGACTGATGATCAGACTGCTTCACCTTCATGAGAGGAAATGACTCGAGCCCTTTGGCTGTCTCTCTGTCTCTCTCTGTTATGTCTGTCTGTCTCTCTCAAGGTTAGTCTGTCTCTCTGAGTTTCTCGTGAGGTTCGTCTGGCAACATCTGTCTGTTTCACCCTCTGTCCATCTGTCCATCTCTTGATCCCACTGTTCAGCTCTCACTCTGTCTCAACAGAGTCTGTTAGTCTGTCTTCTATGTGTCAACTTTCTCAGTCTGTCCGTCTGTCTCTCTCACCATCTTTCTCCATCTGTCTGTTTCTCCATCTCTCTCTCTCTCTCTCGGAGTTCCTTTCTCAATTCATCTCTCTTTATCTTCTTTCTCAGATTCTCCCTCAGTGTCTCCCCAGTGTCTCCATCAGTGTCTCCTCAGTGCTTCCCCCAGTGTCTCCCCAGTGCTTCCTCCAGTGTCTCCATCAGTGTCTCCTCAGTGCTTCCCCATCAGTGTCTCCTCAGTGCTTCCCCCAGTGTCTCCTCAGTGCTTCCCCCAGTGTCTCCATCAGTGTCTCCACAGTGCTTCCCCCAGTGTCTCCTCAGTGCTTCCCCCAGTGTCTCCTCAGTGCTTCCCCCAGTGTCTCCTCAGTGCTTCCTCCAGTGTCTCCTCCAGTGTTTCCCCCAGTGTCTCCTCAGTGCTTCCTCCAGTGTCTCCTCCAGTGTTTCCCCAGTGTCTCCCTCAGTTCCTCTCCATTTCATTTTTCTTCCTATCTCTTACTCTGGGACATAGAGAAGCAGGATGTCAGAACTTCTCTAGTATGCTGAGCCAAAACAAACAAACAACAAAAAAGCTTTATTTTTTTTCAGTATGACTAAAAGCCATGAGCTGTATCTCTGCCTGACAGCTGTCCTTCAGAAGCTGCAGAGCCTTTGTGTAAAGTTGTGCTGCCAGAACAGAAGCAGCACAATACATTCTGAAATGCATCCTGAAAAAAACGTGCAAGAAAAGATGGCTTGCCTCGAGTGTCTCCGCAATAATAATTACGATTCATTAAATAAAAAGAAAAAGAATAAAAAATAATTAATATCAATTTGGAAAATGTGCACAGATGTAGCCACGAGCCAACAAGCTGTACTTCATTCCACTTTACAGCCACGTCGGTATCCATTCAGTGCACAGTATAGGCTCCGAGCCTCACAGGCCCCGCACTTCTAATCACAAGCTCAGTTGTAATTAAAAGGTCAATCAGTTCATCCTTCAAACCCAACATTGAGACACACAACCCTCCAATCATCAAACACACACATTATGTCTGGTTCACTAAATTCTGTGTACAGCAGACATGATGCACCAGCAACTTTCTAAAAGCACGGCACCCATTTCAATATTCAATTTGAATGTCAAATTTGTCCACTACTCAGTTCTATTGAGGCGTCCTTGCTCATAAGTGAAAGTGACTATTTTTGTCATTGCGAAACAGCCCAGTATATGGTGAAACACAACAACTGCAACCTCTGCTTTTCACCCATACACACCATGCAGCAGGGGGTAGCTATTTAAAGTGCCCAGGGAGCAGTGATGGGGACGGTACCTTGCTCAAGGGTACCTCAGGGCAAGCAACTGGTCTGGGATTTATACCCAGAACCTTCTGATCCTGGGCCCAACTCCCTAACCACTAGGCCACCACTGCCCTCATTTCCCAATAAAACCAACAGGACAAATCTAGAAATAACCACAACCCGAAAAAAAAACTAACCCAAAAGACGACAAACTTCTAAGTATTTAATATTTTAAAAATATAGCAATGGATTTGCTACATCCAAACCTTTATATAAATTTATGTAGCAAACAAGAATGTTTATTACTTTACATTTCCACACAGTAGAACAGAACAATAGAAAGAACAATGAAGCAAAACTTTATGCATCATGTCAAAAAAAAAAAAAAAGGTTTTCTCACTGAGACTAGTGGCGAGTGGGTTCGGTGAATAATCGTCATTGTTTCTGCCTCCACTTGTGTTTCATAGGTGTGAAGCACTTCATAATGAGTCAACACGTCACTTGCCTACACAACTTTTATATTTTTTTATTATACAGTACTGTGCAAAGGTTTTAGGCAGGTGTGGTAAAAGTGCTGTAAACAAAGAATGCTTTCAGAAATATAAATAATGATTGTTTATTTTGATCAATTTACAAAATGCAAAGTGAGCGAACAAAAGAAAAATCTAAATCAGATCAATATTTGGTGTTACTACCGTTTGCCTTCAAACCAGCATCAGATCTTCTGGCCCCCACAGAGCCCTGATCTCAACATCATCCAGTGCGTCTGGATTACATGAAGAGACAGAAGGATGTGAGGAAGCTACATCCACAGAAGATCTGGGGTTAGTTCTCCAAGATGTTTGGAACGACCTACCAGCCAAGTTCCTTCAAAAACTGTGTGCAAGTGTACCTAGAAGAACTGATGCTGTTTTGAAGGCAAAGGGTGGTCACACCAAATATTGATTTGATTTAGATTTCTCTTTTGTTCATTCACTGCATTTTGTTGATTGATGAAAATAAATGATGAACACTTCCATTTCTAAGAGCGTTCTTTGTTTACAGCATTTGTTCCACACCTGCCTAAAACTTTTGCACAGTTCTGTATATAAATGAAGATGAAAGACTGTCTGTTTAAGAGCTGTACAGCTTAACCAAGCTTAACCTTACTAATGAAGAACAGAAGCAACCATAATTCTGTTTACTTTTTTAAAGAATTATATAAATGTTTTTCCCACACACACACACACACACACACACACACACACACACACCTGAAATGTTGCTTAGCTATGAAAAATTTGTAGAAAAATCTAAATTAACAACAAACTTTCTCTAATAATCTAAAGTTAAATTAGACTGAGGAAGGGAGAAAGAAAAAAGGAGAGAAACGGATAAAGTGAGAGACTGAATATATTGTGCATTATTTACAATGTCTCTGCACGGTTTCTGCACCTGACCGAACTCATTAGTCATGGGTGAATCTAGTTATTCATGCAGTTCCTGCAACTGATTTTTTGTTAACTAGCAGTGATTGCGAAATCTAGAACTGAACACTGGATTCTACGACTGGTCAAACCTCTGGTAAAAAAGATACACAGTGCAAAAAAATAAAAAATAAACTAATTCTGCTTCATGGGCAGTGGTGGCCGAGTGGTTAGGGAGTTGCCCTTGCATCAGAAGATTGTGGGTTCGATTCCCCACCAGTAGGTTGCCCTGAGGTACCCTTGAGCAAGGTACCGTCCCCGTCACTGCTCCCTGGGCACTTTCAATAGCTGCCCACTGCTGCACGGTGTTTGTGTGCATGGGTTAAAAGCAGAGGTCCAATATCGTTGTGGTTCACTGTGTGCTGTGCTGTGACCTCGCAATGACAAGGGTTGTCACTTTCACTTTTTTTCACTTTCATAAGACACGAACGATGCAATGGCAGCCCTGGTTACAGGCGCTTAGCAGAAACAAAGGGGTGTCCTCCTCCAGGGCAGACGGAGAAGAAAGAAAAACTTTTCTGCACCTTTTAAAGTTGCCGACTGGATTAAAAATAGCACCTGTCCCACAGGGAACAAAGAGCTCGGCTATCTCGATCATTCAACAGCATCGAAATCAAACAGCAGAATGTCACTTCCAGTGGTGACAGGTGACAAATAACCATCACCAAACTATCAATCACAGCCTTCGGCACTGGCGCATATGACAGCAGCTCAGCACTGGGGAAAGACTGTGCGCTCGAAATGACACTCACTCCACCATCTCGGCTCATTGGCTGACTAACTGACCGCCGCCTACTTTGTCTTTGACACATCGTCATCAGAGAGAGCCGTAGTGGAGGTGGAATGAAAGAGTGATTGCTCAGCCAGGCAGGCACTTCATGGTACAGTAAAGCAGTGGACAGCGCCAGCACTGGAGGAAAGTTACATGGGCATAATTCTGGAGAACATTTCATGTTTACCCTGCTCAAACTAAATGAAGTTTTTTCGGTAATCATACAGTCCGTCATGAGATTACGGATTAGGTGGATATTAGGTGGATACTATTGCCCTGTCTGCTTTAGATAAAGTTCCACACTGACAAGTGGGGCTTGTCATGCATAATACATACACTATCTTATAAACAGTGTGTAACAGTGTGCCCCACATCCCTAAATATAGCTACAGTTGGAGGCACTAAACTCATTAGTTACAGTAATTACTTCATTTTTGGTCTTTTTTTTTTTTTAATTGGTCTTAAACTGAGCAAAAGCATGATGTTTCATCCATGCAGTTTTATCTTCTGCATATACAAATATTCAATACTGCAATATTCTCCTAATGTCCACACATGATTATTGTATGCATATAACATCAAATTACAATATTTTATGTTTATTTGCACACGTTCTTGTGAATGTACTTTTAAGGTCTTACCCATATTGGACTTTGGGGTAAGTTTCTGGCCAAATCAACTCTGGAGGAGACCTGTGTGTGTGGCGGTGGTGTTGTCCACTTTTCTATCTTGTAAGTAAGACACAGAGCAGTGGAATAGGATATCAACAGAAATGTGTCTAAACTGAATTATCAGCTGTATTCTGACAGTGTTTTGTATTGTCCCGATTGAAAACAATTACATTGTCTAATTTATCAGTGATCAATTTATTGAAGCACCCAGTATAACGTACATGAAATTAAATGATTGAAATTAAATGAACTTGGTGTGCTACATCACTGGGACGAACTGGCATGAACTGGCGACTTGTACAGGGTGTTTCTCTGCCTCTCGAACCATGAATGTTGGGATGAAAAGTGTTGGCTACAAAAACTGATAAATGGATTCATCACAAAGAGAAAAAGTACTGCTGTATAGAAGACCAGGCTTGCATCACATTATTGCTATTGTCATTATTGCTGACTAAACGCATGTTTTGCCCTCTGGTCTCATTCAACTCTTTCTCTCACCTGTCTGTACCTGCTGTCCTCCCAGCACACTAACCTCACCCTGAAGCTTCACTTATTTTCTCTTTTGTAGACACTCAAACACAACGCATCTGCAACCAGAACACCATAACTGGAAAATCTTATATCAACGCAAAGAGAGATTCCTAGCATAGAGAGCTTGGAGACAATTAATTCATTAAAATGTTTATTTTACTGTCAGATCTATGCCCAACGGAAATCATCATCATCATCATCATCTTTCTAACCAGCATGTAAAGCAGTGAGAGTGAATCATGTTTGCTCGAGCAGGCAAGGCGCTCATACTGGAGGATGGAGAACAGAAGCCTGGGACAGTGTCTCCTTTCCTCTGCACTGCACTGCTCCCTGCACAGGAAAACATGAGTTTTAATCACTGCTTTTATGAGCTCCATAACTGTGCATGGGGAATTAGAAGAGAACTCCCTCTCTTCCTCTGCTGCTGACTTTTATAGCTGCCGCAGTGCCTTGTGTTTACACCCATAATCCCTTGCCTGCTGAAGAGGGCCAGCGTTAACTTGGAGAGAGAGAGAGAGAGAGAGAGAGAGAAAGAGAGTGAGAAATGAGTGTGTGAGTGTATGTATTCTTTTGGGCTGATGAATGATTCACGTGAACAGTGAGATCGGCTTGGGGTTGAGCGCTTTGGACGAGCTTCTATCCTCCGCTGCGTGACCCTCCCATGAATTATGGAAAGAAAGCTGAGGTTTGCAAGAAACACACACACACACACACACACACACACACACACACACACACACACACACACACACGCGCATGCAGGCACTGACTGTGTAATTGCAGAATAACAGAGCACAGGCACACTAATTTTCTTAATCATTTATATTAACCAGTGTTGCAGGGTGGTTTTGGAGCTTTTCCCAGCAGTCATAGAAACAAAGTCAGAGAAGCACACTGGACACCTTGCCAGTCCAACGGAGGGCAGAAACACAGAAACGCACACTCATGTACAAAGTCCTAGGGGCAATGTAGCATCTCCAGTCCACCTAATCTGCATGTCTTTGGACTGGGAGAGAAAAGCGAAGCACTCAGACAAAATGGGTAGAACATACCCAGAAGAAAGAACCCTCACCTTGGGAATAGTACTCAAGAATGGTTTACTACATAATCCCAAACAGTGATGATTGGGTCTTTAAAGGCACTAATACCCTCCTAACTGGGAGACAAGATTACAGGCTACTGAGCACATGCAAGGTCTGTCTTACAGTCATCACACGCCACACACACGTAAGGACGTGCCAGTTCAATGAAAAATGAAGACTATCTTGAGCTCTGTGAATCAACAGCCCAGAGTTGTAACACATATTTCAGGGCATTGGAAGGTCTTGCTTTACTGCAAGGCGTTTTATTCGCCATTAGCTGCAATGTGCTAGGTCAAACTCATTTCCCCAATCTACATAAGATCTGCTAATCAAGAAGCAACCTTTTCAAGTGATTATTCATGCCAGATAGTGCTAACGAATGAAGAGGAGCACAATTAGTTTGATTTGAGTCAGTCTCAGTCATGCAACAGGTCTGGAGACAGTTCATAAGCAGTGAAGTCATCCGGATGAAGCAGCAGAGTGAGACACTGGGAGAGAGACTTGAGAGCTGGAGGGAACATCAGACTGCAGCAATGCAGGGATGATGAGGATAAGGCTGAGCCTATAAAGGCAGAGAGAGCGGCGTCTCGGCCACTTAGAGACGGTATCCAGCTCAGCATACGTGAGGAGGCTTCACCACATCGCTGGGCCTGATAATTAACCAAAGGACAAATACAAATGACAAATGAGTCCAGAAGATGGGTTCAACGATGAAGAGATGCATTTATTTTAGCTTGAGTCCATTCCATCCCTGGGGCAACCGGGATTAGGATCTCTGACAGCTCATGGATTTTAATTTGATCTGATGCTCTTTGCCCAAACCCCAGGACAGCAGAGTGGGAAGGAGACATCACAGGGGCAGACATTTGAATGTTTTGTGAGGTGCTGAGGGTAAAATGGACAGCTGGAATATGCACAGAGAAACACAGAGACCTAAAGACAGAGAGAGACAGAAAATCAGAGGAGAATACAGAGATCCAGAAAGAGGTTAAAATGGGCATGAATGCCAACAAAGACCCTGAAGCTGTTACTCTAGTGAGTCTCTACTGGCACCTGAGTCCAATGTAGGTCGTCATCCAGGACCCTGTCAACTCTGAGCAAAAGACTGCATTCTAACAGGAGATTCAGCCACAGCAGCCAACGGCATGGCAGGCACACCACTCCGGTCAAACACATCAGATTTTCGTCAACTTTTCACTTTCAATTTCTTTTGAAGTTAAACAAAAAAAATACATCTCTTCTAGTTTTTTTTTTTTTTTTTTTTTTTTTTTTATGACCAGATTCTTGGAAGTAGCCAACGAAGGAAATCTGATTTATCTGACAGTTGCTGGGTGAGCATGCCCCCAAAAACTCACAGCTCTGAATCTCTTTGACATTTAGTTGAGGCCTTCTCTCCTCATCTGGGATTCTGTAACGGTTTCACGCAAGTTGCTGGGAAGGACATACAGGATCACCGGCACGTCCAGAGAACTGTAGTCTGTATTAAGCCGTTCCTCAGCTCTACATTCTTAAAAATAAAGGTTTGAAATGCAGCTAAGAACACTTCAGTATCATATCCAAGACGAACCGTGGTTAGACCTCAAAAGCAGTACTCAAAGCAGTTCTCAGGGAGTTGCAATCTGACAACAACGTTGATCATCTGGGGAACGGGAGGCCTTGAGGCTCAATCTGAGAAGCACTACCCTTAACATTTTAAAGGATAGTTTCTCAAAAAACATACATCCAACACTATCAGAAGCTTAGAGTGGAGTGATGGTTACACACTTTAAATCATGCATGTACCCGTGTATTTCTGGGCAAGGAATCCCCACTTGGTCATAACAATCAGTGTTACTCATTATGCTATTTACCAAATTCTTTCATCTCAGTTGAGCCAGTCCAGCACGCAGGTTCAGTCTCAGACCTAAAGCCAGGAGTTCTTTGACTTTATATTTTAGTATTTTTATTTGTGGTATAATGTGTATGTATTATAACAGATAATAAAAGTCTAATAGAGCAGCTATAGCTCTTAGAGTCCATGCATTTTCAGGAAGCCCATGAAGACACAAATCAGTTAAAAATAACTCCATTTAGGAGAAGACAGTTGTTTCAATGAATATTTTCTTTTAATTAGAAATGCAATTCTTTAGTTAATTCTTTATTTTTGAGAGATGGGTGTTCAGAGAGGAGCTTAATTCTGGGCAGACAGCTTAATTAAAAGTATTTTTGGATTAAACAGTCATCACAGTGAGTCACCACAGTCACATTGTAGCATATTAAATTTGGTGAAAATACTTGCGTGACTTGTGTCCTTTATGAAAGACATGAAGACATGGACCAATGCAGCATCATGTCAAATTAACAGCATAGTACATTTAGGAAACATGGCAAGGGGTGATATGTTTTATTCAAAGGAATCAGGTGAAAGCTTTCCTCCAGCATGACCTGACATGTATGATTTTCTGGAATGGTATCGATTCTGATTCCACCTGTCTTTAATAAATGAACACGGGCGAAACACCAGCGGCAACAGGCAGCCCATTCTCTCCATTCTGCCGCAGTCACTGTGATCTTTGCAGAAAGCTAAATTGTCATTGATTTGTGTGTAAGCAGAACAGCGGAGTCTACTCACTCGCCCAGCGGGAGTGAGATCGCTGGATACAGTAAATATCTGAGGGAGAGAAAGAAAGACATAGGAGCAGAAACGTCCCACATCACAACAGCTTCCCAGATCCCTAATCATGGCACAGCTTGACAGGAATGTTCCCAGCTAAAAATGAGATGAGCAAATAAAAAATAAATAAAATAATAATAATAATAAAAAGAATCTGTTTGTCCAGAAGAAAGGCTCTGCATAAACAGAGGGGGTGTTTGGTCTAATGTGCCTGTAAGGATGAAGGACTGAGTAGAGGACACAGTATTAGTCCTGGATTAAGACCACAACTCTGTTGTCTAACAGAACTAAAGAAAATACATGTCAAGAACACGACAGGTGAAGGTGCTTAGTAGACGCACACACACACATGCATACATACACACACACTCATTTGGAAAATCATTCTTTTCTTTTTTTTATTATTTCCAGTTATCCGAGATACTCGGATTTGACAGATGTCTGATGATGTGTGTATTGCATTCTAAGCAAGCACAGAGGTCTGGCAATGAAAATCAAAACATTCCAGCATTTTATTCATTTTGCCATATTTGAGTCACTTCGCATCAGCTGCAGCATCTCACTCAAGCCTGGACGTATCCTTGGTTTTTTTATGCTCTTCAGTTCTAAATTTGCACTGCTTAGCACCTTACTCAACCTTTTGCATCTGCAGCAGCCATTGTTAGTCCCTGGTGGCTATGGGTTCCCCTAGTGGATGTCATTGGATGGTCAGCAACATGGGTTCAAACTACTGGATTGGGTTTATAAACTGGGTTGGAGAATACTGACAACAAGGACGTCCCCATTACAGTTCCTTTCTTCTCTTAAAACTCAATGTCAGTCATTTAATATTACTCTGCCAATATCAAATCACATCAATATCAATTCATAATGACTATTCTTGTCATCGGAGGTCACAGCACAGCACACAGTGAACCACAATGAAATTGGACCTCTGCATTTAACCAATGCAAACACCATGCAGCAGGGGGCAGCTATGAAAGCACCTGGGGAGCAGTGACGGAGACGGTACCTTGCTCAAGGGCAACCTACTGGTAAGGGGTTTGAACCCACAATCTTCCGATCCTGTGGCCAACACCCTCACCACTAGGCCACCACTGCCCCAAGGAATATCCCCTTCCCTATAAGGAACATCTCCCCTTTCTGCAGTGAGAAATTTCCCTCGGGATCAATCCAATTGTTCTGATTCTGCTTCTGAGTCTGACTCTCAAACAGATCTGGGAATATGTTCTTTCGAGGATTTGATGGCATTCAGTCACAAAGACATTAGTGAGGTCAACTCAGACTATCACTCCAGAGAACCCAGCCCACTGCAGTGCTATACACCCCTCAGGATGATTACCTTCGATGAGTCCAAACTGGGGCAAAATTGCCACCTTGCTGAATGATAGTTTCATGAATCAGATGCAGGTTGCATGTTATCCTAGACGTTCCAGTTTGCACATATTTAACCACAATTTTAATGTGAAAAATGATTGCCTATGCTACCTTTACAACAGCCACGAATGTAACAGTGTGGTGAGAGAGCCTCAAAAAAAATAACGTTTTTAACAGGCTTATGGCAATAGCAATGGCAAGACCAGCAGGCTTATTAGTATCAATAGTCTTTCAGATCAGTTCAGAATATCCCTCCTGAAGATCACTCCACTGCAGGGGTTTAGGGGATCCTGAAGTAAGTGAGGGGAGGTTTACTGCATCAACACTCCGCATCTGTCACCAAGATCAAAGAACTTCATACTTGAAGCTGCCGGATCTTCTGCATTGCCTTTTCCCCGGCAAGCAGCCTCAGCTGGAAACCCAAATCCTGCAATCTCAGACTGTGTGTTAAATAAAAACATCCGAACCTCCACAATATACTCTGTAAAAAGAGCAAAAAAAGGTTCCATTGGGCCGTATCAGAAAACCCTTATTTAACGGCAACATTTCAGTAAAAAATTACATTTAAAAAAGCAAATTTGATTAAGATTTATTTTATTTCTAAAAAAAAAAAAAAAAAAAAAAAAAAGTTGTAAATCATTCAACATAACATCCTCCTGGATTCTCACTGAATTCTCTTCATTCACTGCCTCATCTCACATATGGTGCCTGCCTGCATCGCTGCTTAGCCAGAGGGAGACACACACAGAGCGACCTTTATAATGAAGTAGGTATTAGCACTCCCTCCAACACCTTACGTGAACTTCTGTTTCTTGTTATTTATACTGCACCAGCTCCAGAGGTGTGTTGGGTTAAAGAGGGGCACCAGCTGGTACCAATTGGTTGTGGCCAGTATAAAAGGTTATATACTGCACTTGATTAGTAAGACTGTACATAAAATCCCATAATTAAGGTAGCCAGCATATACAATTGCATTGCATAACAAAGAATCATAATCAGTACCAAGTAAGCATTACATATAAAAATTGTAGCTTGTTACATGGTTCATAAATGCCCTCTCCATCTGCTGTACTTTGTCTGAATTACTATTCCACTGGAATTCCTCTCCAATTTACGTTGGTATACCAAAAGAACTGGGATCAGTGAAGCAATATTTTGAACAGTATGTGTCAATGGGCTCAAATCGGCTATTCAAAATGATTTGTGAATTTAAAGATTACTTCAAACCCATGGGCTACTCCTTTCTGTCCTTTATTGCATGTGAGGCCACAGACAGCCCCCAACATCACATCACAAAAGTCCTTTGTGTTTCTGCATTCTGCACATTCAATACTCCAATTACAGCCTCATCAGCCAGTCCATATTTCCACATAACTGACAGTGCCTAAACAAGGAACCGTAACACAGGAGCACACTGCTCCTCATTCAGGCCCACACACTGCTAATTCAGGCCCTTTATGCTTAACAAGCTGCAAACAAAACCAAATTAAGACTTTCAATGAGGGACGCTTCAGCTCGGCTTCTCATTAGGAGAACTCCACTGAGTGCACTTGTTCATTAGCCTGGCAAAAGTGCAACAGGGGCAAGTAAGGCTATCCTTCAGAGCCTGTCAACCAAAGCTATGAAGCTGACTTTCTTACATGACTTCCCCATAAGAGCACTGAGAGCCACCCAGCATCAGAACACAGACATCCAGAGCGGGAGGCAGGACTGCAAATCTGAAATGCGGATAATCAGCTTTCACATAACTGTGGAAAAAGTTGGAAAACAGGCTCATATCTGCCATTATTTGCAGTCGGTATTGAGAAATGCAGGGCAATAGGACATTATTTTAAACTTTGAATCAAGAACATGCTTGTGTTTAAAAAGAGAAGACATTCCTCCATAATTTGAATTTGATTAAATGTTCTGGTGTATTCTGTGTTTTGTCTTGCTGCAATGCATCCAGTCTCTCTCACGAGCAGCTTAATTTGCTAACAAGTTGAATGATAGATGAAAGCACACAAATGTGCAAAGCGAGGGCTCTCACAGACTGTGGCATCTTTCACGGAGAGAAAAAAATCCTTTACTAATGTCTCATCCTTGGAATAAAGGCAGAGCTCCCATTTAACTCAACGAGGCAGCAGCTGGGAGTGGACACAGTGACGTGATCTCAGTCAGATCTCAGCAGGGAGACAATGGACAGTGTGACAAGGTCAGCAGGACAGTGAACTAACAGGAATGATGCGTCAGAGGACACACAGCACCGTCTTGCGAAAGTTTGCAGTAGAGGGGGGGGGGGGGGGGTTTGTCGAGCTTGCACATCTATTCTCTTAACCACAACATAGCAGCCACAGCTGGAGTGCCCAGTCAGAAAGCATCAGAGCAGCTGCCCTGTTTACATTTCAATTGGCAGACCCTCCACACATCCAGATGCTGTTAAGATAATAAACAAGTCCTCTTTGTCTCCAAAGGTCGAAAAGATAAAACCTGAGTCTAGTGCAGCAGCGGCGGAAAACAGATAACCATGCACACACACGAGCATAAAGACAATCTCTCACCAGACACCCACACGTACACACACACACTCTGTCTCTCTCTCTCTCTCTCTCACTCTCTCTCTCACTCTGACCTTTGAAGTTTAGAGCAGATCAATGGTGAAGGTGATGCTTTCTAACGCTGACTAATTCGGCCACCATATCAGATGCTCAGTATAAAAAAAAGCTCAGTTAAGGGGTCCTGCACAAATCTGGAGAAAAGAATGGCCACAAATGGATATTTGTATGAGGTACTGCTGTGGGGCGAAGATCAAATAACCCACATTCCTATAAATGTAAAAATTTGAGAATGCTGCGAAGATGCCAATGTTTTTCATGTATACATTTGCCGACAGCAAATTACTGGATGTATAAACATTGGAAAGATGTAGAACAAACAATGCAGAAACAGTCCAGATATCAAGCTGTATTAGCACTACTGTGAACTGAACGGTTCTCAATGCAGTAAAATAAACAGAATGCAGACATTTTCGCACAGAAACGGTGTCGGCCAAAGGTTCTGCTCTTCTGAAGTGCAATACATACGACATAAAATCCAATAACAGTCTAATCTAATCATCTTTCCCATTCTTTAGGCAAGGCAGCGGTGATGAAATTTCCACGGACTAAAAATCCATCCCTGCAAGGTGGGATAGGTTTGACCATGATGCAGTAATAAAAAAAAATAATAATAAAAAAAAAAGCCTGTCAGCTTCTTCAGCATCTTACATCAAAACAAGCTCTGCAGGATCCACAAGTATTTGCTCAGAACCCACACCAGCCAACTCCACTAATTAGGCTCCGGGCTTTGTTCAAGAAATCAGGGAACCAACACCTGCAGATACGGTTTCCTTCGCAGAGCGCAGGGGAGAGTAGAGAGAAGAAGATCAAAAGTAAGTCCTCTGAAACTGTAAAGCACAAGAACAGCTCAGAAACAGCTCTATGACAGAGGTCTCTAAAAGAAAATCACTCTTGAATGGAAAGGGAGTATTAAGCTTCTGAAAGGACTCTTAAAAGCAACCGAACACACTTCAGTGGAAATTTCAGGCTGTAGCTCTTCAAATACACACACACACACACACACACACACACACACACACGCACTCTCTACAGGTACACATTCACTACAGGTGGCCAATATGGCAAAAATACTGATAAATCGGCATTTTCATGGTACATTTCATGTCAACTCTAAAGAAACAATGCATTCAATAAAAAAAGATACCATTTACCAGGAATATCCCATTTTATAATGCCATATTAAAAAACATGATTAAAAACCAAGGACTGGTACAAGGATTGTTACTCAAGGTTCAATATATTACACAACTCTTAATCCGTTTAAACAGGGCATGATTGTAAAAATTAAAGCCAAATCCAAAGACATTCATGTCCAACAGCAAACTAAAAATGAGCAACAGTCCTCAAAGTACATATCTATATGTAAACACTCACACCTTTTCTTCCACCCTCATACATGTACACAATCCCGTCCTTCCCACTGCTGTGGAAATATTCCTCCCACATCCTAAAACTTGATGCACTGATGCTTTGTTCCAGCTTTTTGTTCAGCTTAAAAAATAAGCCAAAGTGAGGTGTATGCGTCAAGAGCGCGTGCTGATCCATGCCTTGGTGCAGCCAGCAAACCACACACACACACACACACACACACACACACACACACACACACACACACACACACAGCCCAGAGCTCCAAATACACGAAGCCTCAGCAGAGCCTCAGATCGCCACATTCTAATCCCAAACAAAACAGCCAACGGTTAAAGAAAACAAGAAACACTCAGACGGCTCAATCTCATCCCAGTGGGTATCATCAACATCCAACCATTCTCAACCAGCATAGCAGAGCAGCTGTCGCCTGGTTTAACCCCACCGCAGACTTAACACTTTTAACGTTGCCATGGACCCTGCCCTGAACTGCACCTGGCTGGGGGGCAGTAAGAGGGGTAATGTGAAGGTCAAGCCTCCATCATTCGCTGTCAAAATCAGGACAAGCAGCTGCAGACTAGGGGTGGACAAAGCAGACTAAATTTTAAAACCATTTGATAAGCACCTTATTTCCAGTGGAAGAAATAAATCAAAATGGCTATAATATACTACAAAAGTGGGCAGATGTGGCTTAGTAGAAAGAGAAGAAGGTAGAAAAAGGGTTGCCGGTTCAATCGTCTGCGCTGGCAGGAAAAATGTGGGCGAGGGTTGAGTAAACAACACTTTCCCCACACCTGCATCCATGGCTGAAGTGCCCATGAGCAAAGCACTTAACCCCATAACTGGCCCCCACTCTGTTCCTGGTGTGGGTTAAATGCAGAGGACAAATTCACTGCTGCCTGTTCAAAACATGCTTGTGCAGGCACATTCTTTCAGTTCATAATTTGGAAAGTGACAATCTGTCATTGTGAAACAGCACAGAGAAACACAACGAAATGCATTCTCTGCTTTTCCACCCTGCTGCATGGTGTGTATGGATGAAAAGCAGAGAATGCATTTCGTTGTGTTTAGCAGCTTTTTAAAGTGCCCGGGGAGCATTGATGGGGACAGTACCTTGCTCAAGGGTGCCTCAGGGCAACCTACTGGTAAGGGATTTGAACCCAT
Source organism: Hepsetus odoe (assembly GCA_017165825.1). NCBI lineage: Eukaryota > Metazoa > Chordata > Actinopteri > Characiformes > Hepsetidae > Hepsetus > Hepsetus odoe. The sequence continues at coordinate 9,325,319 of CM029369.1, forward strand.
GATCTTCCAATCCAGGGGCCTAGTGCTTAAAGTCTACTAGGTCACCAATGGCCCTGATATAATGATGGATGGATTGATGGAAGATTTCTTCAGGGAAAAAACAACTTTATAGCATTATAGAGAAATGTAACATATTTAAAATAAATGCAGCAGAGATATAACCCAAGAAAATGAACATAAAACAGTGTGAGGTTACTGTTCCAAAATAAATGCATTAACATTCAGCTTTATTGAAATACAAGGAAACTGGCATCAAGCATCAAATGTGCTTTTGTGATTCACATTTTATTGTTCAGTCAGAAAAACTAATAATGTAGATGGATCTTGTCATATCAAGTTTAAATGATGCTTTTTACAAGTAATATCATCATCACAAAAAATATATTGTTATTATTATTATTATTATTGCTAGTTATATAAACAATATACTTTAATAAAATACATGTGCAGCTCATCTTAAACTATCCCTCTCAGTGCTGCCCATTAAAAATAATGTCTAACAATTATTAATCATTTATAGTTTTAATCAATTATGGATTTTATTTGATCATTTCTTTTATAATCAGCATATCCCGCATTTCAATTTAAATCAAACAGTTTTACTCATTTGAACATGCCTCGTTTTGCTACGCATCGCAAAAAGAAGGAGAAACAGATGTGTCGTGAAGTTATGTCTGGATGTCTGCCAGACAGCTGAGATAACACACAAAAAAACATAAAATAATAATGCAAAATAATGACATTTTTACAAAATAATATCACTTTCACTCTAAGGTTTGCAAACTGTAAAGCAAAAACTACAGGAGGGTCACAAGTGATCATTTATTTTTTTTTAATACAATTTATTTATTTATTACCATCTAAATTAGTAACATTTGTAGATTTCTTTGTTGTAATGGTGAATATTTTTGCATTAATATTATTTACCAACAACTTTTCTGAAATGCACCACTTCCTTGTTTCTCTTCCTTGTGAGATTGACCAAAACCTCTGAGACAACTTTGATGAAATTGTTAAACTTCTGAACTTCTTCAAAGCTCAACAATATGATGCCTTCTGCTGCCGTTTTTGCTGTGCAGCAGCGATTTTACAAACTCTGGAATGAGGTGAGAGTTTATGTTGGACTCCAAGTACACACATAGGGATCTTCTTTCAGCTGCTCCCGTTTAGGGGTCGCCACAGCGGATAGTCCATTTTCATTTCTTCCTGCCCTCTGCATCTTCCTCCTTCAAACCAACCACCTGCATGTCCTCTCTCACCACGTCCATAAACCTCCTCTTTGATCTTCCTCTTTTTCTCTTTCCTGGCCGCTCCATCTTCAACATCCATCCATCCATTTTCTGCCGCTTGTCCCAAACGGGGTCGCGGGGGAGTGCTGGTGTCCAACCCAGCGCACACAGGGCGAGGACGGGGGACGCACCCTGGACAGGTCGCCAGCCCATCGCAGGGAGCCATCTTCAACATCCTCCTACCAATATAATCCTCATCTCTCCTCTGGACATGTCCAAACCAACGCAACCTTGCTTCTCTAGCCTTGTCCACAAAACATCTAACCTGAGCTGTCCCTCTAATAAACTCATTTCTAATCCTGTCCATCCTCGTCACACCCAACGAAAATCTCAGCATCTTTAACTCTGAAGCACACAAGTGGAGATTTGTTTTCTAGTTCTCATTAGAATTTAGTTTTGCCAACCTTACTGACACTTTTGGTGAAGTTAAACACGTTAAATATGTTGATGCAAGGAACAGAACAAACCATCTTCCATCTAAGCCGCATTTGCAACATTCAGGGGAAAATGTTTGAGTGCCTCGGCTTTAAACATTTTTGTTGTTTTAATTCTTCTTGCATTAAAATCTTTAGTCTTTCAAAGTAAAAGGGCGACTTCACTTTTATAGAGTTTGCACACTTGGCTTTGCAGTGTTTAGTTACCCACCCTTGGTATGATCACACTTAAAGCCTGGCACCACATAAACCACTTCTCTGGATTGTATGGCTTGTTTTGTTTAAAAAAATTTGTCAGTAAAGAAAATGGCCAGGAATCCTCTATAAATGTTCATGAACCTTCAGTTTAGTAATAAAAAAAAATACAAACTTAACCAAGAATAACTTCATTCAAGTTATTTTGGCCTGTTTAGGACTAAAATTCAGTTTCTTCCATATTCAGGTAGAGCTTTACCTCTGCAACCTCAGTACAAACAGCAAGGCAGTAGCTTAATTGCCTCCATCACTGCTGACCAAGGGCAGGTTAAGTAAGAAAATAATTTGCTTTTGTTTAAACTGGAAAATATGACTTCGAATGACAGACCGCACTGGGCCGAGATGCAGCGATCTGTTCTGTTCTTGGCGATGGCTTTGCTGCTGTATTTCTTCTTCTACACATCCTACGCTGCTCCTGCCGCGCAAATAAATACAAAAACAAACAGTTTCATGAGCCACTTCTCTCATAGAGGAGTTAATAGAGATCTTTTCTTGTCTTTATTGTATTGCTGTGGAAGGTTACAGGCTGAAAGGGCCAAATAAGGGTATGAGCATCCGCAGACAGGAAAGTTTACAAAGATAAGCAGAAGAAAACTGATCAGAACCTAAAGGTCTCTAAATAAAATTTAAGCAGCGCTCGCAGATTAAGAGGTGCAGGATAAGAGAGCGACATGGGCTAAGGCAGGACTGTAGAGCTTTCCCAGGCTCTTATTTTACACTTGGTGTTCACCGCCACAAGGATGGTGTGAGCTACGCAGGCTTTGTCAAATGTCGAGGAAAGCCTGGCAGCCGTGCTAACGAAGAGAGTTGAGACAGCGCTCTCCTGCTTAACAGCCCTACTGGCACAAGCTGTCACTCACAAATTCTGAGATGTGGAGAGGACATGCAAGACAGAACAGTGAGGGATAGACAGACAAACAGACAGACAGACAGCATGAAACAAAAAAAATAAGGAAAGAACAAAAGAACTAAATGGAGAGAATGATATAACAGTGGGAGAAGGTGGAAAAAAGACGAACAGAGAAACTGCGAGAAGGTAGGGGAGAGAAGAATGAAAAATAAAAAGGGGGAAGGGATATGGGAGTGAAAAAGAGACAGAAAGAATGAGAGCTAAAGACAAAGCAGGAAACAAATCAGAGCAAGAGACCATGACTTTCTATGATATGACTTGCTGTGACAGCCACCGATTCCTAAACTCCCTCTCTTCTATTTTGAGATGAATTCCGAATGCAGCAGACGGCGAGAAATGCTGAGCTGTGAGGAAAACAGTAAACGCCACAGAATGCTCATCCGTTAAACACATCATGTCACATCAGATGGATTTTACTGCTCATTTCATCAGAATATGTACAAAAAAAAAAAAAAAAAAATGTTCATCACATATTTTTATGGGCTATCACACAAAAAAGAAGAAGAGTGAGAAAGAGCGCTCACATGGCAGGAAAAAAAAACAAAAAAAAACTGGTGATTGACATGAGCTGGAAAAACAGCGCTGCATCATATTCGCCTTGCTGAGTGGAGCAAGGGGGTGGGGGGTGGGAGGAAAACATGCTGACAATACCCCAAGGAGAAAAAAAAGAAAAACAGTAAAGTCATCCCCATGTTGTAAATAAATCAACAAACTCTGGCCTCAGCAAAGCAGGGGACAACAGATCAGTAAAAACAGCGACCCTCTGCTCATCCAGAGGACGCCTCATTTCAACTGACAGCGTTTATTACAGATCAGTGTACGTTACACTATCAGAGAGCGCTCCAAATACAGAAGGCGGTTCCTGAAACATGAGCACAATGGGCGAGAGAGAGAGACAATAACACTCAGCACAAATGAATGAATGAATGAATAAATGGACATCAGCCTGGCATTAAAAATACCTACGATTAAGTTTTTTTTCATCTCCATCAAACATCTGGCAACACAGCTCTTAAAATAAATTAGCAGGCTTTCGTTGTTGCTGTGCAATATTTAAATGAAACATTTCAATAAACAGCATTCCTGCATGTCATTCATTCTTCGGAGCCTCTCTGAAGTGGCTGGGACACGGATCTCTGTTTGCTAATTTTATGCTGATTAAAATAATGATCAAAGTTTATCATAATTTAAATTCAATTAATTGAGCAGCCCTATTACCAAACTTAAGGTTGTGCTTAATAATCTTGTGCAAAGCATGTTTTGAACACTAGTTCAGAAAAATGTCAAAACTTTCATCGTAAACTGTATATCAAAAGTATACGGATACTCCTAATTAGTGAATGCAGCTGAGTGTGCGAATGCCTGAGCGGTAACACTGTTCATCTCCAGAGAGAAGAACTGTCAATAGAACCAGGGCACTGGAGCAGCCGCACATAAACCTAAAGTCACTAAACCCAACAGCAAATGCAGACTAGAGGGGTATAAAGGCACACCCCCAATATTGGGCAGCTTTATACTGCGGATCTGAGCTCCAGTCAGAGTCAACCCAAGCGCCAGTGTCTGACCTCACTGATGCTCTTGTGTTTGAATGCAACTAAATTCTTGCAGCAATGTTCCAACATCTAGTGTGACGACTTCTGACGACAGCGCAGAACGCTAATAAAGCAAGGAGCCGACACAAAACCTCACAATGCATTTGATTTCAGAACAAACTACTAGATGTGCAGATGTCTACAAACATTTGGACACTGTGATGTATCAAAAAGGCACTTTACAAAATACGCCCTGAAAATAACAACTATTTCGCAGGCAGTTTTAAACAAAACAATATTCTTATGTATTGGGAGTATCTGAAAGAGAAAGTAGGTGCTGGAACAGCACGTGAGACATCTTCTGGGGCCGACAGATGGTCTTGTTGGCTTCGGGATGGATCTGTGAAAAGAAAAGTCAACAGAACAACAGGAAACTGCACGTCTTTTGCAAGGCCTTGCTGCGCAGCAACAAAACCCACTTCACCATCACACTGTAACATCTGTGCTTATGAAGGAAAACTTTCCGAGAGTTCAGTTAACGCCAGCACAACTTAATGTCAATTCAGTGATGCCGCTTCTACTCCTACGCCTCCCACTTACTGTATGTTGCTTATACAGCAGAAACATTCGGAGTCGACGAGGCTGCTGTAAATGTGAATGCTCGGGGGGGGGGGGGGGGGATACCTGCTGGACCTGCTTTAAATACTGGGCTCAAATTAAAACGTTCACAATGAGTGAACAAGGCACACACATGCCCCAAAAACCAGCTTGCACCTGCCAGGTCGCAGACTTCATGCTCTTTTATTTCTGCTCTTTCCCTACTTTTTTTGATCCTCAGGTTCCAGGTGCACCTGACTCACAGACATCACAACATTATTAATGCCACAGTAACATGCCAGAGATCCAGGTGGCCCATGCAGGAATGCAGACAAAGCTCTCTCTCCCTCAAATAGGGCAGCGTGGAATCAGAAAATACTGAACAACTGAGACATGTGACATATCTGGCCTCGGTAGAGTGATTTTGTAACACAGACCGTGTCGATAAAAAAAAAAACCAAACTCGATTTCAGCAGTTCTCAGGCTGACTGCTGTCTCCTGTGTCCTATGTGGGAATCAAGCGTGAAAAAAACGAGGGGGGAACCCAGACTCATCCATCAAACACCAAGCAGGAGCTGTGAGCAACAACAGAGAAGGACGAAAAGGACACAAAGGTTAAAGATGTCTCTGCATTCTTTTTGTGCCTACAATGCAATAAAAAGTGATATAAATCAAATGAGACATTAAAAAGACAAAGTGACTAAGAATATCATCCCGCAGGCCAAAGCGTTGCCTTCCATGTGATAAAAGAACACAAGTCATCATTTCATAGATAAACCTCGCAACTCGATTTTTTCCATTTGTGCATGTCCCCTCCCAAACAATACAAAGGCCTGAGGTGATGAGACAAGCCAGCATTTAGTGAATAGTGGTACTGTAATCAATGATTCATTCCATGTCACTCCTGAAAGCCTATCTGCTGACCCACATAACCCTCTCCATTTTCGGCTGCAAATAAGGTCAACTTACATGCTATATGATCGACTTGATTGTCTGGAGCAGAAAATCAACAAGCAAGCAGCCAGCAATGCCCACAGCTGGAGAAAAAAAAAAAAAAAAGAAAACCAGCATGCCCCTTCTCTGCTGGAAAGAACACGGCACTCAGCCTGAAACAGGCTCTCTCCACATGCTGCAAGCATGTTCTGTTGCTCTTCTGTCTGCCATGTCTCTGTTGACCACAGAAATGGTTTGGCAAAGGAAAAATCTATCCTCCCTCCACCATGTAGTCAAAACTGCCCCAAGTAAACTTTTTTTTTTTTTTTTTTTTTTAGATTTTCCATAAATTCCTAAAGTATTGAATCTTATTTTTGCCAGTTAGCATCACACATACTGCTTGACTAAATTATGGCATTTATAACCTGCATTTATATTACTGCAGAGTCATGCTGGAACACAAAAAGACCTTCCCCAAACTATTACCACAAATTTAGAGCCACAGAACTGTCCAAAACGTCTTGGTATGCTGAAGCATTAAGATTTCCCTTTGCTGGAACTAAGGGCCTCAGCCTCTGGAAAACAGCTCCATAGCATTATCCCATCAGACTTTACAGTTGGCACAGTGAAGTCAGGCAAGTAACTTTCTCCTGGCATTCACCAAATCCAGACTTGTACATCAGACCTCCAGAAAGAAAAGCATGATTTGCCACTCCACAGAACATGTTTCCACCGCTCCAGAGTCCAGTGCTGGTGCGCTTTACAGCACTGTATCTGACACTGTACTTGATGATGTCTGGCTTGCCTATAGCTGCTTGGCCATGGAAACCCATTCTATGCAACTCCTGGCACACTTGAGGTGAGGTTAATGTCAGAAAGTTTGGAAGTTTCTTTTTGGCTTATTCCAGCAAACATCAGTTATTATAAAGGCATTATGCTTATGAAAGTGAAAATGACTATTTTGTCATTGTGAAACACAGCACACAGTGACCCAAAACAAAATTCAATCTCTGCTTTTAACCTATACACACACCGTGCAGCAGGCTGTAGCTATTTAAAGTACACGGGAGGCAGTGATGGGAATGGTACCTTGCTCAAAGGTATCTCAGGTCGAACCCCTGACCTTCCAATCCTGGGGCCTAGTCCCTAACTAGGCAACCACTGCCCCTGCAGCCTCTGCATTTAACCCATACACATAAGTGCATCTTTAAAAGCGCATTAGTAGGAGTCCACTTTTACACAGCTGGTCACACATTAACCAACTAGGCCTTTAAACCTGGCCAAGGATGCTGTCCCTGCATTGCTGCACCCACACACTCAGCCTCTGTGAGATTTAGGGGAAGGAGATTAGTAAAGTCAGCACAGTGACACACAACAGCCAGACCAACAGTTCAGCCAGTTTTGCAGCTCTTCTCAGGGCAACCAGTGGCCAGAACCACTGTGCCACTTTGACCTTGCTGAGAGAGAGTCCATGTAGGCCAGTCCAGCCTGAAATGGGCTGTATCGACAGGCGCAGAGGCGGAAAGGGAGGGCAGGCTGGAAAACTGATGAACGAGGAAAGAGCAGATGGCTGCACTGACTCTAGCAGAACAATGGCTCCCAGGGAATCCACCATCAGCCAATAGCTGAGCAGGAGAGAAAAGAAGAAGAAGGGGGAGAAAAGAAAAAAGAAAAAAAAACCCAGATGCTCTTTTTAGGCCTCCGGTGCGAGAGAGAGAGCAAGACAGCGAGGTAGGTGACGTAGGAGTTTCCTTGTATGTGCTGGAGTGTTCTAATTAGGATGTGCATGGGTCTGCAGATTTCATTTCAATCAGCATCAAACTGCAGAGAGTAAACAAACACGGAGGTCAAAGTCTCTTATTTGAGAAGCCAATCACGCAGTCTTCATATGATGGACAAAGCTGCAGCCTAGCAATACCATTTGGGATCTGGGCTTATTATAAAGCCAAACAACTGAGTGGAACGTCTTTAATCTACCTTCACTCACAATCAGCTTCACTTCTGCAAAACATTGCCTCAGTCCTGCCTACGGAATTCGCTCATCTCCATCTAAAGCACTCCACGTACCAAAAATGAACATTAAAAACAGTTTACAGCAAGAGTTCTGTCTTTTTCTTTAAGGTGAAACTGCGAGGGTTTTTTTTTGTCATTTAATGCCAACACTTTTACAAGTCTCTACATTTTGAACGGATTTTTTGCAATTACATTTAAATATGCAAATGAGACAACGTGTGAATTCTGATCTTTTTTAAAACAGAAGCCCAATCCTGTGAATGAGGATGGAAGAAAACTGTTTATTTCATGGTGAAGACACATTTCTGAAAAACTAGTTCACATAATCTGACATTTTTTTTCTGGAAAAAAAATCTATTAACCTGTCAAATCTATCAAATCTATAAAACCTGTTCAGGTCAATTTGCAGAACTAAATTCTAACCCAAATGTAGTTTTGAGTGATGTATTAAGATAATCTATTGCAGAAAACTTGTGGTGAGGTAATGAACATGTGAAATGAAATAAAATGGATATTTGTGACTGTTGTTGATTTTAAGAATGAGCCGTACAACTACGCTTAAGAGGCAGAGCTCAGAGCTCAGGCCCGACTCTAAATTATATTTTTAGTTCTGATGAAACAAACACATGTGGACATTCTCGTTAGACTCAACGATGACGAGATGTGGCGAGTGTGGGCAGAATTACGTTTACATTTACGGCATTTAGCAGACGCTCTTATCCAGAGCGACTTCCATGTCCTAATTACAGGGACAGTCCCCCTGGAGACACTCAGGGTTAAAGGTCTTGCTCAGGGACCCAGTGGTGGTAGTGCCAGAGGTGGGATTCGAACCTGGGACCTCTTGAGCCACAGGTCCATAGGCAAGTACCCACCACTACACCACCACCACCCCAACTGTTGGGTGGTTAAGGAAAACAGATGTAATATATCCCATAATATGTCTGGTTGAAGTCTCTTACCTTAAGGCTGAGTAAGAGTGGCAGCGTGTGCCACCTGTCTGGAACGCTGCATTGGTACGAACTGATTTCACCTATTTATACAGATACAGAGACAGCTGCAAAAAAATCTGCTATGTTTTCATTCCTGCTAGGATGTATCAGTATTATTCACAGGCCTTTTCTATACTCTTCCACGTTCAATTCAAGCAGTGGCTTTGATGCACTCTCTCACACACATGGCGCAGAGCTGGGTACTTGTCCCATTATGCTATCTCAGAGATACATGGAAGTGCGCTGCTGCTGTGTGCGCGGCTGGGGTGAAGTGCCGAGCTGACGCTGAGCAAAAGCTCTTCCCGGCAGAGCTTAGATTCATACGACATGCTCACCGAGTCTCTCCGAGTGTGGCTGAGCTACTGACGGGAACATTACCTTCAGTGAAATAGCTGCGCGCAAAAAAAAAAAAAAAGTGCATTTCATGGGTGTTTGGAAAGCCCAACCCTGTAGTTTGCGAGCATGAGCTCTGCGAAGAAGCCAAGCCGCTGAGATCTGGTGACAGGTGAATTTTAGCTCCACACAGTGACTTGTTGCTTAGGACTGTAAAAAGAAAGAGCACAACAAAAGAAAGAGAAGTCAACTTTATTTATGAAATCCACCGGCCTGTATGGGCTTTGGGCCGTCCCAAGAACAGCTTGGCTGCAGAATCATAAATAATCCAGTACATAACAGAACCGAATAAAGCTTTATCCGGACAACAGTGGACTCCTTTCACCTCTTTGAGATGGTTCCATCTGCCAATTCATTCGTGCTCTATCCCTGGCCTATAAAACCCCTCTCAGCACCCAAAAACACAGCATTTGTCATCTGTACTTGCCGGTCACTTGCGTCACTTAAAGGACAGAGACGTCACTCAGATGGCCCTGAGCCAACGTGTCTTGTGCAGAGTAATTATGAGCTACGTACCAGGCCAATCAGGATGTAGCCCAGAACAAGGAACATACTACGATGAGGAAACAGTAGTGTCACATAAGGATCGGAAATCAAGCATACACACTCGTAAAAACGCTGTTTAGCAACAAATCACTTGTTCAAACATAAGCCGGTTACGAAATGACGAAGAGCAAGTCACACACTGGCATCATCACTGCGTCTAAACATTGCAGCATAGAGTACACAAGCTCTGAGTGCGGTAAACAGAGACGAGAGAGATGGCTTTCCTCGAATTAGGTGCCGTCTGTGGCTTCAAATTAGTTTCAGACTTTGAATAAAGCATCCGGTCCCTGCAAGGTGCAAGACAAGATACGTGTCTGGACTCATCCCAAAAGGGGTATTTCAACAATGACTTCAATACTCAAATTCAAACAGCAAGTGAAAGCAGCGGAAGTTCACACATCTTGAGAGCTCCATCCCCAAGGCAACGCTGCAGGAACGAACACAGAGACACTCGTTCCAGTCCCAACGTTTTCTTTTTTGTCTTTTTTAAAGCATCCCTTAATGGACTACAGCTCTGCAGAATGAGCAAATTCCCCACACTCATTAGTTGTAACAAACATGATTTGCACATCATCCAATTTAAAAAAAACAAAAAACTAAACATGTCGGTGATGTTCAGACGTGCTATATGCAGATATTTTTTTGGGAAAAAAAAACCTGAGGAGGGCACTGGCAAGACTGAGAACATTTTTTTTCTTTTCTTTCTTTTAAGGAGACACTGAAGTCACTGCAGTTGTTTCTTTCCCAACATCGTCCAGGAGAATTTGTAAACATTAAGATGAAGGGAGGACTGACTTTGCCAGAGGGCCTGACCTGCATCAAGACAGAATGGTGTCCATATTGTGACCCTCCAATCGGTGCAAATAAACTGTGATGCTATCACCAGCGCTTGACGGTTACAGACTGTGTCATGTGTGTTAGCCTATTTTTTTTATTGTGTCGAGGGCCCATGCCTCTCTAGGTGGAGGTTATGAAACAGGTTACAAAAGTTCTACACTGCAGGCGTCCGACTGTTTCTATCCGCTGCAGACTCTTAGTCTGCTTCAAATGGAATTATGCAACAGAAACCAACATTACAAAAAAAAAAAAAAAAAAAAAAAAAAAAAAAAAAAGAGGGCAGGAGTAATGCTCATAATCTGCAGGAGGCGGGGGATTTTTTTGAGAAAGAGATAGGGCAGTAGGGACGGGACAGAGCCTCTGGGAGACTTGCAGTCATTTCATCACAAGGCGGACAGTGAATCCCTCTTTCCCCTCCCACTCAGTCTCCTTGGGCCACACTGCTGTTCAATTAGTCACTAGAGCAAACGCCCGTTCTCCAGCCTCTACCAGAAACCCACCGAAAGGCCAATACTTCCAGCCCAATAATTCTACTCTTAAAACTTATTCACCGCACTTAATTCACGCTTGAGTCACGCTTTCCAAACATTATGCGGAGCACCAAAAAAGGAGAGACATGACAGGGAGAGAGGGACCAAACACAGAGGCCGTGGCTGACTTTATCAGTGTGGCTTGATGCAGACTCACACACTGCAGCTGCAGGAGGCAGCCACCACTTACATTAATTATACTGCAATTCATTCAGGGTGAGTTGCCAATAACATATTAATTACAAAAAGCCATGTCAGCAGAAATGCACATCTTGTTTGTTTCAGTCTTTCTTCTGCATATGGCCTCTCTGTATTCAAAAAAGTGAAACTAAATCAGCAGCTGTGTTATATTTCTCCCATAATAAAACTCAATTAGCACAATTAAAAAAAAAATTCTAACAACATTTTGTGCGCAGTGGACAGTTGTCTCCCATTTAAACAATATTTAAAGCAATTCTGAGTTGCTGACTATGCAAACACTTTTCCATTTTAATCATCATATCAATCTACACCAACTGCACCTCAAATCCTTAAAACCCAAGATTAGAGTCAAAAAGAGTAACATATTTTAAACGCTTTCAAAAAAAGAAGTGATGATTCTTCCAAATTCACAAAGGGAAACGTGTCTGTGTTCAGCCTTTAGTGCATGTTAGCTGAGCAAAGCATGATATTTTAAAGCCTAATATGTTGTGAATTGTTAAATAATTGATATTTTTTCCTGATTTAATGAAATATACATGTTTTAAAATTAGAAATAAGCTTTACTCTGAACTTTGTTAGGAATCCACAGGCGTGTTCTACAAGTCTGGAAGGGGTTTTAAGGGTTAAAAAATAAATAAATAAGACAAAATTTAAGTTAATACTACATATGGAAACAATGCCCAATAGATGAATGAACACCGAGGTATTTAAATCATTCAGTAACTCTATTCAAAGGTTAGAATCTGATTTAATGGTTATAGATCTACTGTTTGTGCCAAGTTTTAAATCAGCAGTTAAACACCTGAATTAGCAAAGAAGGCTGAAAACAGCTTATACTCCAGGGTTGTGGCAGGCCTGTGTCAGCGGCAGGATGGATCGGATGCAGATCTACATTCCAGACAACAAACTTGTCTTATGCTTTTAAAAGCAATAAACACAACACTCTTAATGTGCTACAGAGATTTTCCCAGAATAAAACATATTCTGCAGTTCTTCTGTGAAAGTGTGAGGAGTTTCAAATCATCCATCCTCTCACTAGCCTTCAGCAACATGGTCCGCCAAGCTTTCTGTTTGTCCTCCCACCTTCCCCATACTTCAATCTGCCAAATATCACAGAGCATAATATCTGGACAGAGGAGAATAAGAGCTATATATATAATAAGAGCATCAAAGTTTGAGTAACACTGTTTAAACAACGCATTAATGCAAGTGTTCCAGCGTTGCATTCATTATTTCTATGCATCACATTTATACATTACGGTACTTACTGCTGCTCCTAATTCAGTGATCCCTGGGGACTTAACATAATGATAACAGTGCTGGAAGCCTTTACTGTGGTAATTGTCATGTATTTACTCTACATGGAGTTTAAGGGCTTATGTTAACCCTGAAAATTATAAGACAAAATAAGAGACGCATAAATAAACTAAGATGATGGAGATAATAATATGGTAGTAAATATATGGGGAAGTGTCTCTGTTCCCTTTTGGGCAGGATTGTAATCCATCACGGGGTCATCTTTGAAGATCAATACCGGTGCCTTTGAAAACATATATAGCATTGGTTCCAATTCGCTTGGGCCACATAGCAGCTCCAGTAAGCAACACATACAAAATGAAAGTACACTATTAGGGATCAAATCTAATTTGACATGTCTGGTGCAACACTGTCAACGAAAACAAAAACCCAGCTCGATCCAACCTTCTACTGTGAACTGCACCTTTAATGAAAACGCCAATGCTGAAAGTGGCTTTTGGGTGCCCTTGGGCTCAATTTATCCTCAGTTACCCAACACTGACGGAGCGCTGTAATATCCCCACATCGGCTGGTCAGAACTGATTAACTGATGTGTGGTACATATACACAGGGCTGCAGCCCAAACAAGCTGTTAACGAGCTCTCTGTGATACTGTTTGACAGACCCAAGGCTCGAAGGCCAAGCCAGGCTCTATAGAACAGCCAGGATTAGAGATGAGCCATAACCGCACACGCAGGCTGCTCCAGCACATCACAACGCTTAGAGCTGGTTGACCAGCCCTCGCTGTGGTCCTCTATGGGATGCAAAAAAAAAGAAGGCACAAACAGATGTAACTGCAGTGAACCCAGCCTTAAATGAAAACTGTCCAGCTAGAACACGCCTTCAGGCAGCATATAGTAGAAGTCTTTGTCTCAAGAGTGAATTAAGCAGCTCATGCCCAAGCTGTCCACTGAAACCGAGACGGCAGGGTGTAATAAGAGCCGAGTGACAAGATAGGGGCTTGTTGGTCAAGTGCACTAAACCACAAGTGAAAACGCCCAGTCAGGAAAAGCACCAATGTTTTGAACCGAAACCTGACATGACTGGAAGTGGAGGTTTTAACTAATCAGTAAAACACTCAGGAGTCCAGACAGCAAATTGCCCTCTTCCATAATATGGTCTGCTCTGCTAGGACTAAATCTAGTTATTCCTAATGTCAGCCCTGTAATGATGTGCGCAGCAGCCTCTTTATTAGAGTCTAATAAGAGATTGTGATGCTTAGGGCAGAAGTGAATAAGTGAATAAGTCTGCATAGGCAGCGGAAGGCTGGGCATTGGTCCTTGAGCTGAACGGCATGTGCAGCAACAAAGTACAGCAGACTGACCGCCATCGAGTGGAGGCTGCGCACAGGTCTTTAACCTGAGCTCAGCGTCCACGCCACAGCCCGCAGGCTTAACACAGAGCGGCTCCCGGCCTTTACGAAAGTGTTGCTCCACCAGACTGATCAGAAGTGCTAAAGAAGAAGTGAAAAAACAGTAAACTTTACAGATCTGACATATAAAGAGAACCAACAGTGATTATAAAGATAAAATGATTTTTTTTAATCGATATTATATTACATTTATCAGGTTATCATTTTAGATTCTTTAATTTTTCCTAATGTAATAATTTATTTCATTTTATTGTGAAGAGTACAAAAATGCAGTCTTAAGAAGCATTTTCATACTACTGAGTAATTGCAGCCTTTTTGGGCAATAGGGGAATAATTACAATAATAATAATAATAATAATAATAATAATAATAATAATAATAGAAGTTTTCTTATAATTTGCTGTGGTAAATTATCATCATTATTATTATAATAAAGATTTATAATGATTAATACCACAATAAATCTAGCAGACCAGGCCACATCAATAAAGACTGGAGCAGGTGCAGAGCTCCTCCAGTTCTGTCACCAAGGCCTCCAGTTAGTGAACAGACCGCTTCTAGGAACTGTCCAGGTTTTCATTTGAGAAGTTCAGTTGACGCTGAACATAACGAGCCACAATAAGGCACGGGCTTCCCAGGACACAGGTACGCGGTAGTAGAGATGCTGATAAAGATGTTTAACACCGAGACTCTGGGTTCAAACTCAGACTAAGAGCCTCTCCTCCTCCTCCAGCTGCTCAATGGACAGTGCGCCGTGTGAGCAGGGAGGCAGTGAACGCTGCATTTACAGCCAATATGAATATTATAGGCGGACTCCATGTAAACACTGCGCTTCAACTGCAGCGCTGCCTTCAGCCTCTGCACGCACACACACACACACACACACACACACACACCAATCCTGCACGGACAGTCTGCATCGCAGCGTGAGGCCGTGTGTACCACACGTACACACACGTACACACACACACACCGAGCCTCGCAAGGCGAGCTGCATTATGACAGCGGACAGAACAACCAACCAACGAGCGAACACACACACACACACACACACACACACACACACTGAACGAGCGGGGCGCTCCATCCAAACACACGCGTGCGGGTTCACGCGGGTCAAACGTGCGGCTCTGTTCCTGAACGCGCAGACAGACACACGTTTGCGGAGAAACTGCGCGTTCAGATTTCCGCGATCTGATACACAGCGCGAGTGTTACATAAACCCGGGCTCACCCGGAACGAACGTGTGTGTGTGTGTGTGTGTGTGTGATACTCACTGCGGAGTGGTCAGTGGCGCTGCAGGTCAGGACTGTGGAGGAACCCACCGGCCTCCATCAGGACCAAGTTCAATAAAGCTGCCGAGAGGAAGCGAGGCACAAAACAAACACACATTCATACACACACATACACACACACACACACACACACACACCGGGGACGCTCGACGGCAGAGAGCCACGTGGTTGTAGGACCAGATTGTCATTGGTTAATGCACAGGACGAGCACGCCCACGAGCAGAGCGCTCGGATTGGAGGCGCCATCCGTCGGAGGGACTCTGATTGGCCAGAAATAATGGGACGAAAATACTCGTGAATGATGAAAAGTGTTTGAGTCCCGAAAAGAGCTATTTGTCAGGGAACGACATTTCATTATGTGTCCAAAAGTATCCAGACGTATATGTATGTTTAATCTCAATTTTAACAACACTGGGAGATTCGAGTAATATAACTAAACAATGAAATCTGAAGAAAAGGCTTTTCAAAAGTCTCCTGTACAAAAATGCGATTTCTGGTGAAGAATTAATTAGGACACCAACATCTGTATTCGCAATTAAAATGGTTCAAATCACACACAGGTGTAGCACATCAGGTGCACATGATTAGAACATCATTACTCAACATTTTGAAGGAGGTTTACCATTTTTAATCCTCAGACATTTAGTTTGGTGTGCTCCTGACTGTTGAGGTGAGACCGTACACCATGGTGGCATCAAAAGAGCTTCTGAGGCCTTCAGAAAGAAGATTGTAGCAGTTTGGAAAGATAGTCTACAAGTGGAGGACTTCCAAAACAACTGCCAAAATGCCCAAGCCTGGCCGTCCAAGCAAGTTCACCAAGTTCAAGAGCAGGCCGCAAGATGCTGAAAGAAGTCTCCAAAAACCCTAAAATGTCATCACGGGACCTACAGCTGGCTCTTGCTACTGTTGATGAGAAAGTGCCTCTACAGTCAGAAAGAGACTGCACAGCTTTAACTTCATGGTTGGTGTGCAAGGAGGAAACCTTTGCTCTCTTAGAGAAACATCAAGGCCAGACTGAAGTTTGCCAGAGAGAACGTAGACAAAGACCAGGACTTCTGGAATAAGGTTCTTTGGACAGACCTAAAATTGAATTTTTTGGACACCAGAACAGAGGACATGCCTGGCATACACCAAATACAGCCTTCCAGGGAAAGAACCTCATACCGACTGTGAAGGAGGTGGAAGTGTCCTGGTTTGGAGAAGCTTTGCTGCAGCAGGACCTGGCAAGCTCACCATCATAGAATCCACCATGAATTCTACTGTGTGTCAGAGGATGCTTGAGGAACACGTGAGACCACCTGTAAGAACATTAAAGCTGAAGCAGAACCTGCAACATGACAAAGACCCAAAACATACCAGTAAATTCACCAAGGACTGGCTGAAAACTAAGAAATGGAGAGTCTTGGAGTGGCCAAGTCTTTCTCTTTTTTTTTTTTTTTTTTTGCTCCAAAGTCAAAGCCCAGATCTTAATCCTATTTGAGATCCTGTGGGGTGACTTGAAACAGGCTGTACATGCAGGAAACCCCTCAAACATCTCACAGTTTAAAGAAGTCTGCATTGAGGAGTGGATCAAACTTTCTTCAGACCTATATGTCAGAGACTGTAGATGCTACAAGAAACATCTCACTGTGGTTATTTCAGTAAAAGGGGGGGAACACTAGCTATTAGGGGATATTTAATAAATAAATCAAGGTTAATTTGTGTTGTTTACCTGCAATTAAATTTTCACTTTCTTTTCCAGAGATAAATAAACACAAGGTTAGACATCGATGTGTGAACATTTCTTAATAAAGAACTGAATATTTATTGGAGTGTCCGAATTTTTTCTCATGACTGTATAATCTGGCTTTTGAGGTATTTTACTCAATAAGTTAAAGATAAAAGTTTATATTAAAGATACTATACTTTGTAATTAACATGACTTTCGTCGTGTTATCTTCCTCCACATACAATCTCCATTTTTTCAATGTAATACTGTGTATTTAGTTTATTACAGAGACTTTCTTGAAGCCCTGTGAGTTCTTTCCTGAGTGTTTAGAATGTTCTCCGGCTCCAGAGATGTTGTAAAGCACTACCGTGTCTGAATAGTTTAATAAACATTTTTAGCCATTTGTGGAATAGTCACATTTTTGATGCTCATCCACTGCTGTGCTGTTTTGCTCTTATTCATGGGATCTTAGTCCCACTGAAAGGTGAAATTCCTCCCTAATTTTTTTTCACTGGACTAAAACAGGTTGTCTTGCAGTGTTTTGTTTTTTTTTATCATACTATCAACTCATCCTTCCTTCTTACAACCATCTGACTGGTTCCTGCACTGCCTTCATACTTCACTGCTGGAATGGTGTTCATTAAATAGGTAGCATTAAGTGAGAAAAATAAACCTGATACATTTCAGCTGCGTCACTTTGATATGTTCTGATAAACTATAGACACATCAGATCATTTCTCTTCTGTTATATATTCTTTTTTTGCCACTCTACCTACATACCTGTAACGCATTACACTGAAATTTCTGATACATGTACATGCTCTGTTAAAACATTCACTTTATGTTTGTGAAAAAAAACAATTAAGAATACACTTTCTGTGCTCCTTGAAAACCATTGCTCATTCATGTTTTGCAAGAAAGGCACTTGACTCATCTGACCATCTTTCATTGGTGCAAAATTGGAGCATCCATATCACAAAGGTTAAATATTTCTGCATACTGCATTTTCTAATAAGGAACTTTTGTCTTAGAACATTTTGTGAAAAAAGAAAGAAAGTGAAAACCCTTGTCATTGCGAGGTCACAGCACAGCACACGTGAACCACAACGAAATTGGACCTCTGCATTTAACCCATGCACACAAACACTGTGCAGCAGTGGGCAACTATTGAAAGCACCCGGGGAGCAGTGACAGGTTAAATGCACAGTACCTTGCTCAAGGGTACCTCAGGGCAACCTAATTGTGAGGGAATCGAACCCACAATCTTCCGATGTGGGGAAGTGGTGGGGTGTGGGTAACTCCCTAACCACTAGGCCACCGCTGCCCCTAACATCCATATTAAAATAATATTTTAAATCCAATATTGTTGTATTTCATTCAAGTTCATTTAAAACACTGTACATTATGTTGGCTCTTCAAAAGGAAACAGTAAAAAAGTGCATGATTAGGTTTCATTGAATCATATAGCATATAATTGAATTCAATATTATATAATATATAATTCAATAATTCAATAGTATATCTGAAATACCACACAACACCAGTCAACCAGTCAACAGATCATGTATTTGAGGTAAGTGGTCATGATATAATGCATAAGATGACTTGTTTAACATTGGTTCTCTTGGGAAAATGATTATGCTCTGCCAAAAATCCTGTTCCCAGTCATTTAGAACAGGGTGTCGAGAGCATCTGTACCATCACTGAGCATTCACTGTCTGGAGCAGTCATGCACACATTCAACAGCAGGCTAGCATGTTTCAGTTTCCTTTTGTGTGTTTTGTCCCTTTACATCTTTTATATCCTTAATGTGATTTTCATAGTTCTTCCATGAAAAGTGCCTAGGGGGTGCTTTAATTTTGGGGAGCTTTTCATTGAGTTCCATTTTATAGCTTTCATAAACCCTAATGGGTTTAACAGATGGCATACACCAGCACATGGAGTGATGTCACCTGCTGACATTCACTGTATGGTGGCATTATTCATCAGAAGGCACACACATTAACACTCGTTAAAACACATGTAAGAATGACTTGCCTATTGAATGCATGTAATGAATGGAAGATCCATTCAGTTATCACTATACACTGAAGTGATAAACGATTTAAACAGTTTAAATGAGTATGTACAGGAACAGAGCAAGCCTTCTAAAAATGCACAACCTAAGCACATTCCTTTGCATGTGAGATATGTGAAAACGGTCTGATCCCAAAAAACACATCATTCTGCTGGTGTAATGCAGCTTCAAAGCAACTACAAATGATGCTCTGTGGGCCTGCACAGTCTCAGCGAGAGAATAAACCTCTGAGGCATTAGGGTTCCCCATTTTATTTCTATTCATCGTTTTTCTCTTTATTTCTTCATTTTTTTAAACCATGTAAATGAATGAATGTTTTATTGTCTTCTTGTCACAGTGCAGAAAGCATTATGTATTCTGCCTGGAAATAGAGTAGTCCACTGCACTGTGAGCCCAGACCAAATTAGAAAGAAAGGAGGGAAATCAATAGTGCATATGTTTTTTAGGAAAGCACTGTTTATTGATTGGGCTGTGCTGATATATCAAGGGCGAGGATTAGGGGCTTGTAAGAATGTCTGAGAATGAGTAAAGTTTGAAAAGTTAGCTGTCTCATTTCCCCTCATATTGAGGGCTTCGAGGTGAAGGTCCCAGGGCTTTCCCAGTAAAAATACATATACACTACGGAACGGAAGCTAGTGGTTAGGGCGTTGGCCTCGTGATCGGAGAATCGGGGGTTCAAACCCCTTCCCAATGGGTTGCCCTGAGGTACCCTTGAGCAAGGTGTCGTCCCCGTCTCGCTCCTCCCTGCGATGGGCTGGTGACCTGTCCAGGGTGCGTCCCCCGTCCTCGCCCTGTGTGCGCTGGGTTGGACACCAGCACCCCCTCGCGACCCCGTTTGGGACAAGCGGCAGAAAATGGATGGATGGATACTGAACGGAAGTTTTGGCACACCCTCAAAAGATGATCCATTGCTTTTTGCAATTAAAAACAAATATAATTATGAAACAAAACAAAATAAAATGTAAAATAATACTTTCAGACGTAATTTAGACATTTATGTGAGGAATCAAATGAAAAAATTAAGACTCTTGATAAAGGTCCTTGATTGAAAATAAATAAAATTCATTTTAAACAAGGTGGCCTGGGACTGGGACTAGTGGTTGGTGGTTAGGGACTAGGCCCCCAGATCGGAAGATCATGGGTTCAAATCCCAGATCGGTAGGTTGCCCTGGTACCCTTGTGCAAGGTACTATCCCCATCACTGTTTCCCAAGTACTTTCAATAGCTGCCTGCTGCTGCACATGTGGCAGTGGTGCCCTAGTGGTTAGGGAGTTGGCCCCAGGATCAGAAGGCTGTAAGTTTGAATCCCAATCCACTGGGTTGCCCCAAGGTACCCTTGAGCAATGTATTGTCCCTGTCACTGCTCCCTGGGCAGCTTTCAATATTTTCCCCTGCTGCACGTGTTTGTGTGTATGGGTTCCATGCAGAGGTGTATTTTCATTGTGGTTCACAATGATAAGAACATTCACTAGTTTTGTAATAGAGCAGAAGGACTGTAATACCACTAGACTTCTAAATGTTCTCTCTCTCACATTTTGATCTCTTTTACCTCATTCATCCAGTGTTTTAAATGAAGGCAAGTTTCTTCTTTGTGATTTTTTATCCCAGAAAAAAAAAAAAAGAAATACAGCCAATGTAAAAACAATCCATGGAGCAGTTTCAAGGATCTTTTATTTTTTTCTTTTTCAAACTAAACTCAAGCCATTAATCAAAACCACTATTTTTAAAAGATGGTACATGCATGGTTGCCTTTTCCACTTGTGATAAACTTAGTTTACTATCACAAATGCTCCATTTTGCTCATTAGATTTGGGAGAACAGTTTGGCAACATGTTTAGGGTGGAAAAGTATTACCTTCA
This sequence comes from Hepsetus odoe, assembly GCA_017165825.1. Classification (NCBI taxonomy): domain Eukaryota; kingdom Metazoa; phylum Chordata; class Actinopteri; order Characiformes; family Hepsetidae; genus Hepsetus; species Hepsetus odoe. The sequence continues at coordinate 9,346,385 of CM029369.1, forward strand.
TCATGCTTGTGCTTCCTGAGTATTTTCCCTAAACCTGAAAGCTCATAAAACTGACTGCCTCTCAATACATAAAAGGAGTTAAGTTCATTATTTCCACAAGGCTATTAATTCCTCTGTCCGTTGGGGGTGAGAATGAACAAGGTGACTGTGTGCATTAAAACAAAGTTTTTTTAAAGCAGGGGTTTTAAGAGAGCGTGCCACCCTAATGCATCATTGATAGAGGACAGTGAGAGGGAAGGAGTCATCCCACAGACCCCAGGGAGAGGAAAATAACGGGGCTATTTAACAGTCTGATCCTGAAAGCCTTTCCCTTCCACACGAATTAAAGACTGCAGACATGCCCTTGAGAGAATCGAAAATCATCCTGCATATTCAACAGCATCAGTGGGCTTTTTCACTTCCCCTTGCTGTTTTTTCTATTCCATATTCTTATTTTTGGCACTGGGGCAGCTAAGAAGCTTTACTTGTGTTCAGGTGATTTTTATATATAAGTACAATAAGAATATGTTCGCTCCTTACAAATTCTTTAACAGAAAATGAAATGTAAGTTCAACATGCTAGAATCTGGATATAATGAACTGCTGCAAACTGGATCAATATGCATTGGATTACTTTGTAATCCACCAGCCTAAGAGCAGTTTAGATGATACTGAGTCCTCCAAATAGCCCCATGAGTTTAGAGAAGCCGCCACATGTTTCGAATGGCAACATCGTGGATTATTGTTGATCGGTGCCTGACGGCTTCAGCAAATGTGTACAATCAAGAAACTCCCCACTGAATGTGGAATAAAAACAAAGAACTGGTTGTTGAGAATGGACAGAAAATGAACACTGTTTGCCGAAGCATATAAATTTCCTTCACTGTAACTAACGGGCCCAGTCCAAAGCCTGAAAAAAACCCTTTATTTCTTGTACATCAGACGTGCACTGAGGCAGGAAGAATTTTTCAGGCTTCTCCAAAACCCAGATTCATCTGTCAGACTGCCAAATGGTAAAGTGAGACTCATCACTCTAGAAACATTAATTTCAGGATTTTATTTTTCAGTTGTTTTATTTATTTGATGATCACCCTTATAAACCCAGTCACTAGGGATGAACAAGCCAGTGTATTTCTCAGTCCCAAGCCCGGATAAATGGGGAGGGTTACATCAGGAAGGGGATCTGGTGTAAAACTTTGCCAAATCAATATGCGGACAACGAAACAAACTTCCATACTGGATGTCAGGGAGGGTGATGAGTTTGAAGCTGGAAGTTAAAGGTGTGATAATGAATGTTGTTAGTGCTTATGCCCTACAAGTTGGTTGTGAGATGGAAGAGAAAGAATTCTGGAGTGAGTTAGATAATGTGATGGAGAGTGTACCCAGGAGAGAGAGAGTGGTGATTGGTGCAGATTTTAATGGTCATGTTTGTGAAGGGAACAGAGGGGATGAGGAGGTGATGGGTAGATATGGTGTCAAGGAGAGGAATGCTGAAGGGCAGATGGTTGTAGATTTTGTGAAAAGGATGGAAATGGCTGTAGTTAATACTTCTTTTAGGAAGAGGGAGGAGCACAGGGTAATGTATAAGAGTGGAGGAAGATGCTCATAGATGGATTATATTCTTTGCAGGAGGGTCAGTCTGAAAGAGATTGGGAGTGTAGCTAAACAGCATAGGATGATGGACTGTAGGATGACCTTGGAGGTCAAGAAGAGGAAGAAAGTGAGGGCAGAGTCGAGGATCAAGTGGTAGAAGCTGAAGGAGGAGAACTGCAAGGTGGAATTCACACAGGAGTTAACACAGGTACTATGAGGTGTTGAAGAGCTACCGGATTGCTGGGAAACTACTGCAGAAGTGATAAGGCAGACAGTTAGAAAAGCACTTGGTGTGACATCTTAAAGAAAGAAGGGAGATAAGGGAACCTGGTGGTGGAACCGAGACATTCAGGAGTGTATACAAAAGAAGAGGGAGGCAAAGAAGATGTGGGACAGTCGGAGAGATGAAGAAAGCAGACAGGCGTACAAGGAGATGAACCGCAGGCTGAAGAAAGCAGTGGCGAAGGCGAAAGAAAAGGTGTTTGGTGAACTGTATGAGAGGTTGGACAGTAAAGAGGGAGAAAAGACCTATGCCTATTGGCTAGACAGAGTGACAGAGCTGGGAAAGATGTGCAGCAGGTCAGGGTAATTAAACATTCTAACAGGTGAACAGAAGGAATACTTTGAGGGGCTGATGAATGAAGAAAATGAGAGAGAAGATTGGATGATGTGAGGAGTGAACCAAGAAGTGCAGCAAATAAGCAAGATGGAAGTAAGGGCAGCGATGAAGAGGATGAAGAATGGAAAGGCTGTTGGACCAGATGACATACCAGTGGAAGCATGGAGGTGTTTAGGGGAGAGAGAAGGTCAGAAGGAGTTACATTGTGCCATTGTGGACTTGGAGAAAGCATATGACAGGGTGCCTAGAGAGGAGTTGTGGTTTTGTATGAGGAAGTCAGGTGTTACAGAGAGGTATGTGAGAGTAGTTCAAGAAATGTATGATGGCAGTGTAACAGTGGTGAGATCTGCAGTGGGAGTGACGGATGCTGTCAGCTCTCTGTCAGCTGCTGGCTGAGCTTTGTCAGCAGCTCCTCCTGTTGAGTGATCTGAATGTTCATGCAGCTGATCTCTCTGATGAATGTCCATGAGAAGTGCATTATGGTCCATATTGGCCTGTCTGAGCTTTTCTGATCCATTCCTTAGTTTCTCCTGGGTACTGTTCAAACTCTCAGTTAACCACATGATCCGTTCTCTCTGGTCTTCACAGTCTTTTTCATATTCCAGATACCCAGCCTGCTTTTCCTCCAGTTCGCTATGAACTTTAGCTAGTTCTTCCTGAAGGGAACGGTTGTTTTGACTGGTTGCTCTCCTGCAGCTGGTGATTCATGACATGGAGGGAGACATTGTCATCTTCCAATCTTTTACACTTCGCCTCCAGTTCTTGCAAAATGTCTCTCAGTTCACTATTTTCCTTTTCCTTGGCTTGAGTGCTGGTTAAAATCTCCTGGAGTTTCTCTGAGACTTGATAATTGGACTGTGTAGCATCCCTTAACTTTACATTCAAAACCTCAAGATCCAGGTTCCGTGCACAGATTTCCTGATCCTTGGTGGTAAGCTCAGCCTCCATTTCCTGCAGCTGCTCAGCAAAAACAATTTTGTCCTTCCGCAGGCGGAAAAAGAAACATGATTCACGCATGCCATTTTCTCTGCCATTTTCCCGCTGTGATTCATGCATGGCACTTTCTCCACCATTTTCCCACTGTGATCACTGTCACGCATTGTAGCCAGTGAGGATCTGCGAGTGGTGTGGGGGGGGAAACGGACGAAGGTTCCTCCTTCAGCAGGTCGAGGGACCGCCCCATCACCGCTACTACAGCTAGCCGTGCCTGCTTAATCCGGCCATACTCCTCTAGCCGCTCGTTGGTATCCAGCGAAGGAGCGAGCCGGATTGAGCACACCAGCAGCTCCAGCCATCGTGAGAGCTCTGTGGAGGTTGTGCTCTGCTTGCCTGCGCTGTGCTTGCAGAGCTCCGGCGAACACGTAGCCCGCCATGCTGGTGTGAAGGTCCTCAGACATTGTAGCTCCGCCCTGAGGGCCGCCACCATGGCTTCGAATGTGTCCACTCTTGCTTCTCACACCAGTTTTCAAGGCTCGTGACGTCCAGGTATCAGCGGTTCGCTGCTGTAATGGTGGCAGAGTGTGGGAAAGATGTCAACGCAGAGCCAGTATTCCGGAATGTAACTTTATTAAACATAAACCAAAACATAGAACCAAAAATGCCACCATTAACTGCGAGGCTTCGCCTCATTAATGAACAGTGTTCTGTTCTGTTCTGACTCATTGGGGCTTAAATAGCAGCCCCAAATAAGCACACCTGTGTCTCCCAGTCAGAACAGAGTGCCATCTGTCGTGCCCAACCAGAACCACAGGCACGACAGACTGTGACACCAATCCATGTGTGAAAATGATGTCTTATGTTCCCTAAACCACTCTTTCACAATTTGTGCCAATGAATCCTGGCATTGTCATCTTGGAATATACTTGTGCCATTAGGAAAGAAGAAATTCACTGATTGAATTGCCTGGTCTTTTAGTATGTTGAGGTAGTCAGCTGGCCTCATTCTTTGGGTACATAACGTTGTAGAACTTAGACCTGACCAACTGCAACCCCACATCATAGCACTGCCCCCACAAGCTTACGTAAGGTAGACACTAGGCATGATGGGTGCATCATTTCATGCGCCTCTCTTCTTACCCTGATGCGCCCATCACTCTGAAACAGGGTCAATCTGGACTCATCACCTTCTTCATGACCTCCTTCCATTGCTCCAGAGTCCAATCTTTATGCTCCCTAGCAAATTTAAATGTTTCTCTACACAGCTGTTTAGTCCCAATCCCTTGAGTTCCCTTCGCATTGTGCGTGTGGAAATGGTCTTACTTTCAGTATTGAACACAGCTGTGACTTCTGCTGTTGTTTTTTAATGATATGATTTCACCAGATGTTTAAGTGATCACAGATCACAGGTCATTCAAGATTTTTTCCAACCACATTTCTTCTGCAAAGATGATCCCCACTATCCTTCCAGTTTTGAATAATCCGTTGGACAGTTCTTTAGACAGTTTTAGTAGTTTCAGCATCTCCTTAGATGTTTTCTTTTCTTGATGCATGCCGATAATTTGACCTTTCTGAAACAGATGAACATCTTTTCCACGAACACAGGATGTGTCTTCTGACATGGTTGTTTAAGTAATGAGAAGCTTCTCACTGCATCAGTTAGGATTAAATAACTTGCTGAAACATAATCATCCATGCAGTAATTATCCAATGGGAGGCTCTTATTTGCTTTGTTAAATGCAGGTGGTGGCTTTTTTTTGGATAGGCAGTGTAGTTTACAATCATTAGCTGCTTTAAGAAATTGCAAAAGCGTATTCTTTTCAATAGAAAACTCCAAAATGCTGTCCTATCTCCCAGATTATTTTCTAACCAAAGTCATCATGACCTGATATGACAACACCATATCAGACTTCAAATGCCCCAGAGGCTAATAAAAATGATCCTAGTGTATTACTAGGACACCATTTCTGCTCTGCTCCAAGCTTCTATACTATATCTTTCACCTTTTCAAATTTCTGCCATCTGCTAAATACGGCCAAAACATCTGTTCTAGTACCATCCAAGACAGTTTCCAGTTCCAAAACACTCAGGCAACTTAACTTCTCTCTTTAAATAAGTAAATACCTTATTGCAAAACTTGCATGTAAATGCTTTAAACTGGCAGGCCCCTAATTTGCCCCAAACTCCAATTACTCACCTCATAATTAAGGGCAGCAGTGACCAGCAGGATTGGAAGGTCATGGGTTCAAATCCTGAACCAGGAGGTTGCCCTGAGGTACCCTTGAGCAAGGTAGCATCCCTATCACTGCTCCCCGGGTGCTTGGCATAATTGCCCCCTGCTGCATATGTCTGTATTGGTTAAATGCAGCGAATGCATTTTGTTGTTTCACTATATGCTGTGCTTCACAATGACAAATAATCACTTTCAAGTTACAGAACATATAAATTAATACGATATGTTATAACAAAATTACATGATACATGATTTCCAGGTTTGATATGTAAGCAACTCTGTTTTGGCTTCGTGAATAATAATGTCTATTAGGGGTCAAAGACATCTTTTTTAAATGTTTAATCTATTAACTGTTAATATCTATTAACTCTATTCAATGTTTAACTGCTCTTTTTTATTCCCAGTGGAGACACTGTTTAATGTTTGTCTCACTTTGCTTTCCATCTGTTTATGTTTTTAAGTTACGTGACTGCCATAGACACCTTGAGGGCAAAACACCATAGAACTGCTGCACAGACAAAACTTTTTTTTTATCTGGTTCGTGCAAGCAGATCACCTTTCAACAGAAGAACAAATTGTAAGTTCTGAGCGCTTATGATCATTACGCAGCACCCGCATATGGATAGAATTTTGCCATTTCCAGAACACAAAGGACATAGCACATATGACAAGGCATCCAGACCATCAAAGATTATAAGTCCTGACCTAATGATATTAGAGATGCCTGTTTGAAGCTCTAAATAACGAACCTGCAAGGAAGACCATCCACTATAATGATGACCGGGCTCTTAACATGTGCTCACCTGATGTACAGAGAACTCTATCAAGAGTATACTCATGTCAGGCTGCTGGACCTGATGTCATTCCTAGATGTGTGCTCAGGGAGTGTGCATATCTTCACAGACATCTTCAATGCCTCTTTTAGCCATGCAGTTGTCCCTACTTGCTTCACAGCTGCCACCATATATCACTATAGCACTCACATCAAGTATTTTGAGTGGCTGGTCATGGACCACAACGTCAAACTGCCCTATAGTAGATGCCATCTCATCTGCCCTCTAACTTTCCCTTTCCCAGCTTGAAAAAAACACATATGTCAGGATCCTGTTCATCAACTTCATCTAGGCATTCCACAGCACTACTTTCTGCAAAGAGGGCCAGACTCCCTCCTCTCTCACCTGGGGCAGAGGTGGCCTATTGGTTAGGGAGTTGGCCCCAGGATCAGAAGATTGGGGGTTCGAATCCCAGACCAGTAGGTTGCCCTGAGGTACCCTTGAGCAAGGTACCATCCCCATCACTGCCCCCTGCTGCAAGTGTTTGTGTGGGTTAAATGCAGAGGTGTAATTTCGCTGTGGTGCACTGTGTGCTGCACTGTGTACTCACAATGACAAGAATGGTCACTTTCACGTTCTTTCATTCTCACCACCTTCTGCAAAGCTACCACTGAGAGTGTCCTGACCAGCTGCAACACTGCTTGGAATGTTAATTCTAAGGTGATAGACTGAAAGAATAATAATAATAATCCTTTATTTATAATCCCACGAATGGGAAATTTGTTCTCTGCATTTCACCCATACACACATGTGCAGCAGTGGGCTGCTATTGAAAGCGCCCGGGGAGCAGTGATGGGGACGGCACCTTGCTCAAGGGTGCCTCAGGGCAACCTACTGGGAAGGGGTTCGAACCCCCAATCCTCCGATCATGTTGCTAACGCCCTAACCACTAGGCCACCGCTGCCCAGTAAAAAGTTAAGCGCCCAATGTGGGGCATGAACCCACGACCCTGAGATTAAGAGTCTCATTCTCTACCGACTGAGCTAGCCGGGCAACCCACAGCATATAGTGCACATTGCGACCTGTCTGCCATTCATCCAGAATCCCTTCAACACTTTACCAAAAAGGCTACTGGCATTATGATGACCCCTCCCACATCTCCCTTTACCCTACTGCCTTCAGGCAGATGGTCCTGGAGTATACAAACAAACTCAGCCAGACTTCGTAACAATTTCTTCCCCTGAGCTGTTTGCCTTTTGAACGGCCTTCAGCTCCCTCAGCTCACCCAGAAATGAATGATATGCCTTATGCCACACCAGTCACTTCCTGTATTGTACCTCTTCTAAATACCCCACACTTATTCATGATTTTAGTTGTCCTTTCAAGTTGTATTCTCTAGTTTTTTAGTGTCTAAAATACATAGTTTCCTTCGATGTATAACACATTCCTCTGGTACTTTGTGATGCTTGTGTAGCTCTTACATGTTAGGTCTTCTATTCTATGTTGCCCTGGGTTTCTGGAGAAAGTAATTTCATATTACTGTCCTGCCATATTTAGATAAAATCTACAACTACTGGACCCACCACAGTAATTTACTAACTAAAAACAGCAAAATCCTTGCCAGAACTCCACTTTGGCAATGTCTGCAAATGCCTTTTGGATAATGCCAAATTATCTTTATATTGCCATCATTAAGAAATTTTACAGAAGTACAGACAGCTGTGTGTATTTTCAGTGTAAATCGGTCAATAATGTGCAGTTTTGGGGATGAAATACAAATACATTCTTCTTTGTCTTAACAAAGGTTAACTTGGTTTCCAGGCTGTTGTGAGTAAACTGTTAACAACACTGTCTGTGCCACTTTCATAGCTCATCAAGGCTCCAGCACCCCCTGTGACCCTAATTAGGGCAAGCAGCTTAGAAAATGAATGAGTGAATTAGTGAGTGAGTGAGAGAGAGTAAAATACAGCATTTACCTTTTATTAAATGTTTGCAATTATGTGGTTGCTATTCTTTCATTCCCTCCATAGAGAGGCACATCTAGTAGCATACATCCACCATTGTTTCTTCTGGGCTTTGCTTCTCTGATGGGATTCTGTAGATGGTCGTCGGCCCTGGTTAGTACACAAATGTGATGTCAAATAAAAACTATGTCCAGGTCTCGCAGGGAAGCCTGGGAGACTTTGCTGTACATGTGTTCACAACGAATATGACAATAAAGCAGACTTTCACTTTGACTTTGATTTAGATCAGGTAATACAGACACGTTCAAAAGAGTGTCAGCACATACTGCAGCTCTCAGTGCTGAAGAAAAGCCCTTTCATCAACTCGTCGCAGAATCCTTCCTGCCTTTTTTTTCAGAGAGAAATTGAATATGTTTGACCTCATTTTGAGTGCTGAGTCAAAGACGTCTTGGGATAGAAGCACTGCAAGGATGATACTGAGGCACATCTAACAAGTAAAGATATTAGCCTTGTATAGGGTGACTGTGTAGATTGGTTCATCATGGAGTCTCTTCATGTAAAAGAGGTAAGGCTCTTTTCTGGCTTTCGCAGGGGCCCTGCCTCTGTCTTGCTGGAGCACAGCAAAGGCACAAATAAAACTTGAGCAGACTCTCCTTACTATGCAAGACTGTCAGGCAGTGTAATTAGATGAAAGGGAAAGATTAAAGAATGTCTGGCCTGGCAGCATGAGTAATTGATTCATAATGGATTAGCACCACATCACAGGGGCTCAAGTGGGAAAGTATGTGATGGAGAGTTGTGGCTTGAGGTTGAGGATACTCCTTCATCAGGTAAACAAGCTGTGACCAGTGGGACTTTCACTTCAGATGCCTGGAGTAACGTGTTAAATGGATATCATGGTGATTCCCAGAAATTTGGCCAAGGTCATACAAGGTAAAGAGTAATCAGAATTGAGTTTTGCTTCTTAATCAGGCCAAAGAGATTAATATGGCCTGAAAAAGCTTTTCATTGGACCGTTTCAGTTTCATAGCTGGCAATCCAGAGATTTACTGCAGAACCTAAAACAAAGACCAAACATCATTGTGCTACCTTGCGCAACATATTTAAATACTTCAAATAGAAAGATTATTGGTATAATGGATAATGGAAATGGGCATTTTTTTCACCTGTTGTATTCTGCTGGTGCTCTTTAGAACCCTAATTTGTGCAAAAACATCCTTTTTCCAATTTTGTTTGTTTAAAAATGGATTTTTAATTAAATAAAATGGTTGATTCTGTTTTATTAGGATCAATGTAATTACTTCCATGTTTACACATATATGATCTTTATTTTTTTTACAGTCTAATAATAAGAAAGCCAATAAATGAGTTTTATATTTAATGTTTATGATTGTGATAAATCCAAAACAGTGCATTTTCTGTGGGCGTTACACAAGGTGCATGTTCATCTCAAATAAAACACATTTTAGGACAAAAATATATCAAAGAACAAGTTCACAGAAAAGAGACATTTATCACTGTTTCACGTTCCTTTCTGCCAGCTGGCTCTTTACACTCAGTAATTAATTTTTTGAATTTTTCATGATTCAAATATGCCTTAAATGATACATATGAACCTATATGTTGGACCAAGAAAAATCTCACTAAACGAGGTACTAAAGTGACCCAATTAAAGTGACCATAAATTCATTAAAAAGGACATTGAAATATGCTCTGCAGGACTCCCTGGAGAAGATTCTGATCCTGGGGGAAACTGAAGACAAAAAGCAGAGGATGGATAGACAGACTTAAAGAAGTAAAAAACTTGAGTGATTGTTTTTGACCAAAAAAACACCTGGCATGCTAAAGCACATGAGATCACAACTGAGATTCCCAATAAGTAAACAACAATAACTGCTTTGAAATTCACATGATCTAATGTGTCAGTGGGTCACACATGAGCAAAATATTTTACGTCCACACAATTGCTGCCAAACAGTGTAAACAGAAAGACACTGTCACTGTAACATTTATTCATGTACAACCCACTGACATGTTTAATCAGATAAGTCAATTCATAGCACTGTTCACACAAGTTCACCTTGAGAGCAAGCCTAACTGCTGGGTCAGGAGCACTGCCTGTCTCCTCTTTCTCATACAATCCCTGGTGTTCACACCATGCCTTTTCAAGGACTTTCCACAAAATGGAAAAGGGTCTAGGATGTTTGTGTGTGTGTGTGTGTGTGTGTGTGTTTGTGTGCTCTATCATGTCTGGCAGCAGTTGTCATCAGTACCACAGTGGCAGGTTGCACAATTAATGCAACATGCTGCATCAATATTAATAAACATAGGTGTTCAGAGAGCATGTATGCATATCAGAATTCTACACTAAGCATGATTCCCTTAGGCTGGCGTACATGTGAGTGGATGTATGTGCCTGTTATGGGTCTGTTGGTTGGAGCTTGTTCCTCTGTATGTGTCTATTGGATGACTCATTCTTTCTGTCCCTAGGCATGAGGTGATAAAGAAGACCTGGCAGCTAACAGTTCCTCATAGTTAGCAACAGGAATCACTAGAGGGGTGACAGAAGGGAAGAGGACATGTAAGGAGCAAAAAAAAGGGCCTGTCTGCCCTTCAATTTCATTTGCCTCCCTGGGTACAAGCTGTCATAGAGTTGCCATGGAATGGCAATTGGCCACATCGTAAACACTACCACTTTAAACAGCTCAAAAAAACTGTGTGGTTTATATTTAAGTTACAGATTGAATACTTCTTTTTTTGGCCAGGGCATTTCCGCTTCATCAGTCATGATGCCAGGAACAGCAAGAGCGGAAGGAAGCAATGGAGTGCTGCTGGGAGAGCCACCCAGAGGAGACAGATGGATGATGGGGTGTTTGGAGCAGGGCCCTTTGGAGCTGTGTCCACCATAGCAACAAACAGAGATCCAGTCTGCTACAGCCAAAAAAAAAAAAGCAACAAAAAAATGTACACATTTATGCTATGGGTACATGTGCTACATGTAGGCTATTTATATTTTGATTATTTAGCTTGTCCCAAGAGATGCAGAGAAAAGTTTCAACTTTTCTTAACACTAACCCACCCAATCCAGCCCATGAAGGGCTGGACCATAACCATAACCATCTGAAGAACATTATTAGGTGAGGTGCACAGTCTTCTCTTCTACCAGTATTCTGTCTACCAGCTTTCTGGAGAATTAAAATGTAGTATTATGTATTTCCATGTATAGATAATATGACCTAGAAATCTACTTAAATACTTCACTAGACACCGTATTTTACCTTCAAAAACAGCAAATGCAAGTGTCTCCTTACACTGCCATCACAGAAAAACATAGAGCTTTGTGCATTTTCAGTGTGGATGGGTCAACAATTCTGCACAGTAACACATGAATTAGTGTTTAAATTAGTATATGACCAGTGGACATTTAATCAGTTAAGCAGTATGTAAAGTTCAGGAGTGGGTGTTTTGGTATGCAGTTTCCATCAGCTGCACTCAAGGCCATTGCTTCAGCCCATGAGAAAGAACCTGCCAGAAGGATGTGGCGAAGATATGACTAAAAGTACATTCAATAAAACACATGAGCTTATTTACGAGTGAACTTCTGTTGTTGCCCTTCGTTCATTCCCTCCCCGGGGACTCATGTCTAAGAGCACAATCTCCTCCTTTGATCTTTTTTTTTTTGTTGGCATGTTGTAGTGTGCAGCCATCATCAGTTAGTGCATCCAATTAGTGAAGTGAAAGTGACTATTTTCATTGTGAAACCCATACACACCGTGCAGCAGAGGGCAGCTATTACAGTGACTGGGGAGCAGTGATGGGGATGGTACCTTGCTCAAGGGTATCTCAGGGCAACCAAGGCCACCGTTGCCTCATGTATGGTCCTTGGGGAAGAGGAGCAAAAGGCTTGAATAATCCAAACAAATTGTTCACAAAGAGGTATGGCTGCTCCTCTGGTCTGGGGCTCCTGTTCCCTGAATGGACAACAAATATTCAGTGTAAACTAGTGAAACATGTTGTGGTTAGTTAGGAGAAAGCTTAAAGAAAGCTTTTCTTTAGTCCTCAAGGTGAACATCTTTTAAAGGTGTAATGTCAGATGAAAGCAATGAACACAGCCTATTTGAAAAAAAAAAAAAACAGGTTGATTATGTCATGCCTTGTACACAAGTACCATTCCTTTTTACACAACACATTTTCTAACATTTTCTAGTTTTCAGGGTTGAGAGCAGTGAAAGTGTCAAAGTGACCCAAAGTCATTTCCTTTCTGGTTGAGCTGAATCTCTTGCCAGCCAGCAATGGTCTGACCTTTTTTGGCGCCAGAATTAAATGAAGTCCAGGTATATATCATTATTAATGTCATTATCAATGAGCATACCTCATTTCATGTTTTTCACACTGTGCTTTTATCATAAGTCTGTTGATACAGATGATACGCTGAGTCATTTTACAGAACATTTGACAACCACTATGAAAAAAACTAATGTATGTTTAACAAATTATCTCTAAAAAACTAAGGCAGACTGCTTATATAAACACCTTACATCTGCACAACAATGCTGCAGAAATTATGTAGATGTGTTGGATTTATGAGCTGGTATTTGTCTTGAACATTCTTTAGATCAGAAGATCGTGCAGACGACTAATGGAGGCAGAAGACTGTGAAAGATGCTTTCATGACCATTTTCAGAACATTTGGTTGCATTTCTTGGCTGAAGAATCCTTCTGATTGGAAGAGACTTCAGCACTGTGGGCATCTTAAAATGCAGCCCGCCCAGACAGCAGCCTGACTTCTAGAATTCAGATTTAGTGTGGTAAGTTTTGATTCCTTGCAATTACTGAACAATATGTTACTCAGATGAGTAAGTGAGTGGTAATACTCAAGTGGTTCAAGAGTTTAAGTGGCCTAATCAAAACGAGGGGATGCTCGTTTGCCCTTCAATTACCATATTATTAAATGAATGTAGATGCACAACTAATCTCACTCCAGAGCTCTGTAGATGAAGTCTTCATAGGAACTATATGTTGTGATATGGTGAAGACAACAGTCACTTGCACCATAGAAAATGTGTAAAATCACACTTTACGTGAGAATCACACTTCAAGTGAGAACAGTGTGTTTTCAACAGCTATTCATTTTAAGCAGTTATAAAATGCATTGCAGCTATAAAGTTCTGCATTGCCTTTTCCAGTACATCCCGCAGCCAGTCCAGCAAAAGCAGTCCTATCAGATTTATTTGACCATGATGGAACAATTCAACTTTGGTCAGATCAACTGGAAGTGTGTAATTATTTCCTACAGTTGAAACTACCCCCTGGGTGTTCTCCTAATGAGATTCCTTGTGGACGGTCTGCAAGGCAAGTAAGAATTTAAAGGCATGGGTGAACGAACCTACTGGAAGCCAAGTGAGCCGATCTTTAACTTCATGCAATAGCTGACCTTAGTGTAATGACAAGGGCAATGACTCTTCAATTCTGCAAGTCGAATCAACCTATTCTGGTTTTAAACACATTACTGTCACATGGTGAGTGTGTGCAATGTTCAGTAAAGAACGTTAATGAGGACCATACCCCAGCAGCAAAGAGACATGGCATAGAATAGAGCTGGGTGATTTAATCAAAAGCATTCCACTAGTCTCTTGGCTTGGTCCATCACCAAGCCCTCCCTACAGTCTCTGAGAGCTTACAGATGGTTTTGAATAAACCAATAAAAAGGACTGCATGTCTGTGTGAGTGTCTTATAGCTAAGTTTGGAAACCCCAGTGCAAAACACAGCATGATCATAGCACATGATGTTACATAGACGGCCCAGATGTTCATTATACTTCAGGCTACTCCTTGGCTTTATTGGCTTTATTTATTGTACCCCAAATTATTAAACTAGCAGCATTTGTAAAGAAATTCTACTAAGGCTGCACTAGGGCAGCGGCGGCCTAGTGGTTAGGGATTAAATGGTTTAAACCATTTTCCATCACTGTTTCAATAATGCTTTTTTAATATAACACAACATAATGTGACATTATACTCACATTATTAATATTCTGTCCAAATCATGCCACCTTAATATCTATAACTAGTTTATATCTCAGTTACAGAATAATTAGTGCTGCTGTTTTGCTGTTGAGGGTTTCGTCCATCAAGCCACACCTGCTCTACTTATGTTAACACACCCAGAACTATGTTTACAACCCAGTACAGCTATAAAATCTCCTTTCCACCTCACATAATTAAAGAGCTTCTATTGTTGTGGAAATCGGAAACAGGGTGTAGTTCTGTGAGGCACAACCCGTGCACGTATTCATTGATTTATTTATTCATTGTGAAACTGACAGCAAATAGTTTTTTTGTATGTTCAGATCAAACATTTATACTTAAAATGGTGCTAAACATCTAGGTGTTATTTCCTGCATTGCCATTTCTGGTTTTAAATGTGAGTAAAATCTTTTAAACTTTTCAAGAGCCTTCACACAGTGTTAAGATGCCATTTTAAAGTTTCTTTCAAAATGTTCCGTACTCTCCCTTCTAATTTACAGAAATCGTTCTTTCAATAACTATCAAATGAAATGTTCTTAAAGGAACTCAGATCCGTCTTCTGTGGCACCATGCCAAAGTCTGCTACTTTTAAGAGAAGTAGATAGCAAATAAATAAATAAATAAATGGTTGGATGGAAGGAAGAAAGGACTGATGGATGGATGAATGTGCAGACAAATAACAAAGATGGATGGATAGATGGATGCTTGGAGAAATTGCTTGACCTGTGAGTTTTTTTTTATGAACATAATCTCTGTTCAAATCTTTGCTTTTTTAAATTTTTCTTTATGCTTTCAAAAACTCACCAGGGCCGTACAAAAGGATTAAGAACCAATTTAATTTATTTTTGAAAAGACGGAGACGAAGTGTGTTTTAACAAAATTCATGTTAATTTACTGCAACTTTCCCTGTCATGTCTGAGTGTGTCTTGGCCTGGGGCTCTGGCACATGGATGATTTACCTTTGCTACAGGAATTATGAATATCCTGTGTAGTAATGCTAATACATGCTCCTGTTACACTGTGTGCTCAGCTGTGTGCCCTTATAAGGTCTCTGGTGCTTAATAGCTTACGCAACACGTCAGACTTGAAGAAGCCCACCAGCAGAAGCACAATGAGAAATGTTCTCTACCCTTCTGTAGACAATTCCTCAGCTCATGTGCACGCTGTAGGCTTGAAATGTACCTCCTTACCACCGAAGGAATGTGATCTCATCAGATTTTTATTAACAATCACTTAAACACACTCACAGAGACATCTAGGAGTGTAGATGATATCAGTGTTCTCTATGAGAATTCTCCAATTTCATGGTTCATTTCAGGTGTGCTCATACATTCCCCAATTTGTTTGTTCAATCCGGCACATCTGTCTTGGCTATGTTATGGTTAAATCTGAGAAATGAACCTCACAGGGCATGCAGTCAGTTCAGTGCTGTTTTTCACTGGAGTCTGACCTCTACAGTCAGTCTGAGTCTTTATCAATGACTCCCACAGGTTCTCAGAGAGAGAGAGAGAGAGAGAGAGAGAGAGAGCGCAATAGAGCTTTCCATATGGAAACTGAAGATCTGAGCAACCTCTTGATGAAGGCTGTTTAAGTGAATGTATTTAGCAACTACAACCATATTTCTGTACTATCATTCTTGATGAGCTCCTTCACCCTAAAGCTCCCTTGTATCCTCTTGATGTCAGGCAGCACACTACAGTCTGAACTAGACACTCTTTAGGGCTTTGTCTTTCAGGTTTCAGAGCTTTCAGTTTCCTCAACACTGAAGAAATGTCTACCCAGCCTCACTGAATCTACATAACTCTAATTAAAATAGGCACATGAAGAACATGTAGAATACAATAAAAATGAAGAGCTTTATATCATTGTTCTAAAAATCTCAAATGATCAGAAATCTTAATAAGGGTTTACATTTATTTTGTAGCCACTGCATCTGTTCTGAAAGACTTGCAACACATTTTCAATGCACTGCACTTCACAGCATTAATACTGTGCCTACAGCTTTTAGTTCACAATAAAATCGGGTGCTTTGTTTGGGTCCATTGTTAACGTGAGCAAATTAGTTGCTGCTTGATTTTACTTAGCATCAAGTTTGGTAGGCTGTAAGTGTCAGCACACACAAGGCAAGACACTATGACAATCGGAGAGGGCCAATATTGGCCAGTAAAACTAGAGGGTGCATCTGAATAAGCAGCTGATGGCTGTATTGGCTGTTGCTGTTCAGTGGCAAGTCTTTTTGTTGATAGTGTGATAACCAGTGATATGTACAAATATGAAAAAAGTAAAGCAAACACATCTCACAGCCATGAGACAAAACAGCTTTGTGCCTGAACTCTTTTCCTCCAAAGACTTTTGTCAACACTTCTCTCCTCCTTCTGCCTTATGGTCATTTAGTAAATATACATTGTCATTGTGTAATGTGCTCATAAAACACATTATTTTCTAACATCATTGCAGCGAATCACGAAATACTAAAGGCACTTTTGTCTGTTTTGGAAATAAATTACCCAGTGAGCTTTTTACCTCTGTAAGCACATCAGCATTTCACATTTCAGTGTAGGGGACTAACACAGCAGCTCCCCAGAGTCAGCACATGATTATTGTACAATGACTGCTGGAGTTAAAGGGGATATTAAACAAGGAACAAGTGAAATGTGAGAAATTAGGATATTTTGCATTGTTTCATCATCACACCCCGCTCAGTAACACAAAGTGTTTCTGCAGAGATGGAGATGAAGTGAGTGAGAATGACCATGACACCTGTCAGTCATCTGTCTCATGGACACAGAGGCTCCAGATCCCTGCAGGGAATGTAGCAATGAAACCACAGTCTGCACTGTTAGAAGGAAACAGCCATCATGTGCCAGTGTTCATCATCTTCCTTCATTAAAAAATTGTAGTCCAACATGAACTT
Source organism: Hepsetus odoe (assembly GCA_017165825.1). Taxonomy (NCBI): domain Eukaryota; kingdom Metazoa; phylum Chordata; class Actinopteri; order Characiformes; family Hepsetidae; genus Hepsetus; species Hepsetus odoe. Next base: position 9,363,421 of record CM029369.1, read on the forward strand.
TTATGCCTGCAGATTTTCTTCACACACACGCATACACACACACACACACACACACACACACACACGGTTCAATCACACACATCAAAATATTACATGTACACGCAACATCCTATGAAACTAAGACTAAGTCTTATCTAAAAATAAATAAATAAATGATTTGGCTTTTTCATGGGCATTTTGTTGAGTCTAATATTGCAGGTTAGCCCTGATTTTTTTCAAGATATTTTTTTTTCCCTGATAACACACTTACTCATCCACCAACAGGATCTCAGGTGCAGAACCCATAAACAGGCTTGGCACGCATCTTGCCAAGACCGGGAAATAAGCCCGCATAAAAGGTTAACCTCAGGAATGAAAAGAATCCTCAAATGAATTCATTCTTTTTGTCGAACATCCAGTCCTCTCTTGTGGGGAGACTAATTACAAAGGAAATTCTTCATTGAAATTGCTTTTGAAAAGTTTCCAGCAGAAATGCAGGTTAAGCCTCTGTGCAATCAATTAAAGGGCTCCACTCTTGAAAGCATTTATCTTCCTTACATGCTTAGATAAATAAATAAGTTACATCTGTCAAGTTTACTATTCACTCATCACCCTATTTTTAAAAACAGTTCCTTTTGAATTCCATTGTTTGAAAAATAAATTTGACCTCTTTTAATGGTGTAGCAACAACCAATGCATTTACATATGTCTACATTTCCTTTGAACATATGTATCTAGAAAAAAATGGTAATGCCAAAATGAATAAGGTCTGTTTTTGGTACATAAAACCACATAAATGTTATAAATAGACTTCAGAGAAAAATAAAAAGCGAGAAAAATGTAGGATTTGGGCCATTTCATTTTGAATACCAGTCTAACAAACAGTGCGAGGAAATGAAACAGTCCTCATGGCCACTGAAGAAAGACCAAAAAAACAACTTTGAGTGCCTCAACAGTGTTCACCAAAGTATGTGCACCCCATCTTTTAGCATGAAGAGTAAACATGAAGAGGCTGAAAGTATGTGTTATGGTGTTGTTCTGATGTTTCCAGGGAAACAGACGAAAACATGTTCAACAAGTGTCCTTCTCCTCACTATGTAATCACAGTGACCACTGCTGAACACCTGCTACTTCTATCTATGGTGGCTCTGTGCATCAAATAAAACATGTGTTTGCTCATGTGATAAGTGAGAGTCAGCTGACATATGACACCAGAAAACTGGCAATGACTGAGTGTGAATGTGTATGTGTGTGCGCAAGACCTCCTCATCTACTACTCAGTCACATTGTTGACCACACACTACAGACCAATTGAACATAAGAATCCAGCCATATGCATTGAGTGACTAAGAAATATTGCAGGAGTTGAATTCTTTCTCCATGAACACGCACACTGATGACTTTATGGCGTTTTTAGGAAACTGGGCACTTGCACACAGTGGGGATTTACATTATCCAGACTGCATTTGTTTTCATGCCATCTGCTTCCCTGGAGTGGAGAGCACTGTCCACTTTATCAGTGTCAACTAGCACTGCTCCATAGAAAGACCAAGCAAAATGAAGATCTATAACAACCATGAAAATAGTAGGTTCCACAAATCTCCGGATGCCATTTTTAAGGTAGGTTTCAAAGTGGTCAGATTCAACATGGTAATGAGGGACAAAAAAGAAAGTTTATATACACTCCAATGACCTGCACATGGGCCCAAACCTGATTAAAAACTACACACACTCTAGTTCTAAACAGTGTAGCCAAACAATCCCTGGTCATCCCTGGCTTTGCACTAGATGTTGGAACATTGCTGTAAACATTTGATTGTATTCAGTAACAGCAGCATTATTGAGGTTAGGTATTGATGTTGGAAGATTTGTTCTGGATCATAAACATTACTTCATTTCATAATAAATGCACTGGATGGAGTTCCGTTTCTCTAGAGAATGCAGCTTCTCTGCTCCAAAGATCAATACTGGGATGCTTTCCAACCCTCTATCTGACGCCTGGCATTGGGCACTGTGACCTTAGGCTCATCTGCAGCTGATCCAGTACACCTTGAAGTAGCAAATTTCACAACTGGGAAGAGGTGTCTTTATGGATTTGGACATGTTTCAAATGTCTTCCAAATAAAATGAGTTGTGTAACATACAAAAGGTCCATTTACAACTGTTCACAAACTCAGAACTAGTCCTGATAGTTTTCAGTAGCTCCTGACCAGGGCTTGAGTTTTTTCCGACCGGATGTTGGCTGAAGGAGTAAAGGGAGTAGAAGCATGGAGCAAGGCTGAGAGACACGACTCAGCAGGGTTCCTCTCTCCCTAATGCTCTGCCTCTGTGGAAAGAGCTCATGTGTGTCCATGAGACACCCACAGACACACGCTGAGTTCTGGCACGCTGCTTCACTTTCACCCGCACACTGCAAGCAGGGCCAACACGAGATGGGTTTATTTCACTGTCACGCTTGTGTTGTGCATGCAGTCATATGCAGGCATATTGATGATGGTTCTGCAAAGACAGAGGTCCAGCATGGTTAAAATACAATTCTTCAGCTTCTATTCTTAACATCTGGTGTTAACCTCTTCCAGAAGGCTTTCTCCTAAACAGCAAAGCCTGTTTACAGCTCAAAGCAACTACTTACTTTGTAGTAAAGTAGCAAAAAATAGTTACAAAAAATATCAGCGGTTTCAAATTTTCAATGTTCATTTAGACATACTCACAGATAACCTACCAGTCAGGGGTAAAATCATGATAATGGTAATGAGTGCATATGGAGACAATTATCTTATTGTTCTAGATAATCAGCAGTTCCAGGGCCAGCTTTTAGTGCTTTAAGTGAAATATAATTGTACAGCCCCTGTAGATCATGAACATCAAAGTCAACAAGTGTAAAAACATAGCTATATCCACTGCCCACCCTTAAACACATTAAAGTGACTATTCTTGCCATTGTGAGTACACAGCACAACACATAGCGAACCACAATGAAATTACACCTCTGCATTTTATCCACACACAAACACATGCAGCAGCTATTGAAAGCACCCTGGGAGCAGTGATGCTCAAGGGTACCTCAGGGCAACCTATTGGTCTGGGATTTGAACCCATGAGCTTCTGATCCTGGGGCCAACTCCCTAACCACTATGCCACTGCTGCACCATAGCACACATGTAGCTTGTGTAGTTATACGTTTATGTGCCACCATCTCCGACACGTACAACATAGCTGGTCTCACTACTGTCCTGTAAACCTTCCCTTTTACTCTCGCTGTTACCTGTCTGTCACAAATAACTCCAGTCACTCTTCTCCACCTTTTCCAACTTGCTTGCACTCTCTTCTTCGCCTCTCTCTAGCCACACATGACACTAAATACAGTAAATGAACACAAAGACTTTAATAGCCAGCCAGATAGTTGTGTAACTCATGAGATATGTGTAACACGTGTTCCGCTCAGTCAAATTCACTTTCTGTACCTCTCTTTGGTGTTGTTGAGTTAGGAAATGGGTAAAAGTACCTGGGGATACTGAATTTGCTAACCTCACAACTGGTCAGTCAGTATTTAAGGTTTTAGCAAAGAGAGATGACTAAGGGGTGGTCTTCACTAAAACATTAACACTTACAGTATTTGGCAGATGCTTTTATTCAGAGCAATGTTTATGGCCTAATGACAGGGAACGTCTCCCTGGAGCTACCCTGGTTAAGAGCTTTGCTTAAGGACTCAAATGGTGCTGGTTCTGGAGATTGGATACAGCCAGGCTCAAACCCACAATCTCCTAGTTCAAAGATTAGGTCTAACCCTAGGCTACAACAACCCCAAAACAAGGGAAGGGAGGCAAATAGGAACATAATGAAGATAGTGTTAAAATACAGTTATAGTCAAGGGAAACATAAAGACAATTAGTTAAATAAATAATAAAGAAACTGGTTCAGGAAAAAATATGAATAATGGAAATCTTGATGAGAACTGTATTGCCTTTTTAATAGTCAAACTAAAAGCATACCGCGAACCTACAATATAGAGCAGATCATCCATAACATAACACTGATTACACAACTTAATGAAAGACCAATCATTCATTATCTTTTGGTAGTAATTTGCATTACCTGAAAGTTCTCACAACAAATGGGGGCAGCATGTATTCCTTTTGCTCCCGGGGGGACTGCTCCATTTTCGAACAAGCATGCAAAGGCTTATGGGAGATTGAGGTGGAGAAGGCTATATCGGTGAATCTTAAGAGTTTGGTAATAAGATGGAGCCTGGGATGGGCAGGGTCTTTGTGATATGCAGCTGATAAATGTAACCATTAATGAGCCATTACTTTTTTGCCTGTTACTATATGTTTGATAGTTTGTTTTAGAATCACAGAGATTTAACCCTCTATGTTCCACTTGAGAATGTCAAAACTGTCTGAGAATGTCAAGACAGAATCTCTCTGTCTCTGTTTCTCTCTCTCTCTCTCTCTCTCTCTCTCTCTCTCTCTCTCTCTCGCTCTCTCATACACACACAATCACTCTTTTGATTGCCATGTGACGTAACAGCTGGTCTGCATAACTGTGCAGTTGAGTACTTAGAATTCTAAAAATGGGGCTCAATGAATAAAACATTGTTTTAGTAACAAGAATTCCTTTCTGTTTCACTGTGCGTAAGGAACAAGTAAATTCAACTTATTCCTTTCAGCTGCAATCCCTGCTAATACTAAGCTTTGTATTTCATTCAGGGAAATAGTCCTTTTACCAACGCCTGACTTCAGCCAGCAGAGATAAGTAATGGACACGGTGTAACTCACAAGTGCAAGCAAAATTGTGTTAATGCAAAGTGATATGAAAGCTCAGAGGGGTTCTCCTGTTTCACTGGAGGACCAAAGGCCAGACTTGCAAGAGCAGGAGGATTGAGAAACACATAAGACCATTATTGATTAAACTTGCTGCTCAGAAGCCCAGAGGCTGGTGGCTAAAACTCCCTATCAGCGCTGGAGTGTCAGAGGGTCTGTGGATGCCTGGGGGAGACAGGCCTTTGAAATTGAGGCCAGACTGAGCAGTGCTAATCTCCGCCCAGCACACCAAAACCCTCTAGCGTTGGAGCACATCCGGCAAGTGCACAGTCTCTCTTTCTATACATACTGTCTCTCTCTCTCTCTCTCTCTCTCTCTCTCACACACACACACACTTTAACCTTGATTGTAAGTGTACACTGTTGAAAAGACAGAATGAGCAGAAAAAAGGAAACAGAATAGGTGATGACAGTAATCAAACAGTTAACCAGAAAAGAAGAGGTAAACATTTAAACTATCATCCACTATTATTACTGATCTTTTACGTACCCTGTAAAATGAATGGGAACAATGAGTCCTCCTCCTCCTCTGAAATTTCTTCCCGGCACTGAAAGGCTGTGGGCTATAAATTACCGCACTGAGCAAGTGTAAGTCAGAACAGGCAGAGCTCTCTATGTAATTGTATGAGGCTGGAAATGTCGCTGATTACAGCTCTTCTGTGGTACATCATAAAACGCACACATCAAAAGCACAGCCAGTGTCACATCAAAGTGCAAAAGCGTTACATATTCCTTCAGGCAAATCAACTGGATCACCAGGGTTACCTCTGTGACCTTCAGATGTTCTGTGCCCATAGCGAGGTGATCATCAAACATATACACCACTGCTCCAGCTCCCAAATACCCCATCTGCCCAGAACTATGAATGATAATGTTCTAATTAACTGCTCTCTCTTTAAGTGTGCAGTGACTATGCTCACATTACAACATCACATTATTGCTCAGTTCTGACTTTTGCATTCAAACACAATTTTTCTACTTTGATGACTTGCTTATAAGTAAGTCATTTCTATAATTAACTTTTCCTGGATTTGAATCCCAAGTGGAGCTGTCCTTTCTGTGTGGAGTTTGCAAGTTCTCCCTGTGTCTGTGTGGGTTGCTCTGGTTTTCTTCCCAGCATCTAAAGACATGCATATCAGGTGGACTGGAAGTGCTAAACTGCACTCTAGGAATGAATGTGTTTATCTGTGTGCCTGCCCTGCAACGGCTGATGACCCGTCCAGGGTTTAGTCCTGTGAGAGCTGGGACTGGCTCTGCCATTGATCCCACTCAGGACAAGTGACAAGTGACAAGAAAATAAGCAATTTAACTTTAATTTAAATCTTTTGAAATCTAAGCAATGAAATGAAAAGTTGTATTCCAAAATGCAAGATTTCAGATTGTAACCTTTTTGCATGTTTGACACATCCTGGCATGCCTCTCTCTGCCAAACCCAGGTGTAACACACTGGAAATTATTGCCCACACAATTTTAGGAGGCACAAATGAAACCCATTCAGACTGACTATTTAAGATGTGCTCAAACTCAGGACAGTTGGAAGGTCTTTTGCTTTTCCTACCAAATTTCTGAGCATTTGGTTTTCATGTGTTTTTGGATTCTCTGGCACATAGTTGTATGCCAGAAAAATGCTTGGGCAAGACTTTTTATGAGATATCATCAAGTCAGGTCAAGTCAAGTAAGTTTTATATATAAAGTGGTTTTTACAAATGTTGTCACTAAGCAACTTTGAAGAATCCTTCCCAAAGGCAACAGAGGATAAACTCCTTACAACTGGAGGAAGAAACACTGGGAGAAACCAAGACTAAAAAGGGGACTTCATCTTCTTGCTTGACATTGGCTAATCAAGAAAGAAAGAAAAAAATGAAAGAAAAGAAGAAGTTTTCATAAGTTTCAAAAAGTAAGATTTAAGTGCTGATGTACAGTCTGTACAGTCTGATGCACAGTACAGTCTGGGTCTTTTATAATGTAGGTTTATCATCTGGTTTTGCTAAAATATACAATTGTGTATCATCAGCATAACGGGGGAAGCTGATTTCCTGTTTCTAATAACCAAACACAGAGGGAGCATGCACAATATGAATAATAGGGGTCCTAGAACAGAGCCTTGCAGGACTCAATAATTTTGTATAATTCTTCATAACTTTCAGACAGACAGATAATCAGAAATGAACTCCTCCCTCTTCTACCATAGCTATCCTGTTACACCCATCCAAACCTGCAGCTGATGAAGGCATTTTAAAATCAGTACTGAATGACAAAATTAACTGCTGTTAACACAATTGACAGTGATATGTTGTGGTGGTGGTCTAGTTGTTAGGGCGTTGGCCATATGGCTATATGATCGGAGGATCGGGGGTTCGAACCCCTTCCCAATAGGTTGCCCTGAGGTACCCTTGAGCAAGGTGCCGTCCCTATCTCCCTGCGATGGGCTGGCGACCTGTCTAGGGTGTGTCCCCCGTCCTTCGCCCTGTGTGCGCTGGGTTGGACTCCAGCACTCCCCGTTTGGGACAAGCGGCGGAAAATGGATGGATGTGGTGGTGGTTTAGTAGTAGGATACTCATTTATGGACCAAGAGATCACAGGTTTAAACTCACCTCCAGCACTACCACCATTGGGTTCCTGAGCAAAGCCCTTAACCCTAAGTTGCTCCAGGGGGACTGTTCCTATAACCAGGAAGTGGAAGTCGCTCTGGATAAGAGCATCTGCTAAATGTCGTAAGTGTAAAATGTGCTTGTGCATGAAGTGTGATGGAAAAAATGCAAACACACACACCTAGTAATTCCCATTAAACTTGTAGTCTATTGGCCTTTGATTTTTGTGCCACACTTTGTCAATGTGTGCAAAGTCTCTTTGTTGCTATTGTGCCTAGACATGCAAGCTAAAACTCACCTGCATGTGCTCTACCTCACATCTTTGGCAGCTCTATTCCATTCATTCTGGCAAACAGGCATTCTGCAACATTTATTTTGTTTGTCTGTAGCATTTTACCTCTCTCTCTCTCTCTCTCTCTCTCTCTCTCTCTCTCTCGCTCACACACACACACACACACACACACACACACACATTCATGCCTCATGCGAGTCAGACAGCAGGGCAGGAATGGTGTGTTGAGGAGAAGCATCCAGGCATGCACCTGTCTTTGCCCCAGATAGCAGCAACAATACTCCATTCACATGGGGCCACTCACTCAAGCAGGAGTCATAAATTCAGGCCCAGCACAAAGCAGGAGGCAGCTTCCATAGCTTTACCAATTTGCAAGCATCACAGCCATGATTGTACTCACATCAGCCAGGCAGTTTCCTCTGGCAAGTGAAAGAGCTCTTTTTTTCTCTGTGCTCTTTTGGCTCATATGCACCCACAGGTGGTCTGCAGTGGTCAGGCTTAGTGGGGTTTAAGCAATGTTCTTTTAAATCTGTCTCCACTCCATCACTTACTCAAATACAGCACGTGCTATCGAGGCTTTAAATGTCTAACAAAACAAATCACTTCATGAAGGGTATTTAGCTTGAAGGATGCTCTAGTTTTTGCCATCTTCATGATTTGTGAAACCACTTAAGCGATGCTTATGTGGCATCATCACCGCCTGGAAGATCCACAGGTTCCATTTCTGAAAGCATTCTTTGTTTACAGCATTTTTTCCACACCTGCCTAAAACTTTTGCACAGTACTGTACATACATTTCTGGTTAAAGCATAAGCTCTTTATGAGGTCCTAATGGGGCCTAATACCAGCTCAAGCTTCCACATCCGTAAGCTCAATTAGCTGCGATGCACAGTGTCATAAGAGGATGACTCCAAATTGTAAATAAGTCATTATTGTAAACCAATGTGTACAACTTTTACTATAAATTCCGGGCATGCGTTGCCATCTGCAGTTCTGCCACTGCCTCGTGAACTCATGGCCTAATCTCCATTATGCAAATTATTCAATATGTATATTATACATGAGATTTAAAGGGCGAAAACAGATTTCATTCCCATTCCCTTCCAAAAATTTGAGTTTGTTTCCTCAAAAAATTATTAGCATGGTCTGTGGATGGGGTTGGCTGCAAGAAGCATATGAGCACACACACCCAGAGCCATGTATAAAGACTCACACATACTCTTTCTTTAGCTAGTTGCCTCTAGAATCCTCCTCCCTGGGGTCATTCACAGTGGCTGACATTGCCATTAAAGCTGGGCCTGCACTAATTAAGCGTATGGATTAAACACTCTCTCCCTTTCCCTTCACTCTGCTGCCAGCACCCGTGCCCGTTTTCCCACCATCTCCATGGAAACTGAAAGACGCGAACAGCAGTGGAGAGAGGCAAGTACACACCATACTTTATTTGCCACAAGAAATGTCAGTGGAAGGGTCCAGAATTGCATTTGTGCTTTTGCTATGAACTCAGCTGCCTCCACTTTTTGGTCCTTGTTTGTCTGACCCAGCAACACAAAGCAGCAGATCCAGAGAATGAACATCAGTGTGCATTTTCTTCAAAGCAAACTACCAGCTTTAGCATGCTGGGAAGTGTACCAGTGTATCAGAGAAAGAGAGCCAACACGAAGGCTTGTAATCGAGCCTTGTGTTAAAAAGATTTGAAAATATCTCAAATTTGAAATTTGAAAATGTTTAAAATAACAACAGTGATTCAAATCAATATCCATTCCATCCTTTATCTGAGCCACTTATCCTACAAAAAGTCTTATTGTAGGCAGAGCATGGAAAAAGGCAAAGAAACATCCTTGACCATCACAGACACACAAACACATTCACACAATAGGAGTCACAGCTAGGAGGCAATTAATAATTTCCAACTGACATGTAATGCATGTCTTTGGACTTTGGACCAGCTATAATAAAGCCATGCAGATGCGGTGAGAACACACAAACTGCACATAGAAAGTACCCAGGCATCCCCTACTAGGAATCCAATTCAGAATCTTCTTACTGGGAGGTGACAGCACTAACTATCGTGGAACTGAAAATCCAGTTTACACAATTTACCCTAAATATAATTAATGCTTCCTTATTTTTAAATTAGAGCTTCAAGGCCAATGTACCTAACATGTAAAATATACAGTTACCATTATGGAAACACAAACCTAAATCATCACACATTTAAGTTGTAGAAACTATCTTTGAATTGTTTGATCACATACTTAACAATGCAGTTGGAGGCAAGTGTGTGATGATTTGGCCAGTTTTAACAAAAGTAGCAGGTCAGTTTTCATGACTGCTTAACCACATTAACTGCAGAGCTCCAACACAAAATCAAAGGCATTTCCTGGCTATTTGTGAACATTTAAGTTAGGGAAAAACGGGCAGGCTTGATACATGAACTGAATGAATGAAGTGAAAGTGACTATTCTTGTCATTCTGAAACACAGCACAGCACAGCACGCAGTGAGACACAACAAAATTTAACCCACAGACACGTGCAGCAGGGGGCAGCTATTGAAAGCACCCAGGGAGATGGGGACAGTACCTTACTCAAGGGTACTTCAGGGCAACCTACTGGTCTGGAATTTGAACCCACAACCTTCTGATCATGGGGCCAACTCCCTAACCACTAGGTCACTGCTGCACCATTAACATGTTATAAATGTTAATGCCATGGAATTTTGAAAAACTGTTTTTGTAGACGGACCACTCCGACCATTTTTAGTAGTGCAGTCTGAAGCCCAGCTATAGAAAACATTGTTGCTATGCATCTGTAGATGTACAAATACAGCTTTTAAATTATATGTTTTAATCCTGCCTCTTTTATGTGATGAATTACAAATAAATGCACTTCAGTCCCCTGCAACATTAGTAAACTGGTGAAAAATGCTGGATATTGCTAATAGGAGACCTATGGACCCAACGAGCAGCATACAAGCAAAATCAACAGTAACATACAATGCTCCATTTAACTTTTGGAATTTATGGGGATCAGAGTAAAAGGGCTACTGGCAAATTCAAATTCCTGTATTTGTTGATTTTGCCTGATCTGGTCAGCTTTTCAGCTCTGCAAATATATTAACTGATGCCAGGAGCTACAAATCAGTGCATCAGTACTAATTAGGGTGAGAGTGCCAATATACATCTACCTAATTTTTCTCTTTATTCTTTTATCTCTAATGGCACACAGCAAGGCTTCAATTAGTCCAAGCATATATTAATGCATACCTGTGGTTCCCAGGCAGGGTGTCAGGAGTCGGTTTGGACAGTAATTGTGTATCGCTTACCTCGCATGCATGCATTTGTCAATGACTACTTAACTTTGCTCTGTGAAGGGTGAGCAATATTCTTGACAGAGGAGCTGAAATGAGCTCTACAAAAAGCTAAAATAAAATTCAATTAGAAAATGTGTCAAATGTTGATGATGCTTGTTTTCTCATTCAATTATGAAATCCATCATTCAAAGTAAACTTGTTTGCTACAGGGAAGCTGCAATAATTATATGGCATCAGTGGATTAGAGAATAAAGGATGGGTAATAGGTAGAGGATGAAAACTGAGTCAGAGGATAATTCTCTATTTATTTTCTGTTACTTTTCATTTATGTTTTCAGTTACTATTTCTTATTCCTCTTTAATTTACACACTGTCACTGTCCAAGAAATGTCTGTTTTCCTCTTTATTTAACATGACTGGAAAACAGCAGATGCCCTTTAGAAAGTATGAACATTTCTTGATAAATCAACCCAGAAAAGGGGTTTGAGGGGAATTATGGGAACATTCCCCTTATTAACCTGCCTGAGTGGTATGTAAATGTAGCAACCATCACCCTCATTAACCTGACACCCTCACTGCCCCCTGGGTCAATACAATTTCAGGTCCAACCCTCATAGCTATTCCCCTTATTAGAAATGTGCTAATAAACAGACTAATAGAACTGCAACAAAAGTATTATTTGCTTGTTTTTTACCTGTGAGAGCTTACAGAACATACAGATAACATCACCCTGGTGACTGCCACCTGGGAAACAAGACAGGAATGTTAACATGAACCCCTCTCAATCTGTGTTGGCAAGAAAGAGAGAGATGGAGGGAGAAAGGAGAAAATCTTTGTCTGATGAGTGGCTGCCGGATAAAGGGCCAGTGAGCTGGAAGCAGTTTTAATCCTCCCTCTTTCTGACCTCCTCTCCTCGGCTAAGCCCTTTATTAGAGCTGTATCTTCTTACTCTATGGCAGAGGCAATGGGTCAAAAAGAAGTGAATGTCCCCCCATCCCTTTTCCCTTCTAACTTTAAATTGAAATGGAAAAACACAATCAAAGTTATGGAATCACAAAATTAGTATTTTCTCATTTCATTTACAACAATCATTTATGCAATGTGGATTTGAACATAAAGTATATATAAAAGTGCTAAAAGTATTTTTTAGATTTTTCCTTAATATTTCAAGGACTTGGTCAATGAGATTTTATTAAATGATAGATCTCTACAGCTCTAATCTATTTACATTCATATTCTTTAAGACTCACTCTGGAATTTGATCATCACTTTTGATATATATGATATATTTTTTTTATACTGGGTTTCTTTTAACATTCACAATGCTCTGCAGCTTCCTCCATCACTGCAGTCGATCATCAGTTCATCATTCTAGTAATATCTAACATTTTATTTTTATTTACAGCTTTCTTTTGTCCACTTAATTGTCCGAAAGCTGTAAGTTTACAAAGCACATACTTATTAGACTCATTTTAGCCACTTTTCTGCAATTGGTTTTACTATTAAAACATTAATTCCAATTTTTTAAATATTTCTTTGGGAAGGTAAAAACCTCATATTAGTTATGAAAGAAAATTGGTCCCATATTAATGTCATACATTGTATCTCTAACCATTTTAGCCTCTCTTAGAGAATGGGGGCCTATTTCTGCAGAGCAATTATTCATGTTGATGATTATGCACAGAGTGCTCTTTGGGACATTAACTTAAAATAGATTAAATTAGAGCCCACCATCACTGTATTGTAATAGGGAGGAGATCAATAAAGCACAGGCTTAATTGCCAGAGAAAGTAAGAGCAAACCTCTAAAAGACTATATTTCTAGCTTGAAGTGGATCTGCTGGTCATGTGGGTGAAGCTTTTCATTTAAAGAGCAAGTGTCTTTCATCATTTTTGAGTCCTTCACTTGTGTGGGTCATAAGTTTGGTGGATTCTTTTCCCTTATTAGCAATATCATTATGGGTACCTATAGACAGTGCATTTTTTTTCAGAAATTGACAGATGCTTCTTTTATGAAGCTTCTGTTATTCATACCCTTTAACTTACAGTAATTCTGGAGATGCCCCCATGAATCTTCCTAAGTTAATCAGTGAGGTTTATACAGACCAAATAAATGCAACAAGACAGGCTTTTAACATGCAGGTGAACAAGCGAAAAAAGGACTGAATTTTACTGAAGTGCAATTATGGAAGGGCACTTTGGTGTGAGCATGCTGAAAGCAAATGAATCACCTTTTGACTTCTCTGCCTTTTTTTGTTTGGTTTGGTTTAATTCTCTAGACCCTGGACTGTCTGTCAGGTGCACACTTCTCCACAGGCACAGTAAGCCAAAGCCTCTACACAGCATAAAATTCACCCCACCATACACACACACACACACACACACACACACACACACCTGCGTGAGGGGCCTGCTAATGGAGCCCTCTGATCTCAACTGAAGTCCGCAGACTACAGAGGCTGTCAGCACCACCACACCATGAAGAATATAATTATGCACCAAGTGGAAAAGGTCCTAGATCAGTGGTCTTGCCCTAAGATGTTTGATATAAATGTGGAAGTCCACTCCATGGCAACAAGGTAGTGCGGTGAGAATTGTAGCAAATTAGTGTGAATATTCTCTCGGTAGGTTTAATTCCTCAGATGTTTAATTTAATTTCAGTCCCGACTTGTTGCAACATTGTTACAAAATTACAGAATAATTAAAATAATATGATTAATAATATTATTCAGATTAATAAATGAATACTCTGTAGGATGACCTTGGAGGTCAGGAAGAGGAGGAAAATGAGGGCAGATTCAAGGATCAAATGGTGGAAGCTGAAGAAGGAAGAATATTGAATTCAGGCAGGTGTTAACACAGGCACTGGGAGGTAGTGAAGAGTTACCAGATTGCTGGGAAAGTACTGCAGAAGTGGTAAGGGAGACCGATAGAGAGGTACCTGATGTAACATCTGGAAGGAAGAAGAAGGATAAGAAACTTAGTGGTGCAACTCAGAAGTCAAGGATTCTATACTGAAGATGAGGCTAGCAAAGAAGAAATGGGATGGTCAGAGAAATTAAGAAAGTAGAGAGGAGTATAAGCACATGAAGCACAGGGTGAAGAAAGCAGTGGCAAAGGCAAAAGATAAGGTGTTTGGTGAATTGTATGAGAGTTTGGACAGTATGTAAGGAGAAAAGGGCCTATACCGATTGGCTAGACAGAAAGACCGAGCTGGGAAAGATGTGCAGCAGGTCAGGGCGATTAAAGATAGAAATGGAAACGTACCCACAGGTGAACAAAGCAGATGGAAAGAAAGGGGCTGGTGAATGCAGAGAATGAGAGAGAGAGCTGCTGGTTCAGATGACATATCGGTGGAAGCATGGAGGTGTTAAGGGGAGATGGCAGTGGAGTTTCTGACCAGATTGTTTAACACAATCTTGGAAAATGAGAGGATGCCTGAGGAGTGGAGACGAAGTGTGCTGGTACAGATCTTGAAGAATAGGGGTGATGAGCAGAGCTGTAGTAACAATAGAGGGATAAAGTTGATCAGCCACAGCATGAAGTTATGGGAAAGAGTAGTGGAAGCTAAAAAGAAAAGAGGTGAGGATTAGTGAACAGTAGAATGGTTTTATGCTGAGAGAAAGCAAAACAGATGTAATGTTTGCTCTGAGGGTGTTGATGCAGAAGTACAGAGAAGGTCAGTAGGAGTTGCATTGTGCCTTTGTGGACTTGGAGAAAACATGAAAGGGTGCCTAAGAGTTGTGGTTTTGTTAGAGGAAGTAGGGCGCGGCAGAAAAGTATGTATGAGTGGTAAAGGTTATGTATGAGGACAGTGTGACAGACATTTACATTTGTGGTATTTAGCAGATACTCTTATCCAGAGCGACTTTCATGTCCGAATTACAGGGAAAGTCCTCCTGGAGCAATTCAGGGATAAGTGTCTTGCTCAGGGACCCAGTGGTGGGATTCGAACCTGGGACGTCTGGCTTGAGCCATAGTTCCATAGGCAAGTATCCTAACACTAGACCACCGCCACCCTTCATGCATTGAAAATAGAGGCTGGATTACATCAAGGATCAGCACCAACCAATTCTTGTTTGCAATAGTAATGGATAGGTTGACGCACAAGGTTAGACAGTAATCCTCATGGACTATGATGTTTGGTGATGTTATTGTGATCTGTAGTGAGAGTAGGGAGCAGCTTGAGGAGAACCTAGAGAGATGGAGATATACTCTAGAGAGGAGAGGAATGAATGTGAGTAGGACAAAGACACAATACATGAGTTTGAACAAAAGGGAGGAAAGTGGAGTGGTTAGGATGCGGGGAGTAGAGGTGACAAAGGTGGAGGAATTGAAATAATTGGGATCAACAGTTCAGAGTCATGGCGAGTGCCAAAGAGAGGTGAACTAGAGACTGGAAATGGATGATATGCTGTGGTGATCCCTAAATGGAAGCAGCTGAAAGAAGAAGAAAAAGAAATTAATATCAAATAAATAGTTTTAATGACACAAGAAAGACCAAACATAATCAAACGAAATCACTTTAAACCAGAATCTGCCATGTAGCATTTTTTACA
Source organism: Hepsetus odoe (assembly GCA_017165825.1). Classification (NCBI taxonomy): domain Eukaryota; kingdom Metazoa; phylum Chordata; class Actinopteri; order Characiformes; family Hepsetidae; genus Hepsetus; species Hepsetus odoe. The sequence continues at coordinate 9,378,976 of CM029369.1, forward strand.
CTGCTCATCCTAGAGGTTTCACCTAAAATATTTCACCTAAAATATAAATTGCTATGTTTTCCTTTTTATGATTTTGTAATAAACTTAAAGATGCAATAAATCTGTTATTTAAGGAGTTAAAAAATAAGACATCACCAGAACATAATGCTGTTGGGTAGGAAGAAAGGGATGGATTTGATCTTCCACATGTTTAACTTCAGCAATCACATTACAAATGCTGGAAAAAATGCAAATTCAGATGTGGTGAGAATGGTCTGACCTCTGAGTGTAATTTGCTCCAGCAGGCCACCATGCTCCTTTACCTTCCTTTAAAAGGAGACGAGTCTGGACCTGTAAACAACAGCAAGTGCACACACAGATTATTCATGAGGCTTTTGAACAAAGGGAGAGAGAGGCGTGTGTGGGTGAATGCTTTTGGGTGCCCTGTAAAAAAAAAAAGAGACGCATTTGCATTGGCTGAGCCCTGGGGTAGGGGTACTGAGAGAGAGATCTAGTGAGAGGAACAGAAAGGAACAGAGAGAGAGAGAGAGAGAGAGAGAGAGAGAGACAGAGAGAGAGAGAGTTAAAGGGAGATGAGGTGAGTTCAGCGTCCTACATCTCTATATCTTTTTGCTGGGTCAGACACTGACTGAACCTATAAATAAACAACAGCCGGCCAAACAAGCACAACTGTTTCTGCCAAGCAGCCCTCTCAGACAGCTATAATAGTGCCCAGCATCTGAATCTTAGCAGAGATGGGGAAGGAAAGCAGAGAGAGACAGAGAGAGCTGACCCATATCTTCCCTGAGTCTGAGCTAAATCCAAGCACTCTGAGAGGTGCTGCAGGAGGCTGTAGGGGCTTACTCATACTCCAGAGACATAGAACAGCGGGTCAGAAAACATGGCAATGAATGGATTTTTCAGCTGCATGAGCAGCATGATGTGTGTCAGTAGGGGGTAATACCTACAGAAGACCTGACAGGAAAAGATGATACTGCAGACCAATACACTCATATTCTACCTTCACATATTTGCACATGAAATTATTTGCTTGACAATGATCCTTTGAATGATGTCCACAGCAGATCCTTGATTATTCAATTGGTATCAAAATATACCAAGGGAAGAGAGTATGCATGCCAGATTGAACTAAATGTTTATCCTCTTCTCTTTAAAAAGCCTCTCTTTAATAAGATGTGGCCCCAGTATCATCAGATGTGTTGCTAAGGACACATGTGGATTGAGATTTTTGGCTTTTGATCCTAATGAATCTGCTTCAGGTGGTTCCAGTTAGGGGTGGCACGGTGGCACAGAGGGTAGTGCAATCGTCTAACAGAGAGGTAAGGCAGAGTGGCCCAGTTCTTTTCTGTGTGGAGTTTGCATGTTCTCCCTGTGTCTATTTGGGATTCTACAAGGTGCTCAGTTGTCCTACCTCAGTCCTAAAATAAGCACAAAATTTCACAGGTATCTTAACCCGAGTTAAAATGGTGAACAGGCCTGGTTATGCAGGTCGATTACATGTACCAGTTAGAATTCACTGGCAGAAAAAAGAAAAGGCACAGTGTCTAAGTTAACAAGTTACCCTTGTACTCACAGTAGAGGAGGTTTTCTCCCAGGACTTCACTGTAGTCATACATTTAATGCAATACTGTCAGGGACTTTGAGTTGTTAAATTCACAGAGGCATAATCACATAACATTTCAATATGACCATTTAACTCTGACACCAAAACATCCATCCGGACTGTGAATGCCCAGCAGGAAGCAGAATAAAACACACAAGACATGGCTAAGTGATCACCACCCACTGAGTGTGTGCTAAGAATCACAGGGATCATTTTTATTCAATTACATTCATGTGTTAGCCCAGGTTATTGAAAGTGTCCTTGCGTTTAGCTTTTGAGAGATGAAGCCTGCCGAGTCGTTTTCTAACTGTATAATGAGAGAAGGATGGAGGCCGCCTGAATAGATAATCTCCCATAATCAGTTCCTGAAGCTCAGCTATTACAGTCTCATGCCTCACAGCCTCCCAAGCGGCCTCACATCTGGAAATCTCATGTATGGTCTCATCACTTCTATCCAAACGAGTGTCAGAGATGTGCCTTATCTCTTGCACACCTAGGCTTAGGACAGTTTTGGAGAGACATAAGGAGATTCGCCATGCCTCCAATAAACAAAACAAATCCCATGAGCAGAACTTTGTGAGACAATATGTTTTGTGGACAGCTTGGTTTACATTAAGATATCTGAACACATTCATATTCATTGAAAACAGCATGATAAGAAGTCCTTTCTCCTGGGACAAGGGAAGACTCTGCCTCTGTGTTTCAACTAAAGAAGCTGAAATACGATATATACAACACAGTGGACTTGAGCTTACACTTAAGCCTAAAACTTTCCTGATGGTTGCAATTGTGTTTGACTTTATAATGCAGACTATAGCCTATGTTTTATTGCATAAGGCTTTTTCACTGGAGATTGTCCAAATTAAGTTGCATTTATTATGTAACACTGCAATATAATCCAGAAGACTGAAGGGATTTCAGCTCTTATTATGCCTTACTCTGAAAGGCAGAATGTGCCACAGGGGGTACTGTTAAAATATGATAACATTTAGGAACATTATTGTATTTGTAAATTGATTTATGCTTTCTTGGCTGGCTACTGAGATTGAACAAACTCAGTAGGAGCATTGGTTCAATGTCAGATTTAGGCACAACTGCATACAGATGTAATACAACATGTTTTCTTATAGTGTTGTAAGCTTTAAGGTTATTTAGAACCACGGTTTCCAAACCATGGCCCTGGAGGCTTCCCTTCTCTGCACTTTTTAGTGTTCCCTGTTCTCTGCAGAGCTGATCCAGTCTCATTAATTAATTATTTGGGGGGTTCACCTATTATCCAGAAGCCTGAGCTACAGATTACTGCCATTTTGCTGACTATGTTCTTTGTCTCATGTTATTTTTCCTCTGGTATTAAGTATCGAACAGTTGACACAATTGGCCATTGTGAAGTGTAAAAGACTTTCCCCAGCTCATTTGGACATTCACTTATATTTCTACATATATTATGTTTAATGTTCTCAAAGAATCATCTATCCTTTTTTTTTCTGTTTCATACACTAAACTTTTTTGAGACATATGCAGAAGCTGGGCTCTTTTTGGAAATGTCTTTTGGTGGAATTTGGTGGAATCCAAACCTATCTGTCATTCTACAGGGGTGTCAGTGGATCTCTGTACAGCTCCTCTTGGATATCTTGCAGTGTTAAGTCATTCTTCTTCCAACTCATGTAAACGCATCACTCTGATGGACCTTAACACTAGGCAGAACAGACAGTGCTTTGAAAATGACTGATTTGGTGTAGCACAGGCAAATAAAGATGGGCATGAGGATCAAAACCCAATAACCCTCAGAGAGAAAAGGTGCATTGGAGAATGAGAGCTATTGCAAAGATTTTCCCCCTTGTGCTCCTGAGCTGATCTCTCTGCTTGTAGATGGACAGGGCTGGCTCTGCCTGCAGATAACAGGACATGTTTGGGACGGGAGAGCGATAGACCTCAGCTCTGTCAGCTTTCACACCCATCTGCCTTATGAGACAAATATCTTTGCCTTCAAGCCCTTTCATCAGACACGTCATCACTTCATGCAGGGTCTGGGTTGAAGCAAAATCCCAGCATTCCAAGCAGGAAAAAACAACTTTTGAAAGAATGGAGAGTGCAAAGCCACAGAAGTGCTTTTTTTTCTTAGATGTCCATCAAATAGTGGAAACATCCCCTTTTAGAGACACTGCTGTCATTTATTGGTTGGATCAACATGTTACATTTGTTACACTTCAAATGGCACTCTGTTTACCCAAAAGGCTCACTTCTGGGATCAAAGAAAATCCACTAAACCACTTAAACACTTGCAGCTAGCACCCCAGTTTTGCTATAGGGGCAGGTCAGTTATGGAGCTTCACAACTTTCAGCAAGGAATTCAACTATGCGTCACTGTCATGACAGATCGGTCTCCTTCTCACACATATCATGCTGTTTTGACAGCCTTGCTGTGTCTGAGTGCAATATATAAAGCATATGCTGCAATTGCTGTCTCCTGCTTCCCCACCTCCTCTGTCAGGCCTCCCAGGGACATGGCTACAGCTATTTCTACATGCCATCTGTTCGTTCATTTGCCATAGACAGCAAGTGCCTGACAATACTTCTCCTTTCCAAGGCTACTCCATGTTCGTCTGTTGGGTTTAATTAGGCTCACACAGCTTTAGAAAATATGAACGATCAGAGGCTTTGCAACAGTGATAATCTGTCTTTGATTAAAGGAACATGTCAGTAAATGCCATGTCACCCAAATCATGTTCTGCCCTCTTTCTCGCACTCCCTTCTCTTTTGCACACCTTTTTTCACACCTCTCTTTTCTACTTGATAATTTGATCAAACATCAAGATGAAAGTAAGCAAGAGACTTAGTTGTGACTATGTGTGTGTGTAGGTGAACGTGTGTGTGTGTGCGTGCGCATTACTGGCCTGATGATGTAAGGGGTGGTAAATGGCAGTGCGAAGATGAATGCCCTGAAACTGTCACGGTGTATGCTCACTTGATGGATTACAGCTTCCATGCAAGCGCTCAGTGATCCAATCATGAGCCATGGATAGGTGGGAAGAATAGGCCTATCAAGTCACTTCTTACCAGCCCTCAGCACACGCCATATCGAGAACAGGATGAGGGGGCTGTGGCTTTCCTGTGAAATGGTTAAATACTTTGTTCTGCAGCATGAATCACCTTTGATAAGTGAAGTTCGCTTGGCCACTTAGAGTTCCAATTAAGGAGGCTTTCTGCTGTTTGGGCCAAGGGTAATTACCTGTGAAGAAGAAGTGTTAAGCTTGCTTATGTACCACCTTGGTAGACAGATTTACGCTCGGCTGAAGCTGAGAACAGGCAAATAACATTTTTACTCCCATCAAAGCACCCAAGCCAGAAATGCCCTGTGAAGCCTAAAAATAAAACACACACACACACACACACACACACACTCACACACACACACACACACACACACACACACACACACACACACACACACACACACACACATATATAGACTCAAATACACTGGTTGTGATGGACATGTTAAGAGAACATAAACACCATAGTAGGACTGGAAGATTGAAACACCCAAACAAATCCACCTGAAAGATTCTCCTGATAGAGTGCACTCACAGTTCACTGCCATGATTGCTACTGGTTTTAGAGTATGTTGAAGGCCTGTAGAGAAAACATGATTGCCTCAGTAGAGAAGTCTTGCTTTCCACCCACAGGCAGACATGCTGTTTGGTCTAAAAAGAAACAAAACAAGAAATGTTATAATGAGTACAGGCCTTGCACTTTTTTGAATTTTTTGTGCTGTACCATACCTAGTCCAGCTAATCCACCACTCCTTCCGGTTGAAATGCATGCTAATACTGGCTCACACCAGGATGGGAAATCACTGGTGAATGGCTCACAGCATTCAGATTTGTGTCATTAATATTTAATAAATTAATTTCATGAGGATTAATGTCAGCCTGAATCAAAAGAGTTTTTTAAAGTTGTCTTTGTTCATAAGCTCCCCAAACATGCAGCACTTTGTTTCTTTATTACTTATCAATACATTCAGTACGCTTAGGGGTGGATTATACCAGTTCCTTGAAAACCTGTTCATTGTAGCCCATTCTTCTGCTAGTTTTAGGCAGAACAAAACACTGGTATGTTTTCTTTCGTGGATGACAGTTAAGGAGTGTCTGTGAGTGTAACTATGGTGGTGGTATGGGTGGCTGTGGTGTAGTGGTAGGATACTTGCCTATGGACCTATGGCTCAAGATGTCCCAGGTTTGAATCCCACATCTGGCACTACCACCACTGGGCAAGACCCTTAACCCTGAATTGCTCCAGGGGGACTGTCCCTGTAATTACGACATGGAAGTCGCTCTGGATAAGAGCGTCTGCTGAATGCTGCAAATGTAAATGCAAATGTAAACTAAGCAGAATCACCAAGGTACTGTCCCCATCACTGCTCCCCAGGCACTTTAAGTAGCTGCCCCCTGCTGCTCTTGTGTGTCTGGGATAAATGCAGAGGCTGTTTTTTGTTGTGGTTCACTGTGTGATGTGCTGTTTCAGCTTTCACTGTTACTTTAATACTTTTAGTTCACTTCATATTGTTAAAATGTGTGTGTGTGTGTGAATGGGTAAAAAGCAGAGGTTAAATTCTGTTGTGTCTTAATGTGTGCTGTGCTGTGTTTCACAATGACAAGTATAGTCACTTTACACTCTTTCATCTGATTAACAAGAACTAAAAATGTTTATATTCTTTTTCCACCAGTGGCATTGCTTAGAGAAACCATATTGCAACTGAAGTTATATCAGTTATTTTCCAAAGTCTGTTTAAAGTCAGTCTCCTCCTCTAATTTCAAATAAATGTAATATCACTTGAAAGTAATCTGTATGTTCAACATATTATCATTGTTTAAATCTATATGTGAGAAAATGCCAAATTACAACATGATTTTATTTACCTTGACATTAATGATTATCTAGGGGTTCATTCTTTAAGCTTTGCACTGTTAATAGCTCAGCTGTTTTTAAAAGTATTAGGGAGGAGTGGGTCTGTTTGCTGGATTTTACATTTATCGTGGTCCAGTGCTGGTTGAGAGAAGGGTGACCAGCGTATCACTAGCTGAGTGTAGGGAGGTGATGTCGAAGCAGCAGAGTATCACTGCAGCCCAAGGCCTACGGTGATTTACAGTGCTGCATACTGCTTCTCCACAGCCGCCCTGTGGCCTGTGTTTTATGGTCTCTATCTTTCTGCCCCCCACCTCCCTCCCTCTGTCTCTCGCTCTATATCCCACACTCCCACTCTCTATCGCTCCCTCCCTTTGTCATTACCTCTCATCATTGCTCTTCCCTCTTTGCCTTCTCATTATCTCTACTGTCACAGTCCTTATCTCATGATTCCTGCACTTTATGCACATCAGCCTTTCCTTAACAGCTGTGTTAAAGCCCAGTGCAAAAGACATGGTAGGTGCTGTAGCTGTACTTTTAAACTTGGGCAACTGGGCTTAAGAAAGGACGCTTCTTATTCAACACTAAGTGACTCACTTTTCACTCATCTCTTCACAATCCTGCCCAGTTGAAATATAATTTTACCATTAAGCCTATATCCAAGCCAAATGACTAATAAAAATGCATGGCCTAGCCCTTTAATATACACATATACAGACATATACATGGCAAGTAAATATTTAAATATTCTTGCTTAAGTGAGAGAAAAAAGCTATTAGCTTAATGTACATGAAAGAATTCCTCAGATCCAGGGCAAACTTACCATGCTGTTGTAAAGCCTAGGCTCTAAAAAGAACCACAGAGAAATGAAGCTTCCTGGCACTAAAAGATTCCTTCTTTACATCATGTCACAATTTCATGCTGACTAGTGTACATGCTGTGTTCAGAGTGCAGTGACAGAACAGCGTGGGAGGGCGATGATATTAGAACCTGCTGATGTTTGATATTGTATGTGTTTCTTGGTATACTGAGACAAATGAATCAATGAGCTGAGTTGTTTTTAGTTGCAGAGGTACTTTACCGCACCACCATCACTCATTGCTATGGCCACAACTCATTTTGCAGCTTTTGGAATTCTCTAAATGTAACTATTGTGATTAAATTAGAACAAATGCAAGAAATCCTCTTCTTCTTGTCTTTCGGCTGCTCTCCTTTAGGGGTTGCCACAGCAGATCAACTGTCTCCATTTCTTCTTGTCCTCTGCATCTTCCTCCTTCAAATGACCACCTGCATGTCCTCTCTCACCACGTCCATAAACCTCCACTTTGGTCTTCCTCTTTTCCTCTTTCCTGGCAGCTCCATCTTCAACATCCTCCTCCCAGTATAATCCTCGTCTCTCCTCTGGACATGTCAAAACATCTAACCTGAGCTGTCCCTCTAATATACTCATATACTATATAGTATATATTAATATACTCAATATACTCGTTTCTTATATATACTTGTAGATATGTCTCCTGATATGGATTGTCTGCTTTCAACAATAATGTTGTTATGAAAAAAAGGTCCAGTAGTGCAACAAGACTTTAAACAAGACTATCAAAACTATATATTTACTTAGGGTTTATTAAACATTTCAAACAGTGCACTAAATCCCCTCAAGCATGAGTTATAGTGCTTGAGTGGATCAGTGTTTCCTAAAGTGCTTCCAGTATCAGTGCTTTGCTCAGAAAAGATTATTGTGATAGTACCGTATTGCCCACTCCATAGAATGTTAGAGTCTCATGTTAAAGCAGAGGCAAAGATATTCATTATGAAAATGATTTAAACAGGCTCTTTGGATATTGTAGCTGTTGTTTTCTCAACGACATCTGAAAGTAGAGCTGGCTCTCTCACATTCTGCTGAGACCCATCAATTTACAGTGAACGAGGAAGAACAATGGCTGCCCATTTCATCAGAGATAAATCTTCCATGCATGAGGCAGCTGGGTTTTCGTTTATTACACAGGGTTATCTGCACATCTGGAATACAGCATTTTGTTTTGTAGAGGACACCAGCTCATATAAGCCATGGCTTTGTTATTTGCTGCGTTTTAATGAGCTGGGTCACTGCCTGCATGGTAATTAGCATGTAGAGGCCCATCAGCATAGAAACTGATGTCCCTGGCAGAGGCTGAAACATGCTGGAATGCCACAGAAAGACAGGTTTGAGGGATCCCAGATAGTCCCAGTGCTTATGCCAGGTTTAACTTCTGTGGAAAAAAGGTCTCAAGTGCAGCCTAATAGAAGTGAAAAGCTCAAAATGTTAATGTCAGTTCACCTCTGCTATTGGAAATGTACTCCAGCAACAGGATTTCATTCTTCAGAGCGTTCTGTTTTCTAGCAACTCAGAGGAGAGACACACACTGAGAAAAAGCCTGCTGATTTGAAACATGTACCCAGCTCCTTAAGCCAGAATGTAAGGTTTACAGCAAAATTCTCACAGGCACATATAGCTCTCAGGAACATGGGGGGAATGCTAACAGTGTTCACAGACCAGACATAAATATATTCCCTAATTGAAGGCCCAGAACTAGAAGCAGTCCTCATATATATTTGCCATAAAGTGAGGGGGTATACAGGAGGAGAGTGCAAATGAACTGCAGATATACAAACATCAAAAAGACAAAAAACCCAGCTTAATGAGCATGGAACTGTGTAGGCTGTGGGACAGTCCATGGACGGCTTGCACAGAGGAAATTGCTACTACTTGTCGGCATGTCCCAGAAAAATAACCATCAGGAGCTTGATTGCAATTACTCTCAGCTGTACTTACAGTAAAATTAAGTCCCGCCACTGGGACTTACAGAAATATGTCAACCCAAGAACCGTAATGGTGCTAATAAAGAAAGCAAGTAAGCAGCAGTTACCATATTGCAAATAAGATCATTTTAACAGCTTTGCTCAAGCTCTCATTAATGATGCTCATCAACATTTTTGTGGCTGAGCATTGCTTTAGGGCTCTTTTGCACCTGCTGTTCAGAAATTTCCAGTCAGCACTGAACAGAAAAGCAACATAAGAAAAGTCACTAGCTAGACAGCAACATCCTGCTGTGTTTAGAGGATGCCAGTATTATGCCATTTCTTATTTGGTTATATTCTTTCAGTATGAATATCGATTCCCGTCTTTAGATAGAGACCACTCAGCTCCTGTTCTTAAGAGCGTTTGAGACACAGTACAGAGTTCAGGGCGAAAGGCTCACCAAGATGGATTATCCACTAAAATGTCAAAATATTATGAAGAGTAAATATCACTGAACAAAAGCAAAAGTGGAATGTTGCCCGTGACAGTCATGGAACTGGAAAAAAAAGAAAAAAGGTTCTCGGTGAGTTAAGACAGTGCTAGTGATTACGTGCTGTTCCTGCGCCATGACAAGCCCCGTAGCGAGCCATGTGACTATCAGCGAGCCAAGAGTGACTTTTCAGGAACAGGCCTTTTATGGAGTTGATTAAGTGGAATGATCAAAGGCGAGGAGAAATACTGGAACCAGATGGCAGTGGCATGAAGCAGGAGAACAGGTGCTAACAAGGCAGCATTAACTTTTAAAGCCGAAGAGCAAATTATAGTTTGGTGTCTATTGTGATGAAAGACCACGGACCACACGAAAATTACTTCCCCTTAGGCACCGATCTTAGACTCATAGTGAAATTATACAATACAGAATTATCACAAACAATTTTTTATATAAAAAGATTCACATTTCATAGCTATTAAATGATTTCAAGGCCATGATCATGAACATTTAAAATATCTTTTTATTTATAATAAAAACTTAAAAGCTACATCAAAAGCCTGAGGGTAACTTCTGACCGTGGCCATTGTTTTTTAGGAATTAGCAAAAAATCTAACAAAGCAGCAATCTTTCAATTTAGAGATATACTAAAGGACTGTGGCATTGTCACTCATTGATGTACATGCCTTGAGGTCATTTCATTTAGATTACTTTTTGTACTTTTTTATGACCTTGATTATATTATCTATTCATTGAGACACCCTAGGAAAAAGGATCATGTTACACATATATTTTTAAGTCTCAAACAGCTATGTTATATATATATATTTACATATATATATGTATGTATGATCACTCTAAATTTTAAGTACATTTCTTGCTGAACTAAAAGCTCTTGATCATCTAGGCACACTTACCCATTATACATTTCTGTAGTTTTTGATTACACTTGATCCTGCTTTTTTAAGAGTCTGTCTGAAATAATTTAATTATATCTACATTTATGTAAAAATGAATTTCTGTAGAACATCAATTTATAGCTGAATTTCAGGAGAAAAATAAAATACAAGACAGTGAGTTTGCAACATTTAAACGAGTTTTAATTTGATAGTTTAGTTTTTGTTTTTTTTTCTTCTACAGGTTTGCCACTGCAGAGAGCCAAACCTATCCTCCCACGAGTACACTTTCTCAGCTGGGGAAATTAATGCAGCTTCCACTTCCACAAATAATCACATCAGTGTCTTTATTTATTCATTAATGTTGTTAAGCCTTGACGCATGGCATCACAGCACAAACAGAGCGTGGGGACAGTCAGGTGGAATCACAGTCTGCTGCACTACAGAAACATTCACACAAACAAACACAACCAACAGCCTTTTACTCGGCAGCACCTCTGCAGGCCCCTGAGGAGAACAGCGAAATGCTACTTAGCAGTCTGGAGGTGAGCGCTGGATCTGGGATTTGGATTTAAATCCCAGCTTCCATCAATGCCAAGCCTTCTTAAAGAATGTGGTGAGAAGTAAGTATGTTGTAAAAAAAAGCTGCATCTAAGGAAGGTGAAGGAAAGTCAAAGTCAGACGGTCGCAGTCTACATGATGAACCATGTTTGGTGCAAGGCACTGATTCACATGCTTGGTATTTTACACAGAGCAGGGCAAGTGCTTCTTAAATAAAACATGTGCATCTTATGAAAGTGCAAATGATATGATTTAAGGGAATTTTTTAAAAGTGAGAAGAATTTTTTCTTGTGTTGTCAATAAATGTCACAGTTCTAAGTTCAAAAACTGGCAAACTACAAAATACACCGCCCTACGTGTATTCTGCAACTGCAAAAAGTAACATTTTCAGAATACATTACAGATACATTTCAAATACATCTTGATAATGCATTCGGGGCATAGTGATATATTCAGGTCACACTTTGGTTCAATAGGAGATTCAGTGGTTGGGGGTTGATAAAATCATGGTATGTTCAACAAAGTAAGAATGAATAAAAATGCACAGTTCCTACTTAGTCATTTAAAGTAACGGAACAGTTTTCCAATGTTCAGCAGATTCTTGCACTATAACTATACACTCGGTCTATCCCATTCTTACTACTAAACTTACTATTTAAAATTCTTACAATATTTATAAAATTGTATTGAATAGAGCTTTTTATTGTAGACCCTAGAACAAGTTAGGCACGATTTTCACTATATCCGTCTTTTCAGATAACGTAAAGTTTTTTTTTTCATGTTTGCAATAGTCTACAAGCATTGTAATACTATGTTTTTAGTGAAAAAAAAACACAAACTGAACCGATTTAATACTAAAAAGAAAGCTTTACAGAAATATTCTAGCAAACTAGACCCCTGTCGAAAAGTTCTTGAGGAACTCTCCATAAAACCATGCTGAGACATCCTTTAAAATGGGAGAGGAGGAGTGTACAAGGAGTTGTTTCTGGCTAATAATAATTCACATGCTTTGTTAAACATGTTGTAAGGTTTGCAGACTTTGATCATAAACCACTGAGGCCCCAAGATGAAAAATGTTGGAAGTATAAATACATATAATTCTTTCACACAGCACGGTACTGCTTTCCAGAACTCAAGGTCTGGCTACACCAGCAGATTCTGCTGAAGGGAGTGCTATAGCAGTATATTTCTTTGCCTGGGTTTATTTCCATGAAAGAATTTAGTCAGCATAAAAATGTATATAAATATACAGACCTGCAGCAGGTGATACTTTTAAGGGAAAAAAATCAACTAAAATCTAGAAACTATAGCTGGTGGTGATTAGTATCCACTTGGCTCCAGCCTGACACACCGAGATGACAGAACACATCAGCTTACATATAAATAGCCCATTTTTATTTTCTTAATCATAAAATGCAAGTATTCCAAACTTGAATGTTGTGTGTGTGAGGGTTTCTGTAGAATTAGCTTTGATAAGTGAGAGGCGAGCACATCATTCTAAAGTGAAACCCTGAATCAGGAGCCAACTAAAAATAAATAGCTGAAGACTGTCTGAAAGACTGAAAGAAAGAAGATTAGAAAAAATACTCTTGAAAGGAAAAAAGCCTTTCCAGGACATTTTAGCAGCATGCTGACAGACTAAGTGTATAAAAGAGTCTGTAAGGAGCAGCAGGCAGCATCATTCAGACGCAGCATGAGGACTGAGCTGGGCCTGGCTCCACCACCCAAAACTCACCCAACCCACAGAGAAGTGTAAAGACACTCTTTCTAAATGTCTAAAATAAAGGTGCCAAAGGGTTCCTTTTATGTTGAGCTATAGGAATGCTATGATCAATTCCTTAAAGAGCCTTTCAGTAGTCGATGACACAGAAAAGATTGACAGAAAACATGCCACAGTTGGCTACAGAGTGATTCTTTTTTTTTTTTTTTTTTTTTTTCGGAGAAATCTTCATAGATGACATTCATCATTTCAAAGAACAATTATTTTAAGAGTAGAGCTTGGTTGGTGTTGAATTTCAGACTATAGGTGAATTGTATATTAGATTGGCAAGGCAAATTGATTCAGTAAATAAGTGACCGACTGGTAACAGTTGTTATTCAAACTGTGTGGCAAAATGTGTGATTGCTATTAAAAATGATTATTATTATTAGGACCTTTAAGACTATGTAGTCTTCAGATTAATAAATAAAGAGAACAATTAGATAAGAGCTGTTCATCAATGCCAGGAAGGACTCCACAAGGCATTTTTAATGAGTGTTCAGTACATTGCAGCGCATGCTTCCACTTCTCATGTTTTTCCCTGAGTGAGGAAAACCCATCAGCAAGCCAGAAGCTCCTGTGAAATTTCCTTTTATCGTGATCATCATGCCCAGCTGATCCATGACAGCTTTACAAACGAATTCAAATGAAAAGAGATTGCAGACCATCATCTAGGCATCAAGTGTTGCCTAGATGATGCAGTAACATTTTTACAAAAAACACATCTCTGATCTATTTCATTGAATCCCTTTAAAGATGAAGCCAAAGGCGCAGTTTGATTTAAAGCCATATGCCTAAAGGCATTTTCTGTAACTAGCAGTAAAATTATTTCAAAAAGGACAAATAAGTTCACACACGCGCGCACACACACACACACACACACACAAATCTCACAGCTGTCCAGTCTAATGTTAAAGTAATTTATACTCCTATTGCAGAGCCCATGTTGACATATTTTGAAAGAGTTTTAAGGAGATGAATGGAGGATACATGAAAGAGAGTGTATAGAACTGAGAAAGAAAGGACGCATCAATCTGCCACTCTTATCATGGTGGCCAGGCCAGGCTGAGCTATAGCCTTGGTTAGCAGTCTGCAGCAACCTGGGGATCAGGCAAATCATCAGAAAAACACAAGCTCATAAGAAAAGAAAGGGGAGTGATAACAAAATGGAATTCAAGATCAACTGAATTGAACTGCTGGGGCTAATGTCTGTTGCATGGAGCTTCCTCTGAGCAGAGGAACAGATGGGATCAATACTTTAGTGTTTCCATGACTTTGTAAAATGAAGTGTCAGGACTCGGGCAGTCTATTTTTGGAGCTGTGATGGGATTGCTTTTGTAATTAGTCCTTGAGTGGCCCTTCTGGGCATTCAGCGTGAGCAGAACCCCATTGGTTGAAGGACGATATTATTACCTCTGTGCACCAAGAAGCCGTTTTTGTTTAGACTAAAAAGATGCTTGTTGTCCAGCAGCTAACAGCAGGCATCTCTTGCTTGGATAATCAGACTGCCCTGTCTTTCAGAAGATTGAATTAGTATTCCCTTCATCGTAACAAACTGGTGGTCCTGGCAGTGTTGTGTGTTTGTATATGATTGAATGAGAGGGGCAGGGCTTTCTCACCACACCTCTTGCTCCTCTTCTCCATTACACTGATTGATGGCCTCTGAACGGATGCCTGCCCCCCCCCTTAGTTGTGAGCTAAAGAGATTAAAAGCAATAAATTTGTGAACAATCTCTCCAAGGTCGGGATATGCTATCCTCCATGCTATCCCGTGCTATCCATCCCCCACAGCAAAATCGTTCAGGCAAAATGCTACATATGTCATGGACGTGAACAGCAGCAAAGAAATGTGTCCATTCACTAAAATGTTTAGTTTCACATGAATTCACATATGACTCATTTAAACAGCTTGTGCATGTTTTTCTTATTACACAGCGTGGTGTCCTTCAACAGTGAATCACTAATTGCTAAGCAGCAATCCAAGGCTCAGTGAACATGTTTTATTTCCTACCTCCAGAGGTACAAACAAGCTGCTAGAGACGAGTGCAGTAAAATTGCCCGTCTTAAGTTGTAGCTTTTGCTTGAACAAATTTCTTTGAACGAGACTCAGTTTTCCACAATTCTAAATGTAAATCCCAATAGCACAAATCTCTTGTCTAAATCAAAAACCATTTCAGACCCTTGCAGTGCTTTCCCAACAAGACACAATAACAGCAGACCCAGCCGAGTCCCACTACACATTGGGGATAAAAATGAATAACACATTTGTCTAAAGGTCTGTTTATCAGCTTAAAGCTGGCTTGTTGGCCACAGGTTTGCTAAGATATGCGACAGTAAATCAACATTTTAAACAGAAATGTTTTATAGGTCACTCAAAAGTGTAAATTTTCTTGTAATAGTATATGCCTACTATAAATGAGCTTTTTCCATTTTAAATATGAGGATGGGGTACTTTGTTAGTTTGTTTTCTTCTGTCACATACTGAAGTTGAACTCTATAAAATGGCATTTAAAGCAAAAAAAAGCTTTGAGTTGCTGATTTAGTTATGAACTTTAAGGTCCTGTTGGCAGTTTTAAGGCATTTTTCATAATGTATTCTTGGGAGCCTGCGATGGGCTGGCGACCTGTCCAGGGTGCGTCCCCCGTCCTAGCCCTGTGTGCGCTGGGTTGGACACCGGCACTCCCCCGCGACCCCGTTTGGGACAAGCGGCAGATAATGGTTGGTAATTCTTGGGAGCAAAAAAAAAAAAAAAAAAAAAAAAAACTCTTGCGATTTTTCGCTGCAAGAACCTGCAAGATCAAGAGAATGGAGACGGGTCATCTAAGTATTTGAGATGTACATGTTATTGTACATGTTATGGGCTATGTACATGTTATTGCAGAACTTGCAGGGTCAGCTGAATTAACTGCTTTGAACTGGTCTAAATTTAAGTAAGGCCTAGTGTCCATTTCTCATATATAGATAATGGGCTAGTGTTGGCCTTAATGGCATGTGTTTCACCATATAAATACTTTTCTTTAGTCTAGACAAAGGCTAAGGAGTCCAGAACTGTACCTTAGAAAATAAAATCAATATTATAGAGCTCATAAGGCTGCGTGCTAGCATATAAAATGACCACACCAGCACATAGAACAGTCATAAATTTTCTTTTGTTCTAAACACTTGCCAGTGTTCTTAGTTTAAGAACCTATAAGTACTGATGGAGTGGTATGTTAACACTACTCACTCCTAACTAGCATATTATTTTAACATTAATTATTAAAGTATTTCTTGTTTGACTTTGTGTCCTTCCAGACGCAGATGCAGTGGGCATAGCAGCTTAGAGCCTCACTCTAGTAAAATTATTATTACTTAAAAAATAAAATCTCCTGCGATGGGCTAGTGACCTGTCCAGGGTGTGTCCCCCGTCCCTCGCCCTGTGTGAGCTGGGATGGACTCCAGCACTTCCCCCTTTGACAGTGAAGTTTAGGGTCAGTCAAAAAAAAAGTCTTTGCTTTGATTGACTTGCAGAATTTGATTTGACCTATTTAATTCTATTTCATGTTGTTCCAATTTGATAATTAAGGAGTTCAGACTGCCAAAACATGATTGTACATCCTTTATGTTTAAAATAAATTTTGATCCAAAGTTAAAATGTTCCTGCTTGTTTGCTTCACCTACCTTCAAAATAGAGGCAGGGTTCTGATAGCCATTAAATAAATACATTTCTCTATGCTGCTTAAACAAACTCAAAGACAAAGATGTTTAAACTTATTCTGACCATTATTTGTGGAAGATGCTACATGGTATGGTGGAATATCACTTAACAGAAAGACATAAGTAGTAACTTTTGGAGCAGACCGGAATTTCTGTGGCAGAATATTTTGACTATCAGCCAGTATGACAGGGACAAAACAAAGTGCTTAACTACAGCAGCAAACATGATCTTTCACAGCCTCCAGAGAGAGGATAAGTGGATTAAACTCTTAAAATCCAACTATTTTGTGTTTTGTGTAGCCAGTGATGTCTAAAGTTCTAAATACAGATGTCTTGACCTATGAGACTAAGGAATATAAATTAGCTTTTTTTTAGGAAGATATGTTTGTGCTCTGCCCTCAAAATGTCAATTTTACAACTCGAGTTGAAGCTGGATGAAGTCAGGTAGTGTATAACATTTGCATTATATTCACCCAGAGCACATTTGGTTGCTTCCGACCGACAGATTGAGTCCTTGTGCCAGGTACAGAATATTCTGCCCTAAACTTTAGCCAGAATATTCTGCTATCCCGTCAGAAAAAGAGACGGTGCATGTGACAGACAAGCCTGCCTTTGCCAAAGTTCCTCTCTGGTCTCAGATGACTGAAAGATAAAGCATTACATCCTCCTGACTGCTGCCCATGCTTGAGTGGGGATCAACACAGCTACAGCTGATACACCTTTAAGCCTGAAGTTTTATAGCCTTTTCTCTGCATGATACTCTTGATTAAAGTGGCTTAGCTCAGATCTGTCTCACACTGAGTATTTCACGAGGTGTTTTATTGAAGGACCACCTTGTGGGAATGTTCTCAAACACTGTCCTTTAAATAGGCACGTGTTTCAGTGATTCAGTCTACTGCATGCTGGAAAACATGCATCAGGTGTTTCTGGTGGACTTGAGGATGTGACGAAGTTGCCAAAAAAGCTGTGATTTTCAGCCCAAGGACAAATTTTGGCACCGACCAGCGATGTCAATTCAAACAGAGTGCAGAAAAGGAAAGATCTAGACAGAATAACTGATCTATCAAAGCGCCAACAACCAAGGATCACCAGTCATGCTGTAGCCTCTTTCTTCAGACGAATAAGTGAATATTCTGAGAGAGGATTGGAAACCGTCCTTCCTTCAGAACTAATCTAATTTACATTAATATAATCAAACAAAATGTTTGCCCTGCATCTCTGTTATCAGATTGACTAGGCTGGTATTTGCTCTCTATGTGGGAAATGTTTATGCTCTGTGCTCTGCAACGAAAGGCTTGAAAAGATTTTTTTAAATGTTTGCTTCCAGTTTAAAATATGATTTATCAAATGCATTCCATTCCACGTTATGGAAAAAGAAAATCTATAGGGAGACCTCTGAAACTATTGTTATTATAAATTTTCATCAAGTCTTCTTTGGAATGTCTTTGAAAAATTCCTTGAAATTATGGTGGTGGTGGTCTAGTGATAGGGTACTTGCCTATGAACTAATGGTTCAAGAAATCCCAGGTTCGAATCCCACCTCTAGCACTACCAGTACTGGGTCCCTGAGCAAGACCCTTAACCCTGAGTTGCTCCAGGGGGACTGTCCCTGTAATTAGGACATGGAAGTCGCTCTGGATAAGAGCGTCTGCCAAATGCTATAAATGTAAATGTTCATATTACTCTCTGTCTGTAAATGTTCATGAGCAGAAGTATCTTACCTCATTATCATAATGCTTGAGTAGACTTAACTCAATGCTGCCTTTACAGCTAACAAATCTATGAAGTTTTCAGATATTCCACATGTTGTGTCTGTGCTATGTTTGCCATGTGCTCCTGTTCAATGTGCATTTGTTAATGAACTAGACCCGCCTTTGCCCCACCTGATTCCTGCCTTCTTAGCAGTGTCCCCACTTCCCCTCCCCTGCCTTAGCTGTGGCCTGTCCTATCCCGTGTGTTCCTCTTGTGAAGTGTGTAAGTACATTTGTGCTTCATTTGGTATTTTCACTTTGGTCTCATTGTCCTATTCCTGTCTCATCTTCTATTACTTAAACACAGAATGTTTGTCTCTGATGATCAAATGTGGAAACAAAGCACTGTTATAAGTTGCTCGGGATAAGAGCGTCTGCTAAATGCTGTAAATGTAAATGTAAGCACTTTTTATTTTCCTGTTTCTACCGGTCATTACAAAAGCACCCTCTGGCATATCGAAATCAAGTGTCATTTTTTTCTATTTACTTCACTGAAACACCTTTACATGGTGAGATGGGAGGACCAACGGTAATGTCCAAAACCTAAAATCAGATTACATTACCTTACATTTCAGTCTACATACTGCTTTGCTCCCTCTGGGAGTTTTTTAAAATTATTATGTGGGAATTGAAAGGGTTTTTAGAACAGCAAACTGGACATCAAGTCAAGTCAAGTCAAGTCAAGTACATGTACACAGTACGTGAAACGAAATAACGTTCCTCCAGGACCCTGGTACTACACACAAGACACAAGACAACATCAGACACAACAGAAGACACAACATAATACACAAGACATGGCAACAAGTGCAGACAACAGACAACAACAGACAGCACAACAGACAGTACATTCATCCATAAGAGGGCTGCAGTGTTATAGAACAAAGCAGCCCATGGACATGCATGGTATAATGAATGGGGTGCTGAACATGCTGTAAAAACCAACCCGCAATGTGACTATACATTATTTTGCTAAATTAATTCAAAAAATGAAATGACATGGAAGCAGGTCTACCTTCAGATTTTTAAGGATTGTTAAATGCCATCTTACAACATGTAATATTTCCATTTGATATCTGTGATACTGGCTCCAAATAATTTTTCATTTGCTTCTCTACCCCAGCAATAAATAAGATGCTGGGAAAGAGTGATTTTACAGAATGTCTAGAGTGAGCTTGGACCCTGCCTTATAAGTGTCAAAAATTCAGACAAGTAGATAAGCAACATGGTGTTATTTTGGTGTACATTAGAACATTGGTGTACATTATTTTTATTAATCTATGAGAGGAGCACAGAGCCCAACGGTTAATGTGGGTGAAGAAAATCACCTGCTGGACTCGGACAGGGACACCACAAAATCCACCCACATGCATCTTCTAAAAAACAGCTCGCCCCCATTCCTGGAAATATAGCCTGTTAAAAGATACGTTTAGTGAATTCATAATTGCTAGTCTTTTCTGCAAATCATCTAGAATATGCCAAGGATAGCCACCAGTCATTTTCCAAAGCTAATATCAAATGTCGAGGCCAATAATAATCTTCTTAAGCATCTTGGAAAGATTTTGGGGAAATCTGCTGTTTGTTTGGGGTTTTGGCCTGAGCTAGAGCTCTTGCTCAAAAGCATATCATTATCATCAGTCAGAAGGAGGCCATTCCTATTTGAAACCTGCCTTCAGGCAAAGCTGGAAGCCACAGAGGCTGTGTATAATGGGGAGGCTTTTAATCACTGTACATTTGTGGACCACAGTGATGGGGCAAAGCCACACTGTAGTTAAATACTGTTTTGGAAAAACATTAATTCATGGTATTAGTTAGCTCTTGCGGATAGACATAGTCCTCTCTGTTGCCACTAATGAGAGGAAAACATTTTAAAAATCCTGCTGGGAAACCAACATATACATACATAACATATGTAACATATACACATATAAACATATAAAATGCAAAGAAAATTTCTACTTTATATAGAATATGTAAACTCTGAAAGCAACAGAGTATTTGACACCATACATGAAAGTGACTGTTTATCATTGTGAAACACAGCACACAGAGAATCACTACAAAATGCATTCTCTGCATTTAACCCATACACACAAATATGAAAATGCTAAAAATGAACCCTTGTATTTTTCCCGCTCCTGAAAATATAAAGCAACTATTCTAATAATACTATTCTTATATGCTGTCTTTGTATGAAAACCAATACCACTAATTAGCTGCTGTGTTGCACACTTCTATACACACAAGCAAACAGAAAAACATGAAATTTACTTCTAACTGTTGAGTAATGTAGTTGAACCTTGAGTACTGTAAAATGTCAATTTAGAATCCAATTGTATATATTTTTTTCTATAAATACATTTTTCATAAATCCATCCATAAATCCATCCTCCTCAACCACTAAATAACTGTAGCAGTGACACCAGCTTATTACATGGCTTAATGTGGACCAGAATATGATCTGAGTATGCTGACACAGTGTGGCTCAAGACTGAGAAAGAAATCATTCTAGGCTCTACCACCACCACTCTTCAACCTCTATGCAGGGGTCATTAAAAAGCAATACCCAAAGGCAGCAAATTGTGAAAAGAACATTAACAATCAATGATATGCTGATGATACCACCCTACTGGGCAAAAACAGAGAAGATCTGGATTGACTCATCCTGAAAGTGCAAGAAGAAACCAAGAAGGTGTGGTTGCACCTAAACATCAAGAAAATGCAGGTGATAACCAAAATGGGGACACGACATGTGAGATCAAGAATAGAGACTGTTGTGCAACTTGTGGACAGAAAGAATCACAGACAAAGTGTTGAGCTGAAAGCCATGATCACCAACTTATTTTGACCATTTCACGTACAGCAATTCACTTGAGAAGTTGAGGGATGAGGAAACGGATGCCCAAAAATGTATTGGCTCACTACTGTCAAATCTGATAACAACATGAGCGTGAGTGGACTCAAAGAAGCAGTGATCAATAGAACTCTGTGAATGGGAATGATTCATAGACTGACTGAAAATCATCCCCAATTGAAGAAATAATTGATTGACTACATCGGCCTTCAAGCTCTAGAGCTAAACTGAAGATACAAAATTTGGTCTTGTAACATTCCTTGGGTAATCAGCTGCTTGTGGGGTAAGTGGAAAGCGGAAACTGTGTGAATTATGTTTTTTTTTTATCTTTGTCTACAATAATTTAGCAACAATTTTGACCCAGTCCAGCTTTAATGAAGTAGTTATAAAATACAGATATAGTGCAGATCTAAGGTCTTGTTGCACTAGAGATTTCTCCCATTTTGGTGTAGTGCATACTCTTGTCTTCCAACCACCAGTTTTAGGCATCAGATGATTATAAATGATCATAATGGAGATCTAAATTCAGCAGCAGCTCTTGTGCCAGATAACAGGCAGTCCAACAAGGACCTGTTTTAAGAGACTCCAAATGTAGCATATAAATATTAACTCTGTTGCTTTTTTTTGCACTGCTCATCACCTTATGTAGCTTATGTAACACAATGTCAGTTCCTACAGAAATAGCCTGCCTTTGCCCACGCTTTCCTCCCACAAAAGAATATGAGAATTATTTCACTCCGGCTCAACACTCAAGTTTACCACCTGCACTCCAAGATGAAAGCTATTGGCTGCACAAAATGTCATTAAATTCCTTTAGCCTGTGAGGTTTACACTGAGGTCATGTCTTTTCTAATTACACATAGTTTCCTACAACACCTTGAATCCTGTTTTCTTTCTTACATTCATTATGCGTTCAGCTTTATAGGGCCAGCTTCTGGGTTTGTGATGGAACCTGGGGGTAGGTTTTGCCAGCTGGAGGGTGAGTGTGAAGGTGAAAGAGGTTGAGGAGCTGTTTTCACAGCAAGAGCTGGAATAAAAATCTAACACTCGAACTTTTTTTCCATTCTTTAAAATGGCAAAACATTTCGTTCTGTGGGAAAGATTTTATTTTGCGATTTTGCAACAGCCCATGGTTATGGTTAAACTTTTTTGATTCTTTAAAGAGGACATGTGGATTTGGAACCCCTAAAATCTCCAGCAGACTGAAAGGAGGGATGCAATGAGGAGTTCAACAGTGTATTGCGTATCCAGGGTCATGTTGCGATGACCCACGGAGAGACGGACTGAGGTAAAACACCTACTGACCCTGCCATCTGTCTCCCAAACACACTGTGCAGGCAGGGAAGGTGCCACCTCTGAGCTGGACAAGACCCAACCATGACAAACTGGCACCAAATACACACAAGCTGGACTCTAGGCATGTTCGCACTATGGTTTAACTGGAACTCTAAATGGAGATGTGGTAGGATTACAGATATTACACATGAAGGCAGAGGCAGTGCTGTCATAATTAACTTATGCTATTCACTATATAGTCATTGTCTAATCTATCAAACATGTAATACATGCTCAACCCACAAGTGTGTTCTTTTATAATAGCAACTGGTGGAAAGTTCAGCAAGCTTTAAAGAATGTTGATGGATAAAACCCATTCAATCTAACAGGACGCTGTAGCCTACAACTCAGCCCAAACAGTTTTTCGTTAAAATATCGAAATTCCCTGCAGATAACTACATTTGTATGTTGAATGTTCTTTTTGAAATACTGTGAAATTTTAACAGTGTTGTAATAAACTGTAACTATTTATTTTGTAAATGACAATTGTGAATTTGCCACAATTCTAATAGAAATTTCATCCCAAATATACACCCTAATGGTGAACCTTTATACAAAAGAAATAATCTATGAAATGAAAAATAGGTAAATATACACATGCTGAAAAGATTACTGAAGAGTACGAAAGTATATACACTGATGAGCCCCTTCCCCTTTAGGTCAACTTTCTTTGCATCTTCAGTCTTTGACCATTTAAGCCGGCCCACTTACGGTACACTTGGTAGTTTAGTGTTGCAGGCTGCTATCCAGCTGTGGCCTGTTTACTATGACTGGTTGTAATTCATCAGTGATCAGTGACCAGGACCAACCAGAAGCAGGTATTATTAGTAAAATGCATAAGCGTATGTGCTATACAGAGATGATCAAGCACAATGCTGCTGAAGTTTTTTCAACACCACAGTGTCACTATGAGAATGACAATCATCCACATTCACAATGTCCTGGGATCAAAATCTGACCACCGGTTAAGAACCAGAGGATGAAACTTATGTAAGTGTTGTAGGCGTATGTAGGTATGGTATAACCTTATGTAGGTTTGGAAGGTTTTAGATAAAATGGTTTATTTATTGATACTTAACTGACTAAAACTGGTAGCATATAGATAGGTCAGTTACAGCAACAAAAGACCTGAAGTTAAATAAGGGTCCAGAAAAAATGATAGCATGCAATCCTAGATCTTTTGAACTAGTAGCTATGGCTGGCAGTAGATGGCAACAACTGGGTAATATTCCCATGATGTGAGCATTCAAAGAGATATTGTGTTGGATCCTCCCAGAAAGCTTGTGCATGCCAGGTGCAATTCTCAATTCAATCCCACAAGCCTGCTCAGACGGTGGGCAGACCATCAGACCACTATGGCAATAAAACCCAACTGCCCATCCAATGCCAGCTCTTGTTACAGCCTTAGATGAAACAGCCCAGCAATTAGGGTGGCAAATGTATTCCAATTCATTTCTCATTTTTAATTATAGTCCCCAAGGCCTCCTCAGGGAAACAGGGAGGTGTTTTTAAATCCCATACAGCTCTTTCCTTTGTTCATCACTTTATTTATTCAGCAAGTTCTGTCTGCATTTCTTTTTTTTTCTTGTCTACAGTCTTTTAATTGCTTCGAGCCGATGTGTCATTAGCCAGGATACTTTGATTTATGGAGTGGGTTATTATAGTGCCCTTGGTCCAGGGAACTCATATGTGCAAGGGGAGGTGAGGTGGCATTAGGAGGGTATAGTGCTGGAGTTGTCTCTGAAGATGGATGTGTCAAAGTCACACTTGAAGTTCAAACAAACTGCTCTTTACCGATGCGGTCTCTACGTCACACTCGCTGTAACGCTCTTTGATTTTTGATCACTTCACATAGCAATACTAATACTAATTTACCACTAGATGGCATAACACAATGATTCTATAGCAGGTATGTATAACAAAAGTCCACCCTTTAATATTCAAAGCCAGGACAAACTGTTTAGACTGTTTAGATAATTCACAACTAGCCAAACAATGTGGCAGAATGTGACATAATAATCTTTGGTGGTGTGACACCTGGCCACCAGAGTAGCAGACTGGTCACAATATGTAAATATAATTAGCATTTGTTAGCCTACCTGTGCATTAGGCTAATTTAACTAAACATCAGCAATGGGCAGGGAGAACAAGAGGAGCTTCATACATTATTTTGATTAATAATGACTTTAAAAAGTTCCTAAAATTATCTTCAATTTCCAAATAATCAATTAATCTCATGTAACATTAAATGATGTATATTATAATACAGTGTAAAGGAAGTAATTTTCAAATGAGTTAAGCAAGGCTGCACAATGTGAATTGTCCCAGACTAGTAAATGGCCAAGAATGAATTCAGCCAACCTGAGCTTCAAATAAGTAATCGAATCACATAAATACTACAAGCTTGGTAATCCATTTAATTGTTGCTGCTACATACAAACAAAATTTTGTAGCATACTCAAAACATGTTTCGTCACACCTTTTTACATTTGATGTAGCAGAGAGTTTCAAAAATATTCATTCAATACAGTACAATTTTATTTTTAGCTCATTACTATATTAATTTTGCACTTTATTTAATAAAAAATATATATTTTTAATAAAATAAGGTACTGTTTATAAATGTTACACTGGGGTCTTGTGGGTAGGACATCAACGCATAGCCAGGGATCAGTGACTTTTTTTTTTTTTAATTTTTTTACTATAGTGAACAAAACAAAACTCAAAGAACTGAAACACCACTGTTACCATCGTTCCTGAATCTAAGCCTCTGAAATGGCTGACACTCTGCTCTGACTCATTGGGGCTTAAATAGCCAGACCCCAATGAAGCACACCTGTACCCACATGAGCCCAGGTGTGCTCAGTCAGAGCAGCGTGCCATCTACCGTGACTATAAACAGAACAAGTTCTCAGTGCAGAAAAAAAAAACATGTGTCCCAGTTATTTTTTCCTGTGAAAAGTTTACAGAATAACAGTTTTTTAAAGTAATATAAACTGGGGCAGTGGCAGCCTAGTGGTTATGTGCTTGCCCTCATGACTGGTAGGTCATGAGTTCGAGGCCCAGAAGATTACTTTGAGGTACCCTTGATCAAGGTACGGTCCCCAGGGTGCAGTCATTACAGCCCACCACTCTTGCTGCTGGAGTGTGTGTGTTCGCTGCTGGTGTGTTTGATGGGTTAAATGCAGAGAACAAATACACTGTTCACTGCTCAGTGTGTGAGTGCCAAAACAGGAATTACATTGATTTCATAAGTGGCTACTTAAGGTATGTAACAGTGCTGTGAGTGAGCAAACATTCAGTTTTTTTGAAAGCAGTCAGTGTTCTGTACTGAAAATAATTCCAATGAAAAGGACAAATATGATTTACAATATTCCAGTGTTAGCAGTGTAGTAAGTGTAGTGTGAGACTACGGTTTGCTGCATCAGCACAATCACTGTTAATGTGAACTGCAAACAATCTACAGGCAGTAGAATGAAGGGAAAGCTACGCCAGGATGTTTTATTCTCAAACAAAGTTTTTTTTCCATGTAATGCTGCACCAGATTTATATATATATATCATGTGACTTACTCTGCTTTAGGAAAATGTTCCTAGACTACAGTTTTTCATCATCAGATGATGTTTTCAAACATCCGTTTGCACCCTTAGTCTAAGTAAGTAGATTACTCTTTATATGGTTTACATTATTTAATTAGACTTTTTTTCTTTTACTTAAGCCAAATAAATATTAGATCTTATTATTTTGAAAAAATATGTAGATAGAAATCATGGAAACATTCTAAGCATCTTTTCAGTGTAGATGCTGTGAATAACCAACATCAGCATCTGCTGACATTGGTGCAAATTATAAACACCTAAAACAAACTCTGTTTCAAAACTGGAATTTGCAATGCCTCCTATAAATGATCGCATCCTGATGCAATTCTATCATGTCTGTTTCTCCATTACGAAAATGCATAGAGACTAATTGAATGCCCAGCCTAGCAAAGGCTAAGCGCTAGTTTGATTTACTAAACACAGGTCTACTTGAGGTGAAACTCCCATAGCACATAATTACAGAGCCAAATGAACATTGGCTGTAATTATCACAATTAACAAGCTTGGCCTAGCTCTGTGGGCTGGTGATTAACATCAGCCCAGCCCCAAGCAAACAGAAGTGCAGCTGCTACACACAAACAAATAGGGCTTAACCGAAGCCCTAGGGCAGTATGAGTACAGCCCAGAGGGATGCTCTTAATTCATGTGCTGCTACGTTTCAAGTGTGGACAGGTTTCTTGAATAAGAGCTTAAACGAAAGTGTTTGAAAGCATTTTTAACGATTGTGTATAGTCTGTATATAAGGATTTGGGGAAAAACACCCTCAAAAATTAATAAAAATCAAAGATTTATTTTTATTCAGTCATGCTAAGCTGACAGATAAAAATAAATGAGGTTTTATTAATACCTGTAAACAATACTATAATACTGTGAAATATCAAATGTTTCTGTCTTTACCTCATAATACAAAAGGCTAGAAATAGCAAATCCACCCTGACACTGGATGAATCTTGCCATTACTTCTCTACAGAACATCCTGATAACAATTGCAGCATTAGAAAAGCTCTCATCCCACACATCACTGTTAAAGCTTTATGTCTGAATGCTTTAAAGCCAGAAAAATAGCAGTAGCTGAAGGGAGGAATAGGAAATGTAGGTGCACTGAAGGTTGCTGAAATTGGGCAGAAAAAAGTAGCAAGAAACATCATTAGTGTGATTGGTTAGACACTTGCATCCAGAGTGGACTGGTGTGAAGGAAAAGGTAACAAATAAAGAACACATGACAAAACCATACTAGAGAAAAAAGATTTGACTAGAATGCCTGTAAATTAACCATACCAAAGTAATTTGGAAATGATTAATAACATCTGGATGAAGCAGTCACAATATGCAGTGCCTGCCCTTAATGTAGCACAGAAGACAAAGGGCAAGGCTACTATAGAAAACACAGGCACATTTAATGTGCCCTTCATCTGAAAAGGTCAGCAGAGACAGCGCACACAATGTCATTTGATTACACAAGCAAGAACTAAGCTTCTGGTAGTCTAGAGGTCACAAAATTTGGCTACAGTCCAAAAGGTCATGTGTTTGATAGCATCCTGCTAATGCTATTTCTGCTTTGAGTGAGTCCTTTAACTGATGCAAAAGATGCCCTAAGCATACTGTTTGTTGAAATGTCACCTGGAATTCTCAGCAGACACACATCCCCCTTAATAATCTGCAATCCCTTGGCATAATCTATAGAGTAGTATGAGTAATCACTGGGCCATCCTCTTGTTGGCCAGTGGGACATCCCTCTGATTAAATTTAAATCATGTTTTGCCCCTAACCTCCACTTTGATTTGAAGAATTCATCTGTTGAACATTAATGTTAAGTTACAGTCCTGCGGAACCGCAATTTGAGTCTGTGTTCCTCTAGATTATCTGGACTATACTGGGTTCATTCAACACAGGTAGCACCTTTTTTAGAAAAACAGGCAGTGTATATTTCCTTACATGTTATTCTATGTATAAAGACTGTTCCTGAGTCGCGAACCTCTGCCTGTCGCCTTTATGCCCCTTGCCAATGTAATTCAAACCTATAATCTTTGTAATAGATGTAATTTTGGTCCTGCCCATTACTTTCTTGATAATGATCAGAGATTTATGACGATATTCAAGACCACCTAGATAATCCACTGATTGTCCCGTGCATAATCACCAATTTATATGCTCAAAAAATTATAGTTAAAACACATTCCTAGAATGTACAACATAACTGAATAGCATCTTGAAAACTATGTCTGATTCCCTTCACATGAAGAAGATGAAGTGTTTTGGTCTTGGCCAGCCCTTTAATGCAGCCAGTACACCCTCCTCCACTTCACAATTCATCTTCTTGCCCCTGTGGATTTGTGGGAAGGAACTTAATAAATGAGAGCAACTGATTTCCCTCTTATTCATCTCCTGCCCTTTACACTCTCACTGGAACTTGTGTCTAGACAAAAGGCAGTGAATTTTCCTCAGAGATATCAGCAAGACCCTCTTCCCTCTCAGCTCACAACACTCAGGAATTAAAGTGGCTGATCGAGTTTGGGCCCTCTGCTCAGCTTGCCCCCAAGCGCCAGTAATTACTGATTCTGACAGACACAATATTGGTCCCGCTGAAGTTGCTCCGCTAAGCCAGGGTTGAATTTGAGAGCTCTGACTAAAACCATCTCTGAAACATCAGAGGAGACTTTTATTCCACAAATTAAAAAGTGATACATTAAGGTTGCAGGAAGAAAAAGATACATGTATGGATACTGACAAAATGCATCTTCTGATCGGATTCATCCTATCCTAATGCATCCTACTTCGATGGGCTTGAACAGGCACCCAAATAGGCTTTTCAGATCTAGAAAACAAAGCAAGACTGGGAAGGCAAACTGTGATTTATGTGTATGATTATGATTTGTGAAATATTCTGCAGTGGATCACATAGTGACAGATAAGGAGGCAATAAAGTACAATGTTAAAATATCCCAGTAGTTATTTGTGCATGCATCAGCTGGTTAACAAATAAAATACATGTTGCAAGGTATCAAATTCTGTTTAATGATATACTGTACTGAACACAGAACAGTCAAATTACAGCCAATCTGCTTGTGTTCAAAGTGCTCAGGAAAGAAAGACAGATTCTCCCTCAGGCTAAAATTAATATAAATTTAAACTTCAAATACTACAAAAACTCTAATAGACATTTCTCAGGAAAGTCTTTCAGTACTCAGCTTGATCCAAGGTTTCAGTTCAATACTGCATGATCAAAACAAAGAACCTAAAAGAGATGAACCTCTCTGGTCACTGCAAAAGAATTGCCAGCAAAAAAAAACCCAAAAAAAGTCAGAGAACCGCAATAATGAAGTCAACGGGGACATCTCTTATATTTTAGCATTCTCCAGCAAGGCTGAAAATCTAACTGAAAAGACAGAAAAAAATACACAAAGACAGACAAAAAAGAAAAAAAGAATATAAAAAAGGACTCTTGATATTTTGTGCAAAATAAAGTAGCTCCCATTAGCATGTAGGTGTGCATTTCTGCCACAGGAGAATTACCTCTGCTCCTGCAGGCCGGCAATGTAAGAGGCTAGAAGTTACGCTTGAGTATCCTTATGGCATTCTCATCCCTCTTTCGGCCCCCTGTAGCGATGCCTACATGGCAGAATCAGGGAGAAACCTCACTGCCTCTTCCTCCCCTACTGATGAGACATAAAATGAAATGATCTCTTTTTAAACAAAAAATTCAATGCTTACCTAGATTACAGCAGATTTGCTCATTTTGTGGAATATTACAAGTAGTGGGTGAGTCACAGCTGTGTTGGTGGCACAAGAGAGACCAAGACAAAAATTAACATATGGTCTTAATGTAATGGCTGACTGATGTATTATATTCCTCTTGTGTCTGTACCGCAGCAGCAGCTGTTAATTAGAAGTTTCTACCATTAAACTCTGCAGAAGCAATAAAGCATCCTGCATTTGTTTACCTTCTCATAATCTTGAATCGCTGAGCTGATCAGAGCTAATATTTACAATGAAGTCATATTGCTATTTTTGTCATTTATGACAATAGGATAAGTCATGTGACATTACACACTGGTGAGTCACTTACAAGCATAAATGTAAATCATCAGTGCAAAAAGGTCAGCTCTGAGCAAAGAAAATAAATCAAGTAAGAAAATTTTTAATGTGAACATAGCCCTAAAAACACCCTATACGGTGGCCATGTTTAATAATCAACCTGTCTAATAGGTCTACTTAATATGTATTCAATTACAGAGTGTAGCCTGAAGTTAAGCACAATCTATCAACCAGTACATTTATCATCTGTCATTTTCTGACCACTGTTAATCAGTGGTGGGCCATTCTACACTCAGCAGTCACACTGACAAACGGTGATGTGATAAATATCTGATCAGTGCCCAGCAGCCAAGTATGGCTCTGTGGTCAGAAACTAAACACTGATAAAGATGAAGGCTATTACGAATTTCGCATTGCAACAGATGGGCAATTTCAGACTGTTTACATGCAGAATGGACGTACATGATAAAGGTTTTCAGTAGTGGCCTGTGAGGGTGAATACAAAATAAATATTTTTCTTACAGAGACTATCCATTGAATATAAATTTGGTCATACAGAGGATGCTGAGATGACTTATTATGATGAAAAAGAATAGAACAGCATACTGTGCAAAGCTTATATAGCCACAGGTTGTCATCTAACCCTTTGACTTCTGATGCCCTCCCCATATTTGTGGCTCAATGAGGTCATGGCTGACTGTCTGTTTCTGTCCCAGAGTGCCATAAGTGCGAAAAAAGGACGAGTTTCTGAGGCATTTGCAGCCTAATTAGACCTTCAAGATGTTCAGATACTGGCGCAAGTCATTAACTTTCAGTGGCATTGCCAACATCCCTCGTAGATAAAGCCAGCACCAGCTGACATACGAGCAGATGTTAATCGATTATCACGTTGAGAATTTGGACACAATGTGCCCTTTGGGGTAATTCAGGCTGGACCATGAGGTCGATCAACTGTTACTTGAGGAAATTGACAATAAAAGTGACTTAGCTCAGTGTTGATGCTGATTTTATCAATCTCTGTCATATTAAGTCGCACCTTCTTAAATGGAGAGCCTTTTGCTGAGAATCTTGCTGTCAGAGACTTTAAGCAACAAAATTATGTGTGAGATACATATAAGTACATTAGGTTATATAGTGGGACTGGAATCAGATTTGTATAGAAAATGTCCTTAACCTAGTCCCTACAAGAAGCATTTAACCTTGCTCAATAGTGTATACATGAGTTTAAGATATTATACATGGATGACATCTATGCTTAAAAATGTTTTGCAAATGTGACCGATTCAAAAAGTACATTACTGATGGGTCATAGGTGGTGCACGATATATATATATATATTTCTCAGTTATGTTAATATGCTCACAAAAATTATTTCCAAAATATGTACATTCTGTATTACATTACAATAGAAAAACCCCAAAAGATACAGTACTGTGCAAAAGTTTTAGGCAGGTTTGGAAAAAATGCTGTAAATAAAGAATGCTTTCAAAAATGGAAGTGTTCATCATTTATTTCCATCAATCAACAAAATGCAGTGAATGAACAAAAGAGAAATCTAAATCAAATCAATATTTGGTGTGACCGCCCTTTGCCTTCAAAACAGCATCAATTCTTCTAGGTACACTTGCACACAGTGTTTGAAGGAACTCGGCTGGTAGGTCGTTCCAAACATGACTGTGTTTCAACCTCCGTGTGACATTGATGATCATCAGCACCTGTTTGGTAAAACTGGTTGATCATACACCGACTATAATCCTACAGAATCCCTGACTTTGTGCAAGTGTACCTAGAAGAACTGATGCTGCTGTGAAGGCAAAAGGTAGTAACACCAAATGCTGATTTGGTTTTGTTCACTCACTTTGCATTTTGTAAATTTATCAAAATAAACAATCATTATTTATATTTCTGAAAGCATTCTCTGTTGAAAGTGAAAAAAAAAATGGAAGTGACAACCCTTGTCATTGCGAGGTCACGGCACAGCACACATGAACCACAACGAAATTGGACCTCTGCATTTAACCCATGCACACTCAAACCTGTGCAGCAGTGGGCAGCTATTGAAAGCGCCCGGGGAGCACTGATGGGGACGGTACCTTGCTCAAGGGTACCTCAGGGCAACCTATGGGGAAGGGGTTTGAACCCCCGATCCTCTGATCATGCGGCTAACGCCCTAACCGCTAGGCCACCGCTGCCCCTGTTTACATTTACATTTACGGCATTTAGCAGATCCTCATATCCAGAGCGACTTACATTTCCTAATTGCTGTTTACAGCAATTTTTCCACGCCTGCCTAAAACTTTTTCACAGTACTGTATTTATATTACAAAAATGAATAAAACCTGTCTAGGGTTTTTCCACCTTTGGGAGCTGTGATAGGCTCCAGTTATGTTCCTAGTTAGGACAAGCAGTTAAGATAAAGAATGGATGAATGAATGGTGTTGTTTTAAAATGACTTTTTGGCAAAAATAACTGACAGTTTTATACTTTCAAAATATCAGTTTCAATATATCCACACTCCAGACTATGTGTGCTATGTGCAGAACTGGAAATGTGTACAATAACTGAACTATTTTTTCAATGATTTATTTCAAGATTGTATAGATACTCTTAGTGGCATCATTGCCTGAAGTTGAATTACCTGAAATGTCTGGTTCATGTTTATGTATGTGAGTTAAATGAATATCCTGGAACCAAGCTCTGGTACACTTTGCTTCCTTCACTTTGAACCAGTGACTACTGTGATGATTTAGAAAGCTAACCAATACCAGCCACCAGTAATTTTCTTATGTTAGTGTGAAATGTGAAAATATTCCCATTTTTATACAGTTTAACTACATTTTTATTAGAATTTTTCAGAGTCCAATTAATTTTGCCAAACATGCCTGCGGGTCCCCAAAGAACTGACTTAGAGAATTGACTGTGGTCTCACAGCAGGGAGGGACATTCATTTTAAAGATGTCAAAAGACTTTCCAATTAGTGGAATAGTTGGTAGCTCAGTCCATGCCTAATGCTGCATGACTTTAAAATAATCTCCAGTAGAGCTGGTGTAATTCTGGGATTAACCTATCACCCCTCTGTTACTGAAAAAGCCAGCTTCATGACTCATCCTCACTTTAAGTCAGCCACTCAATCAGTTGCTATATTTTAGTGTGAAACTTTTCTCAAAGAAGCAGCTCGCACTGACAACAGCGCTACAATGGAAAATCATTCGAAACTGAAAACAGCCTCTAACCAGAGTATAAAAGAGCATTTCAAATCACAAGTGCTGGCTCTGTAAACTCAACCCACAGGTTGTGTTCTAGACAATTGCATGGAGAAAAGTATCTCTAGACTCTACCATGAAGAAAACTGAAATGAAAGCAGTGATGGAATAAAAAAGGATAGACAGGTTAATGGGGAGCATGTTTGTTTTACCATTTCATGAGTGAGTCTTCTATCCGCTGTGCTTTCAATATTTATCTTTGAGTCCAGGTGCAACAAATAAGGCATTCAAATAATTGTCTTCTGGCTTGTTTACATTTAATTTAGTGAAGAATTGATATTCCCCTAGTCGTACCCTCTAAAACCTCAAACATAAGGTCAGTTTGACACTGCCAACTGGGCTTGAATATCAACCATCTGAGAGTCAGCCTTGTGCATGAGGTCACAGCTTCAGCAACATGCTACCCAGCACCAGCCATTCACCGCACCCCTCGTTCAGATGCAATGTAAAGCAAGAAATTGTGAATTACCCCATGGAAATTGGGACAAATGATGCCAAGGTGCACCGACATGCCAATTTGCACAGTTCAGCTGCTACCGTTAATGAGACACTGTAGGTCATTTGGAGCAGGTTGGAGTGAGCAGAAGAGATCCATGAACATCTCCCTCTGCATACATATCTACTGTCAGACATCATCCCTCTCTTTGGGAAGTAGATACACCTCGTGTAGCCCTGCATTATTTGAACAGAATACATTTTGATTACACTGTGATATGACAAAGCACATCATCATACACTTTTGCTGAATAATTTGCTGCATATTGATTTCTGTATTATATATGAGCAAAATGCTAAACAATACACTAGTGTTCTAGCAAATACCCTTGTAGCGCTGCAGGCAGCCAGCGCCACACAGCCCGTAATAATGTGTGCATTCTATTATCACAATGTTTGATGGGCAAATGAACTGATGACTTGAACTGCACAATGCATCACAGTTGATTTATCCCAGTCAGTCAAATTTCCTAAAGATTAATGAGAGCCTGAGAGACTGTTCACCAAAAACTGCTCTGTGCAATGTTTTGCTCACAAATCAGATTTTTCCTTACTCCTTAAACCCTTAAAAATAAGGATTCCTAAATAGTTCTTGCATAAAATAGAACATTTGTATAATTAGCGATAAACACTTCCATTACATAGAAAGGTTCTTCACACTCTCACATGCTCATTAATAAAAAGCTACTTTGAAGAACAACTTGCTGCTAAGAGTGTTGTTTGTCGTTAAAATAAAACTTACAAAGTAATGCATTCATTAATTTTGTTTTCTTTTCTGCTTATCCAGAACCAGGTCAAGGTGGTAGCTAGTAAAGAAGTGAGGCCAAGACATTTCTTTCCCCAGCCACCTCTACCAGTTCCGCCTGGGGGATTCTTTATCCCCACCATTTTGCCCTCTGCTGTAACCTTCCTCAGTGCATGCTTGAGGTCAAAGTCTGATAAAGCCAACAGAACCACACTATCCGTGGAAAGCAAAGATACAAACCTGAGGTCACCAGACCCCTTCCACTACCTGCCTTGAAATCTTGTCCATGAAGATCACCAGAATTGGAGACAAAGGGTAGCCCACACCCGCTGAAAATAAACTTGGCAACTAAAAAAACTCTAAGTATTTAATACACTCTAATGATTGCTGGTACAATAAACAAGAGATCTTGACACATTAACTTGTTTCCACCTTAATGTAGATAGAGAACCTTAGTGAGCCTTGGAAGCCCAAAAAGTACAAATGTAAAAGTTGGTTTAATATAAAATAAATCTGAAAGAAATATGGCTTCTTGAGGCTTCAAGTTTTATTAATGTCCACATTTTTTATTTGCTTTCAGGTTCTGTTGGCCAGATGTTTCAGCATGGGTGAAGCTCTTTGTATGACATTTTCTGTTAAAAATGGCATATTTTACTTAATTTTCCACTATGTGAAATATTGCCCTTCTTTCATATTTGTCTTGTGGAAAAGGTACCGTCCATCTTTCTGTTCACGAAAGGAATGAAAGTACAACATCTTTTTGGGATAGGCTCCCAGCTCTAGTATTAATTAAACATCATTGAATGTTCTCCAAGTTTGGAAATGCTTTTCCAGAGAAAAGTGTAATCCTTTCCTGCTCAAAACAGTGCTTATAACATAAGAGCTCCTTCTATGGCTTCTTCATATCTGCTTGGATAAACAATCCTGAACTCAACTCTAGCCCAAAGCCATGCGTTTTTTGTTTAGCTTGCAGAACTCCTCTTCACAATCCACATCAAGTTACTAAGAGGTTAAACAACTGAGAGCCCATCAATGGCCCTTGAGTCAGTAGTGGGGAGAAAATGGGGTTGCAAAGAAGATGTTCAATAGTATATGGATGAGTCATGAGGTGACTCCTCACCTCTTCTCTACCCTGCTCTCCTTCCCTCCTCTTCAGGTGCTTATGAAAGATGCCTCCATGCATCCTCTGATGGATTACCCAGGCCTTTCCCTCAATTACTCAGCACAGGGGATGTTAGTGGGCTGCCATACCCACACAACAGCGGCCTTCTCTGGAACAGGACACAAGTGCTCTATTGTCTCAGCTGCAGAGAGGACACTAACCTCTGTTATATATATTGTAATCAGACTGCCTCAGATGCAGAGAACAATAGGCAAGGGGACAATTAATTTTCAGCATAAGCTGCACACACATTTGGATTTCAAGCTGACTAGTCATCTGGGGCACTCTGGAAGAAATTCAGTTTTCTAAATGATAGCTGTGCTAAATAAGGGCATGTTAAAACTGCATGTAATCAAGCAAAGTCAGTTTTATTTATATAGTGCTTTTTACAAGTGTTGTTGCCACAAAGCAGCTTTACAGAATCCAGGTCTGAGCCCCAATTGAGCCAAAGGCAACAGATGCAAAATTCTCATAAGCTTGAAGAAGAAACCATGTGAGGAAACAAGACTCAGAGTGGGAACCCATGCTGCTCTGGTCAACTACAGATAAAAATGAAAAAAGATTAAAAAGATAAAAAGAAAGCAGTGGCATTACTAAGAAGTGAAGTCCGTTAGAGTCTGTAGTTAGTAAACTGAAAGCAGCTGCATGTCGCACCATTTTAGTGTAAGAGGTGTTTGTATTATGATTAATCATATCACTGCTAATTTGGCTTCTATGTGCTGAGTATTCACAATTCTTCTATGTCACAAAACTGCAGGAAATAACTGTTAAAAAACCTTAAATACAATATGTTCTTGTTTAAGGCAATCATACCTTATCTCTCTTTAATACACAGTTGTAGTGCAAATGGCCATAGAATGTAAATGCTTCATATGTTTCTTTAAACACTGTTGACAGCATATTTGCTTCTTTTCAGCTTCAGTCTGCCCAGTCTGCCCAGTCTTAGTAGCAGCTATAGTAATCATACATATGTACAACTGCGTTTCAGTGAATTAACATTATAGCTCTAAAATGTATAGGCATTGTGGGTTTTTTGTCTGTTTGTTTGTTTTGTTGCTTTTGTGTGTGTTTGAAGGTGTTAGTTAGTGGAGAATGGATCATTAGACCCTGGATACGAGTCACTGGCAGGAGATGGATAGTTTCCTGAGGTTAATTATATAAAAGCTTACTTTGCCAAAACCTTTTACTGCAGAACTACTCTCCTGTCTCTTTCATTTTCCCTGAGTGCACCAAAATATAATGAGTGCACAAAATCCTATGTGCCATTATTAACTGAAATACAAATACAAGGAAGAATTTTCCAAACAGATAACACATGTACACTCCCTACAAAAACAAATAGAAACAGATACTTCTTGCTATCTGGCTATCAAACATCCACTGCTTCAGTAGATATAAGTGATATAAGACATAAATGTAGGATAAATGCAACAGTACAGTGAGTTGAATTTAACATTATAAATTTTATGTCATTAAGCAGTTATTGTAACATGTATTATGCTGAAGGACCCCTGAATAACATTACACAGTGTATTTTCATTAAACTCTACTTTTTATTCCATTTTATTATTTTTTAAGATTAGTTTGTTATCTGTGAGCCCTCACAAGTCCCTATTTTTATCCCAGATGAAAATCTGACCAATACAGGTTCCTGAGGCCATTAGGCTCATAGATACCAAAGAGTATTCCAATATTCATTCCGGTTTTTGAGGGAGGCAAAATGTACCAAAATGTTCTCACCTACGAGGAACCTGTTTTGAAGGAAAATCATTTTAACAAATCCTCCATGAATTTATTCTGTAAGCACACTAACTGGTTGTAGAATGCTCCCCATTCCCCAAAGGAAATGAATAGCCAAAGCAAACTGTGATTTAAGGCACTCTGCAGTATTGTATTTGTATACCAAACTCTGCAGTTCTGTATTTGTATACCGCACTCTGCAGTTCTGTATTTGTACACCACACTCTGCAGTTCTGTTTTGTATACCGCACTCTGCAGTACTGTATTTGTATACCGCACTCTGCAGTACTGTATTTGTATGCCACACTCTGCAGTTCTGTATTTCAAGTCAAGTCAAGCAGGATTTTTGTCATTCCAGCCATATACACAGTACATAGTGAAACTAAATAACGTTCCTCCAGGACCCTGGTGCTACACACAAGACACAAGACAACAGAAGACACAACATAATACACAAGACAAGGCAACAAGTGCAGACAACAGACAACAACAGACAGCACAACAGACAGTAGATTCATCCGTAAGAGGGCCAAAGTGTTATAGAACAAAGCAGCCCAGGTTGTTTGGCAGTGTAACAGTGTGGCAGAGCAGCGTTATTGTTAAAGTTTGTATACCGCACTCTGCAGTTCTGTATTTGTATACCGCACTCTGCAGTTCTGTATTTGTATACCGCACTCTGCAGTATTGTGGTTGAGAAAGCTATTGCTTTTAAAAGTAAAAATTCTGTTTCAAATGTTTAATAAACTTTAGAATCACATCAACATATATTTAACTACCCTAAATGACAAAACTATAATGCTTCTGTTTTTGTTCATTTCTTGTGCTGGCACTCACACACAGTGAGCAGTGAATTTGTCCTCTGCCTTAATCCATCCAGACACACACGTAGTGAACATACACACACCAGGATCAGGAGCAGTGGGCTATGATGTCTATGACCAGGGAGCGGTAATGAAGGGGGTGGTACCCTTCTCAAGCATACCTCAAGACAACCTCCTGGTCTAGGACTCAAACCAATGACCCTCTGATAATGGTGCCTGTTCTCTAACCACTATTTTCCTTATCAGGGTGCAGGGTTTGTTCAGATAAAATGCTATTTTTTGTTGGTTTTATTTTTTAACAACTACATAAAACTTGGGATTGGGATTAAGGTAGTGTACAACCACATTATTCTAGTGATTGTACAGATTGACCTGAAGGGAAGCAAAATTCTGATTCATCAAGATTGCCAAAATGTGTATGGA
The DNA here is from genome assembly GCA_017165825.1 of Hepsetus odoe. Classification (NCBI taxonomy): domain Eukaryota; kingdom Metazoa; phylum Chordata; class Actinopteri; order Characiformes; family Hepsetidae; genus Hepsetus; species Hepsetus odoe. The sequence goes on from CM029369.1 coordinate 9,417,891, forward strand.
GTTGATATGAACTGAAAAGAGTGAATTTGGAGCACAATGTTTAGTAGACTCAACTTCAAATACAAATCTCTCATTGTAAAGGTAGAAGTTGGGATTTAAATGTTGCGGCTGTCTAAGCATTAGTCATATCATCAGAAGTTCACAGGTTTGATCCCTGGTGGAAATTCATGGCTATGGGACCTAAAGAGCACAATGAGCTTTGCTCTCCCTAGGTAGGCAGGATGACCTGTCCCAGGCCATGATGTTGACCAACATAAGTGTCTGTCTGCTGACATAACAAGCCTTTTCTTCAAGCACTATAAGCTGTCCAATGACATTGTGTTAGAAGGTGGTGACAAAAAGATGTGGTAGTGCTTCATGTGATGAACTTTACTCCCATTATTAGCGACAACATGACTTTAGGAGAGTCGAAGCTAGTGGATGGCATAGGGGACTAATCTGGGCAGAAAGTTTGGGGAAAAAGTATAGTATTTCCTGGAGAACAAGTATCTGGTATCAATATTGGTATCTCCATGTACTCAGAGTTCTAATATTTCATTGGTTTTGAACAACAAAAAGCAGTATCATTGCTCATATTCTCATATTACACACCTTTTTATGTAAATTATTTAGTTAACTGCCATGTGTAACTGTGTTTAATTTTTTTGGTTTATCCCTGGGTGCACAAGGGGTTATCAAACAGACCAACTAGTGTTCTATAAGTGCTTTATAAAAGTGGAGTCACCACATCTTTTGTCATGTGGTCCACTAAAGATGACCAAATTTTTCATTGGAATTCAGATGAACAAGTCAGACCCAGTCACTCTGCATCTCAGAGACAGCTCACCTGAGAATGAAGAGACAAAAAAAGATCAGCTGGTACTGGCTAGTTATTTGTTGGCCCTCCAAGTTTCCAGGTTTCTAAGAAGGTCTTTGGAACACAGCCATTTCTGACCCTGTAAAAGCTTAGATCATCATGTCATCATGTAAATCATGTCAAGATACAAGCAAGCACAGAGACAGACATCAGTGTTCTCAGTTTATCTGTGCTCCACTGATTCACCAGACTGATAATTCAATAACAATCCATTAAGTCAGGGTCAAAAGAAATCAAGTCAAAATGCGAAGAAAAATTGGAATCACAAAGTTTTACAAAAAAGTCAAGAAAGTAAAAAAAATTAAAAAAGTGACAACCCTTGTCATTGCGAGGTCACAGCACAGCAAGCATGAACCACAACAAAATTGGACCTCTGCTTTTAATCCATGCACACAAACACCATGCAGCAGTGGGCAGCTATTGAAAGCGCCCGGGGAGCAGTGATGGGGACGGCACCTTGCTCAAGGGTACCTCAGGGCAACCTTTTGGGAAGGTTTGAACCCCCGATCCTCCGGCTAACACCCTAACCACTAGGCCACCGCTGCCGCAAGTAAATCAAATAATAAAAAACTCTGTATATTAACAGCTAGATCTTACACAAATTCATCCTCTTTACACACATTTGTTCTCATTATTTCAATATTTACAATATAAAATAGAAAAAGATCATTATTTGCATCTCTGTTATTTAAAGAAAATATATTACTGGTTACAGTTCAGGTTCTTTTGATTTAAATGCTTGATTTTTACAGTCATGATGATATTCAACATAATTGCATCTGTTATGATTTATTAATTTCCTTAAATGTATTTATTTAATTGTGGACATGAACCACATGCGTTATGACAGAACTAATTGGAAGAGGTTTTGGTTGTTAAATCTGGTGATAGATGTATTTATATTTATTTAACATCTGTCTAAAATGCACATGGACCAAAATTTTTCAGTACACAGAACATTTTTTTGTGATATATTATATTACAATACACAGTACTATATTTGCTATTTTACAGAACACAGATCAGCTGGGCAGCCAAGGAAGGTTTCACTCAACTATCTGATGTCCTTACTGAGGTGTGTATTATGCACATTTACCATGTTCTCATTAAGTAAAGTTAGTGATTGTCAGCCGTGGTGCTGTTTCGTCAACTAGCTCATGATTAACCATACAATAATCCTCATTTAAAGGAGAGCTTAACTTGCAAACATTAATGTTGCTAATAATGAGCATGCATCGCTGATGAGTCCTCATTTAGGAAAGAGTGCTGAGAGGCCACAAAGGCCTAGAGAATCTTTTCTGCTCTGATTGCCCAAAGACCTCTAATCACTGGCCTGCAGTCACCTTTTCCAAATTTAAACTGTAGGCTATAAGCCACATGGCTATAACTCACACAATGTCAAAACTCAGGAATGCATACAGAATGAAAATTACCCTTTGTGCAGTATGGTCAATGAATAACAGCAAATTACATCAGAGAGGAGTCCTGAAGGCCTAATGATTTCTAGAAGCATAAAAAATACAAGCCAGTAACTGTAATGGAAAAAAAACTTCTCAAAATGCCCTGTGGAAATTGATCGAATCAGATTTTTTTTCTTTGGTGTATCTAGGCAAAGAGAACTAATATTCTGCTAGAATGCCAAAGAGATGTTGCCAGAAATTAGTGTTATCACAGGGGTATGGTTGTCTCTGGTTTCTAGACATTGATCTAACAGTCACAGCTTGCCACCTTATTAAAACAGAAAAAAAGTAGCATCTGGATGTAAACCTGTTCAAGGATGCCTTTTATCTCATCGCAGCACTTCTTATTAACACCTCATCCTAGTCACCAGTATGATTGCAGGATGGCTTTAACTAAACCATCTTTTGATAAATAACATTTTTGGGCTTTGTAAAATCAGCACATCATTGTAATATATCTATTCCTGGTGCGAAAAGATCCCTCAGGAGAGCAATCAGAGAGCTTTTTAAAAGGGCTCAGATCATAACACCAGAGAAGAGAACCATATTATGTCATCAGCAGTCCATTTGTTAAGCGCTTAGTCTGTTATGTAAAGCACTTACATTAACTGATACCCACTGTTATGTTTCTCACGCAGAGGAGTCTTCTTTGACTGCTCTTCAGTCAAGGACTATGACAGCACACTACAAACACCACTGCTACACCAGTGCTGAAATTAATTTATTGATCTGAGTTGAGAAAAAAATGTTCAACACTCACTCCCTCTCACTCATTTTCAAAGCCACTTGTCCTAATCAGGGTCACTACCAGTGTTGGATCCTATTCCAGCTATCAAAGGACGATAGGTGGGGAAGCACCCTGGACAGGTCCAGTCCATCGCAGGGCAGACACACAAATACATTCATACTCACTCACACCTAAGGGGCAATTTAGCATCTCAAATCCACCTGAAGTGCTTGTCTTTGGAAGGTGCGAGGAAACTGGTGCTCCTGGAGGAAACCTACACAGACATATGGGGAACACACAAACTCCACATAGAAAGGACCCAGACAGCCTCTCCATCTGGGAATCAAGCCCAGGACTTTGTGGCTGTAAGGACCTGCTGTGAGTACTCTCACAGTTATACTTAATTAAAAAGATTGAGGCTTTCATCTTTTTCTTTATCCTGTAGTAGAACTATCCATGAAAGATTTACTAATGTTTTAACAGCATGATTTTTACACCTGATGTAATACTAAAATGTGGTGTTTCCAGGACTCTAAGCAGTTTGCTGGTTTTGATTACTTATGTAGTTGTTTCTTCATCAGTTATTTAAACTGAAATCAATTTGGTTTTAACATGTTATCTTTATGATTAAAATTAGGTTTGGGTGCATTTACTGAAATGTATTACATTAACCACTATGACGTTTGGTTTGCTGTAATTTGTTACTCCAATCTGAGCATCTTCTGCTTAGATGGACTGACATACAATGAAGCAGCCCAATAATTGTTCTTAGATTTTTTTGATTATGTACGCCTTTGTTATCATGAAGAATTTGTCACCCTCTACCATATTATATCGCATCTTCAGTGCATCTAACATTAGACTTCTCCTGCCCTGAATGATATATACTATCCTCAGCCTTCCTAAAACTGTAGCAAGTGCTCAGTGAAACATGAAGTCCCATCGGAAAACTCAATAGGTCTTTTATAGAACAGAGGAAATATCTGTCTTCATTTACCCATAGTTCATTTAGCTCAGCAGAGATCAAAGTCTCTATGTGATAGCAATGGCTGGTGATTGAAGTCTCCAGGTGCAGCCGTGCACACACCATATTCACGTTTCACAGCAGCTGAATGGAAAATCAATTCACCAACCAGAAAGACAAGTGTCCTCTTTCTCTCCAAGAGACAACACCCTAGGAGAAAAATTACAGTACATGCGCTACCTGATTTTTCCACTGAAATGTGCAATTATCTTGACGGTGCAGTTACTAATGATGGAGCTCAAAGCCATTTCATTATTTACTCCCGGATGGTAGCTTCAGTTAGTTTTGGCCTTTCTGAAAGCTGATAGGGATTCACCAAACGAGTACAAAATATCCCTCGAGTAAAAATCACCTACAGTTTTTAGTGTGGGAGAGAAAGCAACAGTGTTGCTTATGAATTTTCAAAAGTTTTCAAATAAAGTAAACTTAAAAACTTAAAAACGTAATTAGTACACTTTCAAAACCCTCAAATATTGATATCACTCGGCAGAAAAAGACCATTAGTGACTAATACATTTCATAACAATTTATATCCTCAAGCAGAGCAAGCACATGGACATTTGCATTTATATAACTCTGTGGAGGTCACAGTCGAAGCACTGACTGATGTGAATCAACTTAAACTCATGAGGCCTGTCTAATGGAAATAGTATTGATCATATGCCTAATTGTTACTGACTGCAGGGTACTAGCGTGGTAATGCTAACTGTCAAAAGCATATCATCTCTGATTGTGTGCAGAGGTCATTTTAGTCAATAATAAAGTGGGTCAGATGGAAATTAAAGAGTCTGAGATAAATAGGGGGGAAAAAGAGAAACTGGGGGAGTCAGAGTGACAGAAAGAGAATGAGAGAAGGAGAGAGGGAGAGAGAGAGAGCGAGAGAGAGAGAGAGAGAGAGAGAGAGAGAGAGAGAGAGAGAGAGAGAGAGAATGAGTCAGAGTGAGTGAGAAGGCAAGTTAAAGTTTTTGTCCATATGTTCATCAATTACATTTAAGACTTTACACTAGCTGCTTGAATTTTTGATTGATGATTAGATTGCATTCAGCAACCATACCAAGTTCTGGCTGGATGATTCGTTCAGAGCAACTCTAATTCCATCCAAAAAGTAATAGTTGGTGTTTCAGAGAGAGTGCAGACCCAAAGCTCAGTGCTAGGGGTTTTACTACCCGATTAGCAATGCTTTGCATTGAGCATGGTGACACTCGATAGATATGACCACACCAAAGTGTCCATTCAAACAACAGTGGTTTTGTATGGAGATAATACAGCCTGTGCCTGCATGCAGCTAAACACTGCTGTGAGCAATCAGTGTACCTTAAAGTCACTAAATTCACTACTGAGAAGAATATCTTTGGACATAAATATGTTTATTGCTAGTGAATTTCTAATGTGACTGAGGCACTAACCAAGATTATGTTTAGTAGCAGCATACCTTTTCTGAATTATTTTATTTCAATATAGTAAAAAAGTGAAAGTGACTACCCTTGTCATTGTGAAACGCATCACAGCACAACACAACGAAATTCACATGTGTAGCAGGGGGCAGCTATTGAAAGCCCCCGGGGAGCAGTGACAGGGACGGTATCTTGCTCAAGGGTACCTCAGGGCAACCTACTGGTGAGGGAATCAAAACTACAATCTTCCGATTTGGGAACGACTCCCTAACCACTAGGCCACCGCTACCTCTGCCGCTGCTTAATACTACATATAGTAATAAATATTTAAACAAGCACATTGGTCTTGTAGTACAATATAGAACAAGGGTGCACAACTCCAGCCCTGGAGAACAGAACTGACAAATTCTCTGCTCAAAAACAGCCTATTAAACTCATCTGTTTATTTCAAGGCTTAGGGATAGTGATTCAGCAGGGGAACTACCAAACTGTGCTGGATGACAGCCCTTCAGCACCAATGTTCTTCACCCCTGCAATCGACATTCAAGTTTGTTTTGGGTAAGAAATGGCACAGTGGGCTTTTTTCCCTACTTTAAGCATATAAGCATTTCACTTTGATTAGAGAAACAATGAAACAGATCCCCAGGGCCGGCACATGCTTCTGTTATAATGACTACTGGACCTAAAGGGGATATTAAATGACAAACAAGAAAAATGTAAGAAATTTGAAGCTTTTACATTATCCTCACCTAAACAGCTCAGATATTAGAGCAAATTACCAGTGCTCTCATTATACCCAGCTCATCAACACAAAGAGCATTATACGTGGGGTTTACGCACTCCCCATTATCACAGAATAGGAATTCAGTCAGCATCTGGACAGCCCCTTATTGCTCTTTAGGGGGCAATAGGAAATGGTTAAGCTCAGAGATTGCAAGGAACGGACTTATGTCGACAGATTTCAATAAAGCTAACAGGAATCCCTTGTGGAGGTCTTTCAAATTAATAGTCTGGGTGAGGAGTCAGAGCAATCCTTCCCACGGAGCTGTCAGCGAAAGGGCTGCCGTGTCTGAATAATGGATGCGCTGCCCTGTGTGGTGGAAGGACGGACAAGGCTAGGGCAGAGAGCAGAGCTCAGCGAGGTGATCATCTGTGACCTTCAGAAACTGCTGCCACTGCAGAGCCTGGATTCCCCTTCAGCCAAGGAGACACTTCCCATTCTTGGCTAAATTGTCAAAAGCATATATGCTGCATGACCACAGGCTCTCATGACAGAGATTTCCTACAGAACATCAAATAAACTTTTAAATTTCTTAAACCGATGGCCTTAACATGTCAAGCGCACAGTGTTGCCCTTTGGAATTGCAATATTGCAATTTGTTTTAGCTACAAATAATGTTAAATCTCTGATAGCCAGAAAGAGTTTAAATTCCACATATGATCCATTTTATGATTTCTTTCCCACAGGTCCTCTGCACTACTAAATCCACACTCTACGCTTGTTTTCTGTCTTGTGTTGAAAACAGGTAACAATTGACTCTTCTCTGAAGATTCTTGGAATATTAGGAAATTACTCATGTGCAAAGCTGCTGCACGAGTGCTTCTCATATATGCCTGCATGCGTCTTGTCACATTTACACTCATTACTTTGGGTTTAGGAAGGCTTTGGAAGGACAGGCTGGTTTGATGTGGCCTACGTAAATGCAGACACATTCCTCACCCAACCAGTGTATTTACAGAACATAGTCACGGACATCATATGTCAAAAATGATTTGGGACATCTTGCCACCTTTCCTGAAGTGTCACTCAAAGCCATGGAATAGTACATCTGTTTGTATTATCTGGCCCTGGTTTTAAATTGTTCTTTCAAAATAAATGTTCAGTTTAAATAACTGGTGAAGGTTTGTAAACCTTTGCCATATGAGAAATCTGCAGACCCCTTGCTATATGTTTTTATTTGACTTAAACTGCCAGGTTCATATAATCTTTGCCAGTTTTGGCATATTACCTTACTATATATTACATTATATAACAGTATATGATGCCCATCTTCCCTACTTCCCTAGGCATCTTTCTTCTTGTGGAAAACTGAAGCTGAATTTAACCTTTGGCAGGCTTCAACCATTTTCAGGAAGATTATGAGGGTCCAGTGGCCTACTGTAGGAGCTCAACAGTCAGTCTTTATCAACCACATCACCAACACCACCACCACGCAAACAAGGAATCCATCCACTGACTCACCACTCTGGGAGAGATAGGAATCTCTGAGACATCTGTTATCACAGTGCAGTGTATGCAACCTGATCCAGCTCCCAGCCTGTGTTTGCCTTGATTGAACGTCTTCACCACACCATGCTGGAAGCAATAAGTGGTGGCTACTGCAGGGGAAAGGTAATATCTCTTTATTTTTGTAAAGCTGTCCTTCTCAGCCTGCAGCTATTTATTTATTGTTAGCATCCCTCTCTCTTTCTTTCCCTTTCTGATAGGCTGTTAAAGGGAAGTGCTTCACTGCCCTCCCCACAGATATGAGAACAAAAGGTCAAATGGAGGCAATAATGAGGTCAAGAGCAGTTGCTGCTCTATTCTACTGAGGTGTATTCCGTCACAGTGGTGTTTATCAAATAGATCAAAGAGGCAGTAGAGGAAATCTAGCTGTTAAGATCAGCACATACTTAATCACTCCCCAACATCTCTGTTAAAAAACACAAACCATCTACTTATGTTTGGCCACAGTCTTTTCAAGTTGTAAGCAGTGCTGGGTGGATTACAAGTTACAAAATTGAAAAGTATCAAAACTTTTAGATTACGTAATAGTATAATCTAATTCCCTCATTAGCAACTTTTAATTTTATATTCAGTGAATTGCTGTCAAAGTTTAAACCATCTAAGATGCAGCCATGTTCTCTTTTAAGAAATCAGATCAGTTTTGGTGTCAGCAATTACCAGTTTCAATATCTGTGTAAGAAAAAGAAAAAAATACCAGCATGTCATCTCTAGTAATGACAGCTCACAATCTAGATCACATGTTATATCCCTTACAGCCATGTTTGTGATCCCATAATGGACCTGTGGATTTTCCAGGGGTTTTTTGGTATAAAAGCTTGGGGACAATTCTCATCTTCTGCAGCTAATAATTAACTCATCTCATTACCTCAACAACCTTGATAAAAAGTAACCCAAATTAAACGTCTTGTCTAAGGTCACCATGGCAACAGTAGGACTACATCAGCTGCTCTCAAAATCAAGTTAACCGTTAAGCTACTTTCAGGGAATGTAGGTCATGCTTCCACAAACACTTTGTCATTCCATGTATTTATCTGGCTAAACAAGCTGAATGTGATGCTTCAGAGGAGGATAATGTGTCAGTGTTGCTTTACTGTGCTGAATACTTAAAGGGGGCCTATCACACTGTTAATTAATTATTGATTAATTAACAGTGATGAATGAAATTGATTCATTAGTCCACTTAAACCCCTCTAACATTCACTATAAAAACATGATGCTGAATAAGTTATTTTTCAGAAATACTGAACAGTCCTTCTCCAGAACCTATGAAACTATTTACAAAGCTATAAAGATTCTCTTGCACTGTTTCAAATTCAGAGGGCTTGTCTTTAACTGCACAGCACTACCCCTAATCTACAGTGGCGTCCAGCAGAATTTGGTTTTTATGTTCCTCAAACCCACTCTCTAAATCTGTCATTTAACTGTTGAACTGAATCAAGTGTTTGAACAGGGAAATCACCTAACTTTACCGGACACTGGCCATCCAGAGTTTAGGGGTTAGGGACCCTGGTGGTTTAGTATCTCTGTCTTTGGTAAAGAGCTATGTTTCATGAATCAGTTTGATAGTGATAGGGTTGAGTTAATGAATGGAGGGCACAGACTGTGCATGTCATGAAGTTTTAGTGATTCTAGGGAGCTCCCTTACTGGGTGTGTTCAGTTTACCAGTGCAAGCTTTTTACATTACGTAAAAAAAATTAGTTCAGATGGGGTGTTTGCTGCATTTACATAATTTTTGTTTATCTTACCTACAATTAAGAAAAGAAATCATTGGAAACAGTGGTACCTGTCCTTACTGAGTCCTTTCTCTCCAGAAAGCATCATTCTTTACCAGGGTTTGCGATGTTCCTTTCAGCAATTTATTATTACATTGTGCACCTTCCCAGCTGTGTACTTTTGGGCCAGAAAACACACTTGATTATGTGCCATTTATTAAAGAAGTGGAAGTCCCTCTCACACAGCACAGCTGGCACATGAGTCAGGCAGATACAGCGCACCCCCTGTGTGAAATCTGTGCCCTAAGATGTCAAAGGTCATTTTTTCCCCTCATTGTGTTCTTTAAAATGGCATTAAAAGGATTTAGATTTTTAAACTGTGACATGATGACAGTAATTAAAAAGCCAAACATAACTGCACCCCTTTAACTCTGTATTCGTCTGTTTCATATCTATGAGTGTCTTTTTTCAATTTTTTTGCTGGCCTAGTAAAAACAAATCCCATCCTGTTTCTCTCAAAATTCACAATTAGATAAACGTATTTATTTTCTTTTCCTTTTTGTCTGCACAACCATCTGCCAAAAGCCATTAGCATGCACTGTGGGGAAACCAGTATTGTCACATAAGCTTGCAGGACAGATGTTCTAGAAAGAAATATAGCCAAGATTTTTACAGCACTTCCATGATTTACAATACAATTTTAAACTGTGCTGCTCACAACAGCTCAGGGAAATTATACAACTACTTTGTCCTCAGTGCAGTCTACACTGCTCATAACATCATGCCATGCAGATTAAAAAGATAGGCCATCCTGGTAGGCACTCAACAGAAGCAAGATTTTACTAGCAATGAAGTAAATGCACCATTGCATATTTCGAATGCGATTTAACACATGGCAAGAGCACCAGCAATTTCCTGCCAGCAGCAGAAGTGAAGGTCCTGAGTCAGCATGGACTGATGCAGCACATGGCTCAAAAACCCTCCCTTCTGATCTCTAATCTGAAGATGTACAAACTCCCTCAGACACTTCATGGAGTGGAGCTATTCACAGAAACAGACTAACATATTTTGGCTGAGCAGGTTCAACATACACATGCTCTCTGATCCCACATTTTAAGAGAGGTTAAAAATCACTAGCTCTTTTGTATAGTTTATAGATAACATGAGATACAAGGCCCAGCTTTGGTTGTAGCCCAGGAATCAATGGAAAGTCTCCATTAGCATTAAAAAATGAGTCCAAAGACTAGGCTTAATTTGTGCTAATAGAATTGCACCATGGATTAGTAACACAATATAGCACCTCATGTTAACAATTTCACAACACATGCTGTGAACAAACCATATTATAGATTCATGCTCATGTATATAAGCAATGCATTTACATTTCTGCCAAGGACTGGTTTAGAATCCAGTTGTGTTTCTTTTTTTTTTTTTTCAGTTGTTCACCCATATTTCTGCAGTGCTCTGCCTTCATTCCATCATTTTCTCCAACATTTAATGATGTTCAAAGGCCCGGCAGAGGGAAAGCAGAGCTATTCTGTAAATCAGAATGCTCTCAGATCTGCCTTGCATGCATATCTATGCTTCCAATTCTGTTACTGTGAACAAGGCCAACGTCTTTGAATGAACTGAATGGCATGGAATTTGTACTTAGCTAAAGACCAGGGGAGCAGCAACACAGCTCAGTTATCTAAGATCATGATATGACATTCTCCCAACAATTTGAACACAATTCAACTACTGGGGCAGTGGTGGCTTGGTGGTTAAGGGATGTACACTTTAGTGGCAATAACTATGCTGGGCATGGAGTTAAACCCCCTGTCAGTAATTAAACTGACCCATTTAAAACTCTCTGATTGGAGTTTATCTCCTTGGCAATAACACGCACCCATGGGACACTTCCTAAAAAGACAGAGGATAGAAGGATAACTGTATAGCAGCTTTCCAGCAAGCTGAGTTAAAAAAAATTCAGGACTGAGTAATTCCCCTCCCTAAACTGTTGAGTAGGGAGTCACGGTTGTGAACTGTCTGACTGTCTAGCAGGTAGTCTATGACCTGGAATCTGTTTCCCTTTCTCTCCCTCTCTTTCTCTCTCTCTCTCTCTCTTTCTCTCTCACATATCATTCTGCCAAAAGTCCCACTTTTCTGCTTCTTGTTGTGACCCAGTTTGACCTTCTCAATCCAGGTGAGTCTAGCCAGTGACTCCCCTCAACCTCCCCACCTGAATGTGATTTAAGCAGTTGGCTTTGCTTTTGACTGTGTACTGCTGGAGGCGGCAGCGATAGGCTGATACTCAGTGTTACCATGCCTGCTGTCCTAGTGATCTCTCACACATCCCTTAGCCTCCTACCATCTCTCTGATCTTCACCACCCAGCTTTACCACCCACCTGTCTGGCACATAAAGAGCCCTGCTTCACTGCCTTACTATAACACAGCGGCAATGTCAGGCTCTGAAACACAACAGCACGACTATTGCACTCTCTTCCAGCGTCCTCGCCCACGTGCCACTTTCAAAGTGTCTCAACCATTCATGAAAGGGACCAATGGAGGTTTGAAACAACACCAACCACCTTCAGCTTTAACCACTGTATTTGAAATAAGTATTATGACTCAGGTAGACTTAAAGACAGGCACCACTTCCATTTCAATGGTTCTTTGAGTGAAGCACATATGGTTCCCTAAGGAACCATGTTTTTGAGAAGCCTTTACATAATAGGCTAAAGACCTTCACATTACACAATGATTCCTTAACAGTTCCAGGAGTGAAGGCAGTGGTCGTTCTCCAATCTCATCATAAGAGCAGTTCCCTAAAGAATCATCCTCTAAATTGTTTACAGGGGAAACAAATGGGATGCTCTATACTTCCAAAGAACTCTTGGGAATATTTCTTTTAAAGAGCGACATGACATGGTAGCTTTTAAGGTACTGTACACCTTCACCATTGCTAAATTGTTATTTGGATCAATGCTTTAGATAAAACATCTTTGGTTCCCTTTAAAATGTTTTTTTTCCCACCTATGGACAAATACAAATGTCAAATGTTTGATATATAAGTCATTTATGTAGCTGTTTAAATAACCGTCTACAGTAGTCATCTAATTAGAACAAGCAGAAGATTTAATATTTAAGTTAGGGGCAGGCATTAATTACCATAATATATTTCTCACAAAATGCCTTTATGCTTCACTGACCATATTGTGAACACTTCCAAAACACTGGCATAGTTAGTCCTATCAAACTGAATTCTTTGCAGTATGGGTTGTAAAAAAGCTGAATAAATAATTTCATTATTTTTGTTAAAATGGCCCCAGTACCTCTTTATACTAGTAAACAAACCATTAAAAAAACTCTTATTTTTTTAAATATTGCACATACCGTAACAGTTCTGACATTTTTGCTGTAGCCATAGTCAAAGCATATATAAAATTGACTTATTTGCAGAAGAGAAATCTCACAAGCCCCTTCCCATTTAATTGTATTATTATTATTATTATTATTATTATTATTAACAACAACAAAGGGATCCCCTTGCTATTTGTCATTGAGCTCACTTTGACAACCATGTCCCTAAATATCTTTTCAATGAATACTTTTTTAAGGGCTTTAAACCCTTAACTCCATCTGCTGCATGTGTGGTGTGTGATCGATTATGGCAAACAACAAAACACATTTATAATAGAAGCTTCTACATTATTGGCCCAAGTAAACAACCACATGCTGGCTGTGGCGAATAGAGATTAGGTAGAAAAACAGTTAATGTGGAAGCAAACAAAGGAGATTCTTCTAAAACATTGTTTTAAAGATCCCTTTTGGCACCTTTATTTTTAAGAGAGTTGGCACCCCAATTAGCTTTACAGGGAGTGTGTGCATAGTGCCCTTGCCCCTGATTAAACAATGAGAGAGTAAGCAATTGGCCAAAAAGGCTTTTAATACATCACTGTTAAGGTGGCTTGGGCAAAAACTGCAAATAAAGCAAACACAAAATAGGACAGTTTGGAGTCTTGTCCTCTCATACGTTTCTCATAAGCTCTAATCTAATTAAATCTATAAAACAGAGTATTAAGAATCATACTTAGCTGTGAATTTTCATGTACACGAGTTATGGTCCTTGGAGTTATTTAAAGGGATGCCACCGTAATACCTGCCAAATGTGACTGATTAAACAACGAATAAAGCAGTTCTGTCCCAACAGACACTATTAAATAAAACATTTCACCTATAATTTAAGGACAACAGTGGGTAAAGTGTTATGATTGAACACTACAATGACATTTGGTTGTGTTTTTGCCCAGAGCAAGAGCAGTCTCTAAATAGCTATAGCTACAGTTTGGGTAAAATGCCATGCTCAGCTTGGAGTAAACCCCATGACCTTTTGATTTACTGCCAAGTTATTTGACCAGTGGACAAACACAGCTTCAAACAAATATGACTATTTATGAAGAAAAAGGGTCAATGTAACAATTAGTATCAAATGCCTGCATATAATCAGAGAAAATCCCAATAGAAAAATAGAAGGTTTTGAATAAACCTGATAAACCTTCACATTTTTAACAAAACATTTCAGTAGGCTACTAAATAATTTTCAAACCAAAGAAAGAAAACAGTGCACAAACAGTTCCGCACCACAAGCTTTTGCCCACTATTTGAATTTACAGCAGTACACATTATCTTTTCTTTTTTTCTTTGCCAGTTTCTCACTTTGTAAGTAGGAACATTTCACGCAAAAGCTTGATTGTATTTGTTATAAAAAAAGGACTAAAGAGTGACAAAAAAGGGGGAACTGATGAGTAATGGACAGGAATGTTACTCATACTGACACCACTCTGTACTTCATTTCTCTCTGCTCTCGCTTTCTCTATGGCTGCAGCCCTGCGGGATCGTTCCCCTTGGTAAAGTTTGGAACAGTCCATTAAAATGGAAAAACACTCATGTGGACCATGGAGCAAAGTCCTAAGCAAGACTCATTCTTCCCATCTGATGCAACAGATTTCCAACAAAGGGTCCGCAATGGACACTGCTGTTCAGGGAACGTCTGATGACCATGAAGGAAACAGAAAAACCCTGTAGAGAGGCTATTTTCATTTATTAAAATGCTTCAGAAAAGAAGTAACAACATGAACATTATGCCAGAAATGGCATGTTTCAAATAACAACCTGAACTTTCAGTTTAAGAGAGCATTAAAATACAACAGCCATAAAATCTCACTCTCTTGGTCCCCTCCAAATGGAGATTGGATTAGGTCCCACTTGTGCAGCAGCAAGTGCATGACTTGAATTAATGTCATTAGGAAAGAATGAACAGTTCACAAAGGTTATACTTTCTTCTGGCATTTAAATTCCAGTCACAATAAACAGGCTGGATTAAGTTTCCATACTCATAACAAGTGGACACTTATGAGGCTAGCGAGTTGGGTGATGAATACTAAAAATGACAAATCATCTCCAAGCACACTTGGGTACACAAGGAGGCTTTTTACACAGCAAAATCTATTCAGTTATTTAACAAACTATTAATTAACAAACACTGGGAGATAGCTTAAAAGGGCCAATATCATGAAACAATTGAACTTAATCACTTTCTGAAATGTTTTTTTTTTTTTATGTGCGATTTAAACATTCTTCTAGTCACTCCTCAGTCCCCATGGGTTCATACATCTCAAACTTCCAGTACCAACATTTTTAGAGAATGTTTCTGCCTTTGGAATTAAGGGTAGCCATTCATAGACTATCTCAGTTAAATATAGTTTTAAAGGCAAAGTAACAAACGACTTGAGAGGGATAAGGATAGGTTGAAGAGTGGCCATGCAAAATGAATGACTGGTATTTGTTTTGGCATATAAACATTTGCAAATGTTAAGTGAACTTCAGGAAAAATAATAAATGCTAAAAAATAATTTAGAAGAGGTGAGATTCTGTCCCATCATTGCCAAAATAAATAATAGTTCTGAAAACATGAGTTCTGAAAGGACTGATTAATTTAATTATTATATGCGTAAACTACAGACTTATAGTAAAGCTGTAATGTATCCCAATAAAGCAGTTCACAAACCTGCAGAATTATCTTATAAAATATGAAATAATCCTTTTCTTTGAACATATACTAACAATTTTCTCATCACAGTGACACTCTCCAACATTTCCTGTTATACCAGAAATGTGTTACTCTACCAAAGGGGACCACTCAGTGTAACATCAGTCTGAGCAACATCAATGAGATGAAGCTGATGCTATTGAAAAGGGCACTAACTGGTTTTATTGTTCATTTTTGTAGAATTTCAAAAGAAAGCTTTTAGACTCAAGCATCTCATTCCCTGTAGTCTTATGTCATTTTAATCTATGCCTCTGGACATTTTCTGTGTAGGTCAGACCTAACTAAGGCAGCCTGGGTGGTCATCTGAAAGCATATCAACCATAATGAAAAATCCTTTTAGTAGATACTGTGAGAATCAGCCCAGTTCAGCCAGGTACTGACACTACCAGACACTATTCCACAGATTAGTCAACTGCTGTGCTCTATTGATGAACAGTCTTTCAAGTGGGTCACTGATTGAAACAGTCTCCTCTGGGAGTCAAAACACACAGACATTCACTTGAGCTTGTCCAAAAATACATACCGCAGCACTGTTCTTTTCTCTGGCATCCGATTTCTTGGAATTGCACTCAAATTGACCATTCAATAACAAGATCATACACGCTGAACTCACATTATTAGCCTATGGGTTCATTATAGATGGATTTATCATAGTGAATTAGGCCACTGTCCATCCATTGCCATCAAAAGCTGAAAGCTGACATTGGTACATGCTATTAATGCAGAGTAAATAAATCTGGCATACAATCTTGTTGAATTAGGTCAATTCCAAAGAGCACAACAATGACTCAGATTAAGAGAGAGTGAGACGATGCAATCTTTTGTGAACATGTGTGTGAAAGACACAGAACCGAGGCAGAAACTGTTGCTATTTATAGTCTCCTTAGTAGCTATGGGGAACAGCCACCATCTGCATGGAGTGTACTGAGGAGCTAGCATGACCAAGCACAACCTAGGACAGAAAAATCACAGGGTTAACAGAATTTGGACCAATGCATGGAAAAGTAAAAGGCTGCATAAATGATAACTGATTATAAAGAGTGATACTTTTATGATCATAAACTCTCATAAGAATTTTTTTTCATGAGAAATCTCATACGAAAGTTCTGAAAATTGGGGAATATCATGGATGTAACCTATAGGAAGTCCCTTGGAAAGCACACAGAGGGTAATTTCATTGCTTTGTTTTAAGAAAACATTAACTAAAAAGCAGTCATTTCAGTCACTGCTCTTGCATATCTTTAGATTACCTTTCCCCTCTGAATGCTTCGTAGCATCAGCATTCGTTTACACTGTAAGGTTTCTGCAATGCGCTAGCTGCAGAGTGTCAACACATCTACTGCCAGACCCTTGGTTTTACGCATGGGCTATTTATACAGCAGCATCTATTAATAGCAATGTCCCCACGGCACATGGCAGCCCTCAGCTTCCCTACTGCAGACCTGCGGCATACTTCGTTCACACACAGACACCGCCGCAGTGCTGTCTTCTCAGAGAAATGGTGGAGAAGAGAAAGGACAAAAGGAAGATGGGGAAGGAGAGAAGGAAAAAAGAGGAAGGGGTGAGAAAGGGCTATGAAGTTCAATCTTGAAGAATGAGGCATCTGTTTCTTTTGACTAGAATCTCTTTCACATTTTTAAATCTCTAGAGGCAAATGATGCAGAATATATCAGAGATCCCACTGAGAGCACGTTATTACCCACAGGCCTCAGAGCAAAGTCTCTTTCTGAGTAGATCACTTGGGGATGGCCACACTTCTCTGCCTCTTCAATCTTTCCTGTGAGGGATTGAGGTTACCTCTACGTGAAAGCACAACCACTTCAGCTCTCCACAGGAACCACTGCTCATGACCTCCTGTATCAACAACAAACACACACCCTGCCAGCAGATCAAGAGCAAGAGTCGGGGCTCACATTAACACTTCTGCTGTTTAAGTCAAGCTAGACACAACGGATTAGTGAAAAAGTGGAGGAAAATAAAAAGGAGCTAGAATGGACCCATCTCCACATTCAAACCTGAGACAATATTAGTGAAAAGAATCATCAGACCCACTGAAATCATAAAGATTAAAAGGCTGCGCAGAGGAATTTTTTACACCGCATGTGATTAGTTTCTTAATACACTAAACTTTTTAAATCCATCATTGCACACAAACTCTTCTTCACCAAGTAAACAAGTCTTAATGTCATGCATATATCTGCATTGGAAATATGTTGAATTTAAAAAAAGTTAACATGTCAGGTAAATATAGCAGAATAATAAGCAACATAGTCCAGAAAATAGTTTCTGTTTTCTAGTGGGTTTCTAGTGGGATTTTGCGATAATCATAGATTGCCTCACAGTTTTGGTAGCTGCTCAGTGGAAACCATTATTAGTTATGAACTCAGTCAGTATTTACTTATAAAGAAATGGTTTGGCATTAAATACACAGCAAAGGCATTACTTATTGTAAGAAGCCTCATTCTGAGAAGCCCAAGCACATTGTCATGGTTGGCTGTAGGTGTGATTTAGCTAAGCTAGACACAGACTTGACTTTAACTCTATTAAATAACACAAAAGATGAATCACACATGAAGCTGGACTATAAATCTAAACACAGGAGAATTATGAAACTAAATCAAACAGAGACAAAGACGAGGCAAGCCAGACTAAAGAGTACCACAGAACCCACAGAGACGGCAGAAAAGCAACCACCAAACACTGACCCAGACACTTGAGTATTGTACAGCATGGAACACCTGACATAGAGAGGAAAAATGAATGAACACCAGGTGAGCAGAGGCTGGACAAGGACAGGGCAAGGACCCAAACAAAAAAAGGCACGTGGTCAAAAAAATGAACGCAAAGACACATGGACCCTGAAACATGGGAGCCTGACATTAATCTGACAAACTAATCAACCGTGGCCACCCCTGAATTTAATAATACATGAGAATAAATAAAAGGACACACTAAAAAAAACACAGTTGACATTTGTTTATGCATGATGCACTGCAAATTTATTCTTTTTCCTTCAAAAAAATGTTGATATCATGCAATTATCTTTTATCAACATCATTTCTTTTGTTTAGAATCGTGATCAATCATGATTTTTTTCTCTCTTGGGGAAAAACCTGGGGGCCCTACAGGTTAAATCAACAGATCAAATAACAAACATTAGTATCTTAACACAGCATTTAAAATCTCTTAGGATAAAATATCCCATGAGGCAGCTGCAGCATTAAACTGAGGTTCTCAGGAGCTCCTTGAGTGCTTTGTTCATCAAGGGCTATTTGTTCATCTAAAGCTTATATCAGCTGTGATCTGTCCCTTTTATTTAAGCCCCCTCAAGCCCTGTGGTCTGTAAGTAAGCTAGTCATTAATCTTTATCTTTAGCATACTCACCACAGAGAAGTCAATAATAATTTTCCTTCGGTTTTGGAGTCTCTGCTGCTTTCCACCTGTAAACTAAAAATGGGTTTCAGGATGCGCTGCTCCTACCAGACACTCCAGTATACCAGTGATTCTAGTTTTATATTTGTATAATTTTCAGTTCAAAGATCAATGCTGGTCAACCATTCTCAATCCTGATACTGAAGGGGAGGCAGGATTCTATAGAAACCAAATGAAACCTGGATGTTGAGTCCAGCATGGAAGTGATACCAGCTGGAGAAAACAGTGAGAATTTTCTGTGACATTCTGCCCTCTAGCGGCAAGAACAAATGCATGCAAGAGATTTCCAGCAGGCCTTTGCTTCTTTACACTTAAGGCTAGATTAACTGCTCCTAAAGACAAGAAACATCCATCCATCCATTTTCTGCCACTTGTCCCAAACGGGGTCGCGGGGGAGTGCTGGTGTCCAACCCAGCACACACAGGGCATGGATGGGGGACGCACCCTGGACAGGTCGCCAGCCCATCACAGGGAGGAGCAGGACGGGGACGGCACCTTGCTCAAGGGTACCTCAGGGCAACCCATTGGGAAGGGGTTCGAACCCCCAATCCTCCGATAATGTGGCCAACGCACGAACCACTAGGCCACCACTGCCCAGACAAGAAACAAATAACACATTTTCAAAGACATATAACAAAATGCATATACACCTATCCCAAAATATATGTAATATACAAATGTTCTAAAAAGTATACACGTATCACAAAATGTATACACATATCACATAATTTATAAACACTCACTCACTCATTTTCATAGCTGCTTGTCCTAATTAGGGTCGAGGGGGTTGCTGGAACCTATCCCAGCTTTCACAGGGCAAAAGGCAGCACACACCCTGGACAAGTCACCAGTCCATCGCAGGATGGACACACTCACACAAACACTCCTAGGAGGCAATTTAGCATCTCCAGTCCATCTGACCTGCATGTCTTTGGATTGTGGGAGGAAACCAAAGCTCCCAGAGGTAACCCACGTGGACATGTATATGTACATGTGTATTTTTAAAAGTATATACAAATGTACAGCCATGTGAAAAAATTAGGGGGAAAAAAGCCTGTGTGTTTTTGTATCATTCTTGGACATAGGGATATTTAATCTCAAGGTTAACAACACTGGGAGATTCAAGTAATATAACTAAATAATTAAAACTGAAGAAAAGTTCTCAAAAAAAAAAATTCAAAATCTCCTGTACAATGTAATTGTAATAAAATTTGAAGTGTGGAATAAATAAGGACACCCCCACCTTTATTCCCAATTAAAATGGCTCAAATCACACACAGGTGTAGCACATGAGGTGCACATTTTGAAGGAGGTTTGGCCGATTTAAACCTCAGACATTTAGGTTGGTGTGCTCCTGACTGCTGAGGTGAGAATGAACACCATAGTGAACACCATGGTGAGGTCAAAAGATCTTCTGAGACCTGAATTTGCAGTCAGCCATTCCTGTCCAGAAAATAGTCTACAAGTGGAGGAGCTCCAAAACAATGGCCTATGTTCACCCCAAGAGCAGACAACAAAATGCTAAATGAAGTCTCCAAAAACCCAAAAATGTCATCATGGGACCTACAGCAGGCTCTTGTTACTGTTGGTGTGAAAGTGCCTCTACAGTCAGAAAGAGACTGCACAGCATTAAGTTCATGGTTGGTGTGCAAGGAGGAAACCTTTGCTCTCTAAGAGAAACATCAAGGCCAGACTGAAGTTTGCCAGTGAAAACACAAAGACCAGGACTTCTGGAATAAGGTTCTTTGGACAGATCTAAAATTGAATTTTTTGGACACCAGAACAGAGGACATGCCTGGCATACACCAAATACAGCCTTCCAGGGAAAGAACCTCATACTGACTGTGAAGCATGGAGGTGGAAGTGTCATGGTTTGAGGATGCTTTGCTGCAGCAGGAGCTGGCCAGCTCCAGCTCCACCATGAATTCTTTTGTGTGTCAGAGGGTGTTAAGGAACATGTGAGATCATCTCTAAGAACATGACAATGACCCAAAACATACCAGTAAATCTACCAAGGACTGGCTGAAAACTAAGAAATGGAGAGTCCTGGAGTGGCCGAGTCAAAGCTTTAATGTCTTAAAGTCTTAATCCCATTGAGATCCTGTGGGGTGACTTGAAACAGGCTGTATATGCAGGAAACCCCTCAAATGTCTCACAGCCTAAAGAATTCTGCATTGAGGAGTGGATCAAACTTTCTTCAGACCGATGTCAGAGACTGTAGAAGCTACAAGAAGCATCTCACTGCAGATGTTTCAGCAAAAGGGGGGACACTAGCTATTGGGGGGGTAGGGTGTCCTAGCTTTTTCCTCAGTTAGAATACACATCTTTTGTTTAATGAATAAAAATTAAAAAATTAAAGAATGCATGAATAAATAAATGAATAAAAAGGTTACTTTTTGTTGTTTACCTACAATTCACTTTCTTTTCCAGAGATAAATAAAAACAAGATTAGACATCAGTATTCTTAATAAAGAACTGAATATTTAATGGTTTTTCTTAATTTTTTCATGTGAGTGTACATACATATCCCAAAATGTATACACACATCTCAAAATAAATACACATATCACTAAATGTATGTACACATATCCCAAAATATATGTATGCATATTCCAAAATGTAAATACGTGTCTGAGATGTATATGAAAATAGCTCAAAATATTAAACATATCTCAGGATCTGTTAACAGGAAGCTCCAGTAAGGGCAAATTCCAGAGAGGAAATTCCTTCAGTTGTTCACTGTGTTTTTGTGTCGGCAGCGCAGCAGTTTTGCTTTCGTTTTGAGCAGGAAACTGCCTCCATGTTTGGAGCTATAGCTCAAAGCATTTACACTGCAGTGTGATCTTGTTGGCGTCGGTTTTCCTCCAGGTCATCCATACATCAGTATCACCAACTTCTGGTAAGTGTTGCACAAAGGAATGCTTCATAAAGCGTCCAACATCTACTCACACTACATGCCTAGAGTTTTTTCACCATTTTTTACTCAGTGTACAAAGCGTTCCACAGAAAAAAACATTCCATCTTGAAAACTTATTTTATATTGAAAAAGAGAAACCAAACTGCAGAGTGTGAGTTTTTGACTGCAGCTGCTTTAAGATGTGATATGAAATATAAGAATTTTATCTTTTACATTCTCAGTATAGTAATAATAAAAATAAAACTAATCTTAGCATGAAGAGGATGCTTTACTGTTGCCATTTTTCCTGGGTTTATGCAAAAACATACTTTTTAAAATAGTGTTCAGTAAGCCTCAGTGACTTTCAGGAGTCTGTCTGATGTAAGCAAAATGTTTACTAGATTAACTGCCAGTATCATTAATGGATTACAAGATTACCATCTAATCAACTGTAACAATGCCAGTGTCAGTCCTAAATTAAATGTGTGTTCAAAGAAGCATTCAAACACATTTATTGCTTCCTTGTTTTTTTTTGTTTTTTATAATTTTACACATAACTTTGTATGTTGCACTAGGCTTTGAAAGAAAATTATAAAGCATGTAAGTATATAATCATATCCTTAAACATAAAACAAAACTGATAGGAAGTAAAAAAAATATTCAGTGTTCAGGTATTCACCACAAATGTAATAATTTCATTAGTGTTTTTGGCAGTTTGCCTAGAAATTGCATCAATGGTAGGAAGAAACTGGATTTTGTAGCTTTGCAGTTCAGTTTGGTCCATTCCTCCTGGCAAACCATCTTCAGTGTCCCAAGGTTACATGAGTGTCTCTAATGGACTCCTATTCCTTCATAAATTTTCAATGAGATTCAAGTCAGGAGGCTGACTTCACCATGTAAGGACCTTCACCTACTTTTAGTTCTGAGTTATTTTGTCTGCATGCTTGGATGGTGGTCTTGTTGTAAATGTGCATCTTCTCACTTTTCTTCACCAATGACCTAAAACCATGCTATAATATTGCCCAATATGGTGTCTCCAGTCTTTTTTTCTTTGTAGAAGTGAAATCTATTTTATGATTTAAAGCAGTTGTTGGTCATCTCCACAAAACTCCCCAAAGCTGTTGTTGCATCCATGAGATTTTTTTTCAAAAATCATGCCCTGGTGAACCTTGACCAAACTGATATTTTGAGAAATTTGTAAACTTTTATTAGTTGAAGCCAAATTATATGAAGTAAAATCACTCATGACTTATTGAATTTTACAGAATGTAAGTAAAATATTTTTTTTGTAACGTAAAAATTTCTGTAAAATAAAAATCTGGGCTATAGTTTGACCATTCACAAACTGTATCCAGGAAGCTCATCTACTGTATTCATGATAACACAGAAGGATACAACAGTGCAAAGGAAACACATTTTCTTGTTGTAAGATTTTTTCCCCTTGGAGGAGGTTTACCAAGGGAAAAAGCTGTTTAGAAGGCAGCTGGGAATTTCATCAGATTGAAACATTACTATCAGGGATTCACACCTTTGGACTTTCCCAGTGGAGTGTAAGACTCCTTTAAATTGGTTAAGCTTAAGATTAAGCTGTAAAGTATATTTTCTGTAAAGTGAGCTTTTTACTATGTCATTGTTTGCTATATATTTTTTCCTACACTTATGCTGGTGACAAACTTAAGCTGGAAAACTGTTGATTATTAAGGAAGAAATGTAAATGAGATCATGTAGGGAAGGAATAAAATGTTTCTTTTGCATAAAGTCTGTCTTCATATTTAATTTTTTCTTGGTTTAGAGAGGAGCATAAACAATCCAGCAGCAGGGGGCAGAAAAGAGAAGCGCAGAGCACAGGCCCCATTTATATATACATATATGGATCTGTCTTTGTGTGTGAAAGATCACATAGTATTTTAGCAAAATGAATAGTGAAAATGGCATATTAACTGCTGAAGAAGTTTCATGAGTGCAAAACTAACAGTGTACAAAAGTTAGTGTGCAGAAAGTGCAAGAGAGCACAGTTGGCCTCACTCTCTGCCACAATTCTCAGCAAATGCAACTCAAATATTACCCCAATTGGTAATATCTAACCTTTAAAATGGATCACTAATACATAGTTTTACTCTTTTTACTCCGTTTAATCAAACTTGCATCACATTTCTATTATTTGGTGTGGTTCCCATTTTGAGTATTAGTTCCTCTCAGTCTTTCTTCCATTCTGACTTTAGGGTTTTTTTAGTAGAAGGTCCCTGCAGGTTGCTCATCAGAGTATAAAAAGAAATCTAATTAATTTTTTTTTTTAAAGAACTGCTATTCACTATGTCAGATTTCCTTATAAAGCATGATTACTTAAAGCAGTAACTAAACTGAATTCTGGCCTCTCAATAGCACAGGTTGATGGACCTCCTCCAAAACAAATGCATTACATATCATAGTAACAGTTTTCTTCAACGTCATAAAGTTTCAAGGGGGTTGTAAGGTGTAACAGGCTTGTAGGGTGCATTGGAAGAACATTTGTCTGATCATTAATTGAAAAGAATAGGGTGGTTCAAGTGGTTTTAGTGGTTAAAATGAGGAGGCTTGTTTTGAAGGTGCTTCCTGTTACCTTGCCATGAAATTTCAAGTCAATTTCAAACTGTACTTTTAGTGGTTTCAGTTCACTTATACACTAGTAGGTTTAACAAATGAGGAGAATGTAGACCTACACTCTAAACTCTAAGACAACTAAATGACAAACTGTGATAAAGCAATGTGGTTCTGCACTTAATATTGCACTTGCAGAGTGCTTTTTCTGATCATTGTTTCTTGAAATGAACATTTTCAAAGTAAGACATGTTCCTTTTTCTTACTTCCTTCCCAAATCAGCCATTTTATAGCCAGCCTGTTTAAGAGCATGCTTAGTTTTACACCTACATACTACAGTTGGTAAAAATATTATAAGCATTTTTTTTATATAACCCAATACTTTTTCCCATTTTTCATTTAGAACTTAATGTTAAATAACATTTCAAGGGCCTGTGTTTATGGTTTAAAACACATGATCTTAGATTAAATTAATTTCCAGGAGCAGCTTTTCAGAACTTGTGGCACATTTTCGTGGGTTGTGGTGTATGTGTCTCAGACTCAAAGACATAATTTTAAAAAGTCCAAGTAGGTAAGGAAGTAGATTCTGTGAATGCCAAAGAAATCTTAAAGGAACAGTTATACTGAATGCAAATTCAGTATATTCAGTAAATTTAAGAACAGTAGAAGTCAGTCTTAAACTGTGTAAAAATGAGTGAAGGAAGTATGTAGTTTTTCTTTCACTTCTCTGTGACCCTGCTCTCTCTTTTCTGTCATAGGACAGATAACTTCCTCTGCTGTTTTTGGGCTGTACTTTACCATCTCTGATCTGTGAAACTGTGTATCTGTGCCAGGAAGTCGGTTACATCGACGCCCATGACTGAGCCATCTCTCTAGCGTGCTGCATTTCAACGTCTTTAAGTAAGAAAATACAGTTGCTATTTTATGTGTTTTACTGGTGTATTTTTATATATTCCTTAAAAATATTATATTCTTGCTTTTGTCAAGCTAAGAATTAGATTAAATGACCTGCATATAAAAAAAAGACTTTTTAATTAAATGTTTGTATGTCTCAACTTTTGGCTATTATTCTCATAGACAGGTTTTTTAATATGGTATATCTGTGGCCTTTTAACAAATGTATTTTACTTTTTGAGACCATTAGAGACTTTCAAAGAGCAAAGAGTTGTGTGAGCATATTCTCCTGCACTGGCTGCTGTTT
The DNA here is from genome assembly GCA_017165825.1 of Hepsetus odoe. NCBI lineage: Eukaryota > Metazoa > Chordata > Actinopteri > Characiformes > Hepsetidae > Hepsetus > Hepsetus odoe. The sequence continues at coordinate 9,443,550 of CM029369.1, forward strand.
TTACACTTTGACTGAGATGCAATGTCAAGTAACACATGTGTATGATGGCTTGCTGCGAAGAAAGAAGTTTTAATGCCACTGTGTGCATGGAAGAAAAACGATAGCTGGGATTTCTGCTACAAGAACAATTATGAAGCAATGCATGCCTTGCTTACAGGCAGTGCAACCATTTATGGCAGTCTCACCTCCCTTTCACACACTCAAAGTGAAAAACAGTTCACCACCTTTGTTCACACTTTTGGCATTCTGCAGAACCTAGCTGATGAGTTTCTACTTTTGAGCACAGTTTATTTATCAGTGTTGTTGGAGCAAAAACTTAACACAATTAGATTTCATATTTACATATTACATTAAGTAAATGCATTGAATTTATTAAAGCATTCCAATATTAGATACTTTTGATGGCAAAAGTATGTGAATGTCTAGAATTATCAGTTTGGTAAGGGACAGTTAGATTCATGGAATTTAATCAAATGGCACTATGAGTAAGTGTGAGTGCAGGCAACCAAGCTCTATTTATAAAACATTGACTTGAATCTTCAGATTCTGGTATTTTTCACATTTCTGAGCTCATCAGGCTGGACTTTCCGAAGACTTTGCATTCCACCAGTCCACCGCCTGCAAGATCATTAAGGAAATAAAGAAAACACTCACACCATCGTTACCCTCCTCAGGAGAGATTGTCCAAAGCAAAGTCACTAGATGAGCAAGTTATACAATGTTCAAGGAGATCACAGAACGACATAGAGTATCTATGTCTGAGTAGCTGAGTATCTCAGCTACCAGGGTGACAGCAGTCTAGTGGTAGGGTACTTGCCTATGGACCAATGGCTCAAGAGGAGTTCAAATCCCACCTCAAGCACTACCACCACTGGGTCCCTGAGCAAGACCCTTAACCCTGAGTTGCTCCAGGGGGACTGTCCCTGTAATTAGGACAAGGAAGTTGCTCTAGATTAGAGCATCTCCTAAATGCCGTAAATGTTAATGTAAATGTAAATCTCTACATGCCCCTCTAGCACTACGTAATGCTGAACGTTTATGACGGTTTAAGAAGTAGTGTGAATAAAATGAATGCAAAGAGGAAGCAGCTACCCTCATCATTGCTGCAAACTAAATAAGATCCTCAAATGTGGGCTGTGCCGTTTAGTAAGTCAAAATAGAATTTGTGGTATGATCACGTCTGCGATGGGCTGGCGACCTGTCCAGGGTGCGTCCCCCGTCCTCGCCCTGTGTGCGCTGGCTTGGACACCAGCACCCCCCTGCGACCCCGTTTGGGACAAGCGGAAGATAATGGATGGATGGTATGATCACGTCTGGTAAAAACCACACACTAAATTCTAATTGTTAATCACAAAGCTGTCAGAAAGTCAGAGCCTTTAATCAGTCTACCAAAGACTGGTTGAAGCAGATAAAGTTTTTGAAGCAAAAGCCAAGAGAGATAAAATAGTTGTGACAGGACCTGAAATAGTGTTAATGCATGAATATAAATAAAGAGACCCATCACAATTTAGGTCAGATTTAAGCAGAAATACAAAGAAATCTAAATGATTAAAAAAACCCACTGAACTACAGAGTACATTAGGAATCATTTGTTAAAAATATAAGAACAAGCAAAGTCACATCACATGGGAACATTAAAAAAATTAAGGATTCAAAAGAAGATAACAAATTGTTTGGTGATATAGGTGTTGAAAGACCCCTGGTTCCCCAGCAGAACATTGCAAAGTGGTTAGTGATTGAGGTTGTGGGTTTGAAACCCAGACTAGTAGGATGCTCTGCAGTACCCTTGAGCATGGTACCGTGCCCTACAATGGTCCCCGGGCACTTTTAACAGCTGCCCCCTGCTGCATGTGTGTATGCATGAAAAACAGAAGGAGTATTTTGTTGTGTTTCTCTGTCTGCTGTGCTGTGGTGTGTTTCACAATGACAAATCTTCACTTTCCCTTCACTTCACTTTACCGTTGCCAGTTCTCTTCCACAGCCGAAAAATGCACTCATATGAAGCTGTAATACTAAAACAATTTTTTTTGTGACTTGGGTAGAAGCTGGAATGTTTAGCAGTTATATAAATAACCAGGATTTGTATTGCACTTCAGTAGAACAGTCAGTCATAATAAAAACATATTTTTCTTTGTTTTAATTAGGGAATGCATCAGGCATTGAGCGTTAAGATCCTTCTTCTGCTTCTGTTTTTTGGAGGATATGGTAAGACTTCAGTGGTCAGATTAAGGCCACAGATTATATGGAATAAAAGTTTGTTCATCTTGCAAAACAACCACATTTGTTAAGCTATATTCTCAGCTAATCTCTGCCATGAAAATGTCAGTTGGTTAAATCTACAGCATATGAGTAAACTTGCTGAGCAAGTAATGATTGTTTGAGCTAAAGAGCAATTTATAAGATAAAAGGCTTACTGCATTTTTACTGTATCTTTCTTGGCAACAGCCTACTCCCAGGAGGAATGTATTAAATCATCAGTGTCTACATGTGATGACTGTCTTAAGTCTGGCCCAGGCTGTGTCTGGTGCAAAGACTTGGTAAGTACTCTTCAAAATGAGGTTAATTTAACTAACCAATGCTTAATGCTCCTGAATGATTTTAAATGTAGGTCAATTAGACGTTTTTGTGCTCCACCTCAATTAAAATCCTTTCAAACTGTGCTGAATGGTCTAGTTAGTGTTTGTAATGTTTGTTTATTAAGGGTTTTAACTTTTAACTTTAAAGTGTTTTTAGTTTTCTAAATTCTCAGCTAATATTCATCAATATGGCACATATGGCTCATTTGTCCTTTCTCAGCCTTATCAGTATTTCAAAGGTATTGTCAGATCACCATAAAATTAAGAGAAATTAACATCTGAAGATCTGTTAATCTTATGTTTTTTCACAGAATTTCACCAAAACTGGACAACTGGAATCAGTACGATGTGACACTGAAAGTGTACTAAGGAAAGGAGGCTGCAAGATAACAGAAATTATCAACCCACCAAGCACCTTAATAAAAATTACAGACAAGCCACTATCTAAGGGCACAAAACAGAAAGATCCCATTCAGGTCCAGCCACAAGAGATCGAACTTCAGCTAAGACCAAGTATGGTATTTTTTTTTTTTTTTTTGGTTTTAATGTTAAAAAGTACCATTCAATATCCAGTCAGTACAGTCAGAGAAACAAAGTTGCAAGAGTAAAGAGCACCGTAGCCCGGACTGCTTTTAAAATGAGACACAGTATGGGACTCACAGCAAAGCTCATTTACATAATTCAGTATTAAAAACATAGTAACAAAAACAGACTTTTTGGGGGTTTTTTTTGGACAAAAGAGGTTAAAAAATGATGTAAGAATAAATGATGGTGGGTTATAAGTGGCCCCCAGTGGAAAGAAAAGCTAAATTAGAAATGTCAAATCCCATCCCGGAGGACTGAAAAACTGCATTTGTTTGTTCCCTATTACAAAGCCAGATCCAACCCACTGCTTGATTAGTTAAGATTAGCAATTTGGTGCATTAATCATGAACACCAGTAGACCTCACAGTGAATGCTTGATGTCTTGTTTTCTCAGGCAAACCCTTCACTTTTGAACTTGCTTTTAAGAGGGCAGAGGGTTACCCGGTTGATCTGTACTACCTGATGGATCTGTCTTACTCGATGAATGATGATTTGAAGAATGTGAAGAGCTTAGGAATAGAGCTACTTAAGAAACTTAAAGAAATCACTGGAAATGCAAGAATAGGTAAGAAGACACATGATAAAGACTTAGGAATTAAAAGTGTTTGTTTTAACTTAGTGGTTACAGGTGTAGTTATATAGTTTGTTCATGCAGGTTTTGGGTCATTTGTCGATAAGACACTCCTCCCATTTACGGACACAAATAAGGAGAAGCTCGACAAGCCTTGCCCACGTGAAGAAACCCAATGTCAGGCAGCATTTGGTTATAAGCATGTCCTCAGTCTAACAGAGAATGAAGGGGAATTCACAGATATGGTATCTAAGCAAAACATATCTGGAAACCTGGATACACCAGAGGGAAGTCTGGATGCCATTATGCAAGCTGTCAGCTGTGAGGTGAGACTCTATCTGTAGTAATTTTTTTTAAAGAAGCATGGTCTTTTTCATGTTGATTTGGTTTGATTAATTGAAATCAATAACTTATTTATTTAGTGATGTGAGTAATGAGTTGATTATATGCACAGTAATACTGACTAGAGGATCTTTCATCAACATGCAGAATGAAATTGGCTGGGGCAATAGTACTCGCCTCTTGGTGCTGGCCACTGATGCTGGGTTCCACATGGCAGGGGATGGGAAGCTTGCTGGTATTCTAGAACCCAATCAAGAGTCCTGTCAGCTCGACACGGAAAAAAAGTACAGCAAGAGCAATGTCTGGGTATGTATCATAACTTTTAAAGAGATACAAATAAGTTAATTACTTAGTTACTACAACACACATGAACATATCTTTGCATAGATATTATTAGTATGTGCCTTATATCAACACAATTCTCTCTATCAGGACTACCCATCCGTTGGACAGGTAGCCAGGAAACTGGAGGAAAAAAATATACAGCCAATTTTTGCTGTCACAGAGAAAGTGGCAGATGTATACAGAGTGAGTGCAATTATTATAATGTTGTGCTAAAATTGCACAAAAACTAATGAGGTTTGTTTCATTATATGTATCATGAAAATGTGTAAGAATCATGATGTATTTTTCCATTTTGCCCTCCCCTACCTTTAGTTATGGAATACAATTGCACCATCTTCAAAGGCAGTTCTAAGTTTTAAGATGCATTGACCTCAACTCTCCAAGTTCTTTTTTATTTTTCTGTTTAAATATACGTGAACAAATACACTCCTTTTCCTTTGGATAGACAATGAACATTGTTTCTAGAATCATTTAAGGTATACATTTAGACCTTGAGGCTCAAAAGTATACCTTTAAACAAACATTTGTGTCTTGGAGGACTAAAATTTACCAGGAAAGTACCTTCCTGACAGTGTGTAACCATGTTTTCTTTTCCAGGAGTTAAGCAAACTGATTCCCAAATCTGATGTTGGAGTGCTAAGTAATGATTCGAGCAATGTTGTGAATCTAATTGTGGATGCATACAACGTGAGTGTTTTTATGATTGTTATGTTACATAAATACTATACACTTTGTCTAAAATCAATTGGTAAACTAAAAGGACCTCTAAGCCTTTTTTTTGTTTGTTTTCATAGAAACTATCTTCCAATGTAATAGTGACTCATGATAGTCTCCCAGAAGGCATAACAGTAACATACACATCAAACTGTAAAGGAGGGACAGAGCCTAGTGATAAGGGAATATGCAATAATGTCAACATTGGACAAGAGGTAGGATCTTCACACAGAACAACACAGAAGCCAGACACAAAAATTTACTTGGTCTTGTTTTTACCTGAAGAAAAGTTTAGTTCCTTGTTAATTATGTCCATTCTGTCAGTGTTTTGTAATTATTGCTGGCTGTTACTATTTAACTTTTCATCTTTAGATACCAGAATGTAAAACACTCATTTTTGTTATTTATATAAGTTATATAAGTTATATATAAGTACTATACAAGTTAAGTCAATATATTAAGGCAAACCAGTTTTCTTTAAAGTATAATCATCTAATCATATACAGTGCATTATATCAAGGTTGTATTGATATGACTATGATTTGTACCTTAGGTGAGATTCAGCGTGACTGTGAAAGCTTCAACATGTGCAGACTTAAAGACCTTCAGCATTGGACCTTTGGGCTTCAGTGAAAAACTAAAAGTTCGTGTTAAAACACGATGTAAGTGTGAATGCGACGATGAGCACATCCCCAAACATGAGCACTGTAATAAACATGGCAGCATCAACTGCGGCACCTGCAGGTACAAGAACACCTCCTGTTTTAATGTTTTATTGTGTCAGTTTACAAACCAGTATTAAACAACATAAATGATGTGTAAAAACAGTTAACTCTCATCACAGATGTGATACAGGATTTCTTGGACAGCGGTGTGAGTGCAGCTTAGGCCAGAAGGATGAGGCCACATTGAAAGCGCAATGCCGGAAAGACAATGGTACTGAATGTGAAGGTCGTGGAGACTGTGAGTGTGGGGTCTGTAAGTGTCACTTGACTGGGGGAGGAAACTCTTACTACGGCCCTCACTGCGAATGTGATGATGAACACTGCGAAAAGTACCAGAATAAACAGTGTGGAGGTAATAATACACATTCATACACACCCACACACACAGAAGGCAAACAAAAGATATTTTAACACACAAAGAGATTTAAGCATGTGCTCAAGTTGGATTCATGAATTCTTCTCAGGTAATGGGGATTGCAAGTGTGGCAAATGTACTTGCTATGATGGCTTTGAGGGACCAGCCTGTAACTGCAGGAAATCAGTTGAGGGTTGCCGGACCAAAAATGATACCGTGTGTCATGGACGTGGCAGATGTGAGTGCAACCAGTGTATTTGTGAGAGGGGATACAAGGCACCTAAATGTGAGATGTGTCATGCTTGCCAACTGCCTTGCCAAAAATCTGCGTAAGTGTAACATTAAAGGAATTCATTCTTTCATTCATATATATATATATATATATATATATATATATATATATATATATATATATATATA